>NJDC01003880.1:69178-80759 GCA_002245475.1 Calephelis virginiensis
TCGGTTAGCTTCAGAGGCAAGAAGAAACAACATCCCCCTCCAAGGCCTAGGGAGCCGGAACAAACAGTTGTTCCTAGCACAACATCAACGCCGTACAGAGACGAGCCGATGTATGACATCGGTCCACTCTCTTCACTTCTGGCGGCTCAAGACGTCTACTGCCAAAACTTTGAGTTCTCTGGGTTTATACCCCTGATAAATGAGACGTATGAAAAGATGCGTGGGATAGATCCCCGCCTCCATGAACGTCTACCACTCAGTATGTTCATGCATGCTATGTCAGTGCATTTGAATCTGGAAATTCTAGAAACCGCAAGGCAAGCAGGACAAAACGTTCTCAATTTACGAACAGACGCAAGAGAAGTGCTCCCCGATTATCAAGTACTCCCCCAATCCGTAGTCGACTATATTTCACATGTGGCGCCCGTTATAACGCAAGACGGGAAGGAAATCCGGCTCGAAGGACCAAAAAGATGTATAGTGTGTCTATACAAGGTGAGAAGGGATGATATACCAAACCCAACGAGTGCTGTTTTTACACTGATTTATTACTAATAAAAATGTCATAATGTCATAATGTCGAAAGTGAAATGCTGACGCAAAATATTGCGTTCAGCACGTTTGACCTAATTATTACTGTACTTTGTACACCATGTCTGTTAATAAGGCGGATAGGGTTTGACCGATAGACCGGAAAATGCTTTTACTGTATGAATCTGTTACATTAAGTATTTACAGTAGAAGGTTTCACTAATCTAAATATAGTATCTTCACGTTCATATCCCCGAAGGCACAACTAGGGCAACCATGACTAGCCGAAGACACTTTGTCCCACAATTTGATAGGTGGCAAGCCTATCGCAAACCAGGACATTTCCAATCCCGGACAATGTTATTTTTATTAGAAAATTGAAACATTAATATGGTCTATGGTTTTTGTTGCCCGAAACGGGGATCAAACCCGGGACCTCGACCAGTCAAATCTGACGCTGTACCGCTAGATCACAGAGGCGATTACCACCCACCAACCACTAACCGAAATATAGATTTGGAGTTAATGTAATTTGAACCTTAATGCAAGCTTTTAGAGTGTTATCAAACACTTAGGCCCTACCACGAGTTTTTGGCGTATGTGTAAATTATTTATATCAAAAATTATCAAAGTGCCTCTACTGACAAGTAAGCGAACTAAATTTTTAAGTGGTGTAGAAGTTGCCCACCAAAAGATGTAAGAAGTGATGGGCAAGATTGTCCATCACGACAAGATCATTGGCCTCTAGTTGGGGGATCCCTGAGGTAAAACTACCCTAACTATAAGGGATATTTAAATCTTAATATACATAAATCTCGTGTCACAATGTTTGTCTTCAATGGACACCTAAACCACTTAACCGATTATAATAAAATTCGCACACCATGTGCAGTTCGATCCAACTTGAGAGATAGGATAGCTTTCACCTCAATTTATCGCGGGCGAAGCCGTGGGTAACAGCTAGTGTTTTATATTTTTTCAAAATGCACTGTTAACCTTTGCCACAAAAAAAACAATAACTGTTCTGATAAATACCATACTGAGTAAAATTATTAACTCCAGTGCACAATTTGTTCAGGACTAGTTACTAGTGACGTCATGATGTAAATTTTCAACAGTTTGTTTTTTTTATTCTAGTATTTCGGTGTATCAATATTTTTTCCAATATTTTTGCCTAGTTAAGGAATTAACTCTATTTTTAAAAGAATATTAGATACAAAAAGCAAAAATCATTAATTTAAGTGCTAAAATATATTTTAACATCTTTCTATATTAGATAAAATGAAAATTAAATTTATTTATTTGCTGAATAAGTGTGTTAAAAGCTGTAACAAAAGACATTTGTTAATACCAACATATTCTACCCTATTGTGGTGTGCGTATCTTTGCCATGTTCAAAAAACTTATATGAAACACCTTTAAGAAAAAAAAAACTATACGATTAAAATGACTAACTTATAAAATTGCAAATTCTTGCTAAATTACAATTAAGCCCCATTCTTAACTTTGCCGATAAGTTTCCCTCGACATATTCACTTTCGCAACCAAGTGACGAAAATTGAGTTAGCAACTAAGTTACTGAGCAGGATTGATGCCAATGCCAAAAAATTTAATTCATTACAATGTTTGAATTCTAAAGGTACAGTGAAAAATATTACAACAATGAGTCATCATTTTGAAGTTTAAAATTAACAATCTCGCCATATTTACGAACACCAAACTTAATTGCAAAAACAGTGGAGAAATTTCCGTTTTCCTAAATTACAATTTCAAAACGAGATAGGGTTAAGACGAAACCGGTGGATTATTTTGTCCCAACTTACCTTTCTAAAGGCAAAATATATTTTATGTAACCTGTTTGCTGACTTTACGAGTCAAGAGTTTTGTTGTTCAACTACAACTATCAAAATCATAAACCAGGTAAAATAGGTGCAAAATTAGTCTGAGATTGCTTTAATGAAAGCAAAACAATATGCTCATAATCGTGCTACAACGATGTTTTTTTTTCAAGCTGCGACGTTCGTCATACTTTAATTAAGTGATTATATATTTACATATGTAAGAATATTCTCAGTATATAAGAATATACTAGATATACGCCATACGATGATGGAGAGTCCTGAAACACTTTCTAGAGATTTGTGCGTTTCACTTGCTCTTTTATTTCTCCTGTAGTCAATCTTACAAAGCCAAAATTAAATCTGTTAGATGACGATGGTCCTTGAGAATAATAGATATTAATAGAGTATCGTTTCATTTCATGTCAATATGGCTCCTTAAGTCCGAAATAAAATAGAAGAAGTAGGGGATTCCGAAACAAAATATAAAAGACAATATCCGTGGCATCTGGCATATAATATGAAAATGTAGAAAAAATTTCAAGACAATTCCATAACTCTACAGAAGCAAATAAAAAAAAACGACTTAACCAAAAGGTTTCAAAAGTTGTGCAAGACTTGAAAATATACTGGGATTCCATTATAGGAACCACTGATTGTAAAATAACATTACAGTGCTCAAACTATGTTGCTTATCAACTCCTAAACATACTACACTCACTCGACATAATATCTATAGCCAGATGTTAGAGTGCTTACTAAAGTCAACCATAGTTACCTACGATGAATAACAGTATTTATTTCTCCGGCTTATTAACAATCTGCCGGCTAGTTTGAGAAAATCTTTAACGGAAAAAAATATTAAATATAAATTAAAATTGTATTCATTGCATATTATGTAAAAGTAGTTAATGTTTAAGAATTTAGGAATAGGTTTATATCTTTCATACTATTAATTACCTATATGTGACACATACTTCATTTTCGATAAATCGATCACTTGTCAACCTTGTCATTTATTTATGTTTTTCTTCCTACTGAAACAAACAGATAAATAAATGAAAAAATAACTAGCCATAGATATAAAATGACGTATGGAAGCTTTTCTTTTTACAAAACTTTGTGGTTTTCAAATATTTGGTTGAGTCAATCAATAATTTAAAAAAAAATTATTTAAGTACCACTGACGGGTTATTATTCGATAGCAAAATACTACTTTTTTTTACTCCACGTTAAAATCGAAACGCGCAAGTTGACGTACAATATTAATAATTGACATTTGTGATTTGACAATTTCCGAAGTTTGATCTCGTTTCCTCTCCGGTTAATGTTTATTAGAAATATTGAATTTTTGGTCTAGATTATATATTTAACTTCATCAAAAAGATTTGCTTTAAAATTATAAAAAAACACAAAATCATTAATTCAAACGAAATGTCTCAGAATCTCAACGTAAGTATTCTGATTTTGCAAATGATATTATTTCGTTTTTGCACCGTTTATTCGTGCCAAAAATAAACTGTTTTTACTTTTAGATAAAGTCAATGCCTCTGAAAAGACGAAATTCAGCTGCTTCGCGAGTTGATTTCCAAGCATTCAATAATAACAACAAAAGCGACAAATGCCTCTAACAATAGGCTTAAAGAAGATGCTTGGAAGCAAATTGCTCAAAAATTCAGTGAAAGAGCTGGAGAAATGCGTAGTCTGGATTAGTTAAGGGCGCTCCACAGTCTCAAGAGAATCTCGCGAGAAATATGCGAGAAACGTGAACGTGGAAGCGATTCCCGTATTCTTCTAAAGGCTTTTCTCCACTTTTAGTCGGTTTTTTGGCGCGAGACAAAGGAGCGCGAGAACGTGAGAACAGGCGAGAACGTGTATTGACTCCACACTCGCGAGAAAATTGCATAGCGTGCGAGCCCCCGACCGCGTGGCGTACCGCGTGGCGTCAATATGAGCGTAACTTGGACAAACGAACTGGAGTTGAAATTTTTAGAATATTTCCAAGCGGAACCCGTGCTATGGAATACAAATTTAAAAGACTACAAAAATAAACTAAAAAAGCATGATGCGTGGTGTCGACTAAGTGAATTGATGGGAGTACCCATTGATGACTTAAAAAACTTCGTTATTTGCAAGCTACATAAAGTAAAAAAATAAAGTTAAGAAATCAGATAGAACTCTGGAGCAGGTGTCGACGATGTTAACAAGTCGATATGGTTTGCATACGAAATAATAAACTCTTTTTTTGGAGATACTACAAAGTGTAAGGAGTGAAAAATTTAAAGAAGGCAGCTAGAAAACGAAATACCACGATAAGACAAAACTATTTAAAAGGTTTGTTGTATTTATTTATATCAATTTTGTAGATTCAGATTGTACCTCCAGATTCAGATTCAGATCGCCTCTGTGGTCTAGCGGTTCTGGTGTTGAACTTGACTTCATGAGGTCCCGGGTCGGCCAACAAAAAGAAAATTGTATTTTTCCAATTTTCTAATAAAAAAAAATGTTGGTCGGGATTGGAAATGTTGGTTGGCGATAGGCTTGCCACCTATCACATATTGGGACTTAGTATCTTCGGCTAGTCGTGGGTGCCTTGGTTGTGCCTCTGCCTACCTCTTCGGGGATATTGGCGTGAAGATACAGATTGTACCTAATTCAAAATCCTTTCAATTTTAACAAAATTTGCTTTCTTTGCAGACTGGTGGCCTTTTATCCCTCCTAATGAATCTATATCTAACCTAGACCGAGTAGCCACGACGTTAGGTTCAACGTGCAATGGTTTCTCGGTTGTGGTTGGGAGGGATAGTGAAGACATTTTGCAGACTTCTATTCTAAAAAGCAAACGTAGAAGTTTTTGATGAGATTGTTGTGCCTTCAAAATTGAATAGGGTCAATGGTGGTGGTGGTGGTGGTATGGTGGTGATGCTGTTAATGGTAGTAGTGGTAGTAGTGGTAGTAGTGGTGGAAGGAAATTGGTGGTGGTGGGTAGTGACTTAGAAAGTGCTTGTGAAGAGATAGCCAATTTCACACCAAAGTGTTATTAATTCATTAATTTAGTATTTATTTATTTTAACTCTATTATACCTACACCAAACCTATGAGTTTGCATTAAAGGCAAACTTAATGCCTACGGACAATTTTGAATTCAACTTTTCGGCCAACAGAGTGTAGTGTATATTAGTGGTTCAACAAACAAACATACAAATGTAAACCTTTTTAATATTTGACATTGTTATCATCTAGTCCGATGAACCTATGACGTTGTCTTTTGTCTAAGGGACCGGTCAAAAAGACCTTAGTTTTAAAACGTGCCTAAATGGAAGGCAAACATATTTTCTAGTATTGATATCCATTCCCGTGATCAACCTGCCCTATTCAATTACAAAATTAGTCTTATAAAAACTATTATAGAAAGTTGACGGATGTTCGTTTACAGTATATTGCAAAAAAAACAACAGAAAAGTTGAAATCCAATTAAAAAAGACAACTTTAATATAAACTAAACATATTTCAAGGAAATAAATATCTTACCTGCTGATGATTGATTTGATTTGATTTTTATTGTAGTTGTTTTAAATGCGATTAGAAAAATTTATGATTGGTCTATTTGTTGGTCAAGAACATACGAAATAATAATCATAATAATGCAAGGCCGGAAAGTTGTCCCAAACAAGGATTACAGTATTGGTTGTGGCAAACATGACTAGTTTATGTAAAAGAAAACTGTTGGTGATAGGGAAAGCTAAAAAAACCGCATTGCTTTAAGAACATTCAATCTTTGCCTGTAACTTACGAAAACAATACTAGGTCCTGAATGACATCGCAAATTTTTGAAAATAATAGCTGCGCAACTTTAAAAACAGAATACAGAAAACTTCAAGTATTACAAATGATACAGAATATTGGAAATAGCAAAGATATTAAAGTCTTTCTGTTCTGGATACAATTCTAATGATATCGGCAGCTTGGGTAAAGGTCACACTGACCACTATAGCTAACTGCTTTCATCATGCAGATTTCAAAAATCTATCTGCATCAAAAGCAGAGGACGACAATGATATTCCGCTAGCAAGACTGATACAATTTACAGATGAAGATAACAACGTACCACTTGCTGAGCTAGTTACTCAGTTGCTAAGATCTACTGCTACTGATCAAAGAATTTAGATAGAGATATTTATTAGAATATATGACGTTGTCGCCGTGTGCGCCTTAGCTACCGAAGAAGAAATTCTCGCAGAAGCTGAAAGTAACATCCGTAACACTGACAAAGAAGCAGAAGACCAGCAAGACCCTGAAGAACAGTTTCAGCCAACAACAATTTTCGAGGCTGTTAATGCTGTAACTTAAACGAACAGTTTGATACTGACGATAGTCATACCTTGAGGCGTATGAAACGTAAAATGCCAAAAATATTTGAGACTGGGCTAAAAAAAAGACAGACCAAAATGACTGATTACTTTTAATACTAGTGTAGTTTTATAACCCGTAATTGTAAACAGGTAAGTACATTTTGCATTCTAATTATTTCGTAATAAATATTTTTATTTCTTTTCTGGTTCGTTTATATACAACGCCTATACTTATACTAGATAGATAACTATTATAATATAACTACTGTACTTGTGTATATAACGACTATCGGATATAACGTCGGCAATCAGTTAAATCAGGTTTTGACTTTTTTTTTAATGTTTAAATCTTCAAAATGTTGATAAACTTAAAATTTAACATAAAATAATCCTACTTATAAATACTTTGGATTTAAGATTTATTAACTATCAAATCGTTCTTATTTTCTGACTGTTGTTTATTTAGGATTACGTCCCAAAACCAAACTTAAATAATTAATCTGTTTTTTTTTTTAAGTTAATACAAGCAGAAAGCTAAACGAAGACCTAGCTAAAGATCAAACAACAAAAGAATTAGCAATGGTAGAAAAAAAGTTCAGTTAAGCTTGAAAATATAAAATTAGAAATAGAAATTAATGAAATGAAGGATTGCGTATATAATAGTGACAATAGAAGTGCACACATGAGTGATGGTAGTTTGTGTTTTAAAAAGTGTGTGTATGGATATTTTATAATTTTTAATGTTAGATATGTAATTTAGCTAATAGTGTTTGTCCCAAAACCAACCAAACTCAAATCATTAATCTGTTTTTTTTTAAATTTTAAGTTAATATACGCAGAAAGCTAAACGAAGACCTAGCTAAAGCTCAAATAACAGAAGAATTAACAATGGCAGATTATTTTTAAGCTAAAGCTAAGAAAGTTAAGCATGAAATTACAAAATTAGAAATAGAAATTAATAAAATGAAGGATTGCGTATGTAATAGTGACAATAGAAGTGCACACATGAGTGATGGTAGTTAGCGTTTTAAAAAGTGTGTGTATGGATATTTTATAATTTTTAATGTTGTATATGTAATTTAGCTAATAGTGTTTGTCCCAAAACCAACTAAGCTTAGGTAATAAACGCAGAAAGCTAAACGAAGACCTAACTAAAGCTCGAATAACAAAAGAATTAACAATGGCAGAATATTTTTAAGCTAAAGCTAAGAAAGTTAAGCATGAAAATATAAAATTAGAAATAGAAATTAATAAAACGAAGGATTGTGTATGTAACAGTGACAATAGATGTATATGTAATAGTGACAATAGAAGAATTTTTTTAGAAGTGCACACATGAGTGATGGTAGTTAGTGTTTTAAAAAGTTTGCCTATGGATATTTCATAATTTTTAAAGTTGGATATGTAATTTAGCTAATAGTGTTTGTCTCAAAACCAACCAAACTTAAATAATTAATCTGTTTTTTTTTATTTCAACCCTAGATCACTAAACATTCGTCTCACACGCGACACGACCTCTAAACGTTCTCTGTTTAGATATGACCCTGGCATTCCCCCGCCCCACCGCGGTCAGTACCCTCCTTATTCATTGTTTTAGTGACCCGTGTGCATGCGTTGCGTTTGCAAGTAGTTTACTTCCGGAGTTTTGACGATTGTTAGTCTCACGGACTAATATTTAGTGATTACGCGAGAAAAGTGAGTTAAGGTAAGCTTTGAATAATTTTGTTTATTTATTGACTTTTGTACAAATAAAGTTTTTTTTTTATTTCTTAGAATTTTATTGTTTATGTAATATAAAACAAATTTCATGTATTTTATTAGTATGAAGAGGAAAATATATATATTTTGAACATTATATAAGGCCGTTTATTCTGTTTTAGATGGATTTAATACGGTATCAAGACAAAATTCTGCAGTTTTTGAATGAATCTGACAGTGAGAATGATGACCTAGAACTCGCACGTCAACCTGGTGCACTATCAGGATCTGAAGAAGAAGATAACTTAGAGGAAGAACATCGCGTAAACACCGACGCAAGTGATAAAGTATCTTTGACCTCCTCTGATGAGGAAGCTGCACATAGTCAGAGGTAAACGAAACAGAAAAATGATAATATACTCTGATGATGACTCTCCCGATCGGTCGCAGCCACATCAACCGGCGTATGGACATGAAAACCCGAAAATACATCCAGGTAAAGCCTACATATATAGAAAAAATAAACATAAATGGGCAACCACTCCACGCAGCTTGGGTACTCGTTCATCAGCTCGAAACATTGTTCATTTTATACCTGGAGGTCCAATCTGAAGCGAGAGATATCATAGATCCAGTTCTATTATTCCATTTGTTTATTTCTGATGAAATGATTGACCAGGTTGTAATCCACACGAACGCTGAAATTAATTTGAAAACGGAGAAGTACAAAGAAATATCTTATACTAATTCATTTACTTCAGCTAATGAAATGAAAGCTTTGATCGGTCTTCTCCTACAATCAGCTGCTATAAAAAGTAATCATTTGTCTACGAGAATTTTATTCGACCCCAAACGAAGCGGCAGCGTTTTCAAGGCGTGTATGAGCGCTGAACGATTTGACTTCCTACTTAGATGCTGTCGTTTCGACAATAGATCTACGAGACAAGAAATAAGAAGAGAAACAGATAAGTTCGCGCCAATAAGAGAGCTCTGGGAACAGTTCATTAACAATTGTAAAAAATGGTACATACCCAGTTCCTATCTGACAATACATGAAAAATTAGTTGGGTTCCGAGGTCGCTGCCCGTTTCGAATATATATACCAAATAAACCGAATAAATATGGTATCAAGATTGTAATGGTCGCTGATTCTAATTCAAAATATGTTTATAATGCTATGCCATATTTGGGAAAAGGGACAATCCGTGACGAAAATACGTCTCTGGCTACATATTTCGTAAAACAACTTTGTGAACCTGCGTATGAGACAAATAGAAACATAACTATGGACAACTGGTTTACGTCTGTGCCACTTGCTTCAGAACTACTGAAATCTCCCTACAAACTAACAATAGTTGGCACATTACGCTGTAATAAACGAGAGGTACCAAAAGAATTGAGAAACAAAAAAACAAGGAATATTGGCACTTCAATGTTTGGCTACGATGGTGACAAAACCTTGGTGTCCTATAAACCGATATCCAATAAAGTGATTTTTCTTCTATCAACAGTACACGATCAGCCAGACCAGCACGAAAAAGCCTGACATAATACATTTCTGCACTAGTACCAAAGGAGCCGTTGATATTGTTGACCAGATTTGTTCTGCCATGAGCTGCAACCGCAAAACAAATAGGTGGCCTCAGTGCATATTTTATAATATGCTGGACTTATGCATGGTCAATGCGTATGTTGTTTATGTGTCTAACATGGTGCAGCAACATGAAAACCTTTGAAACGCAGAGCATTCGTGCAAAAATTGGCAGACACTCTCATTGAGTCATGGTTGCGTGAACGATACACGACTGTAACTTTGAGGAAGAATATCAGGGAAAGCATCAAAGATATCCTGCAAATTGAATATATTGAGGCTAGTACTAGTCAAGCAAAGCCAAACAAACGAAAAATTTGCGCAGTTTGCTCGTAACAGGAGCATAGGATGACAAAAGTATCATGCCACTCCTGCAAGAAGGCCATTTGTGGCGAACATACGATTCCTGTCTGCTCAGAATGCCAGGATTAACATTTTTTATATGTTTGTTCAATAGTTTCTAAGATACCTTAATCATAACTCATTTTTCACCTACTTTTTTCATAAATAAATATCATTTCCAAAAAAAATCGTCAATTTATTTTGCTAGTCAAAATGACTAATATTTAGTGATTGCCTCGCTCGCCTTTAGTTAGTTAGCCTCGCTAACTAACTCGAAAATATGTTTAGTGAGCTAGGGTTAAGTTAATACACGCAGAAAGCTTAACGAAGACCTAGCTAAAGCTCAAATAACAAAAGATTTGGCAATGGCAGAATATGTTTAACCATAACGCAACCGACCTCCGCTTCGAGTAGACGCCTGCAACCACAACGTTTCTCAGCCTTTGTTAAGGCTGTGTTGTCTTGCCACTGCCGAAGTGTGTCTCTTGTACTTTGTATAGGCATCGATTAAAGACGCAAGTTTTATTTTTAACTCACATATCATCTAAAGCCAAAAAAAAGTCTGCCCTCCTACATCCATCAATCAAGTTCCTGCCGTTCGCGGGTCGCAGCCGCTGTGCAAGTCGCTTGACGCAAGATCGCCGAAAAGAGAAAAACGTTCGTAAGGCTCACACGAACACACACTTTAGGGCTGTGTAGGTACACACCCCTGTTGCCACAAACGACAGGAGCCCATAGGGTCCCGCGCCGTGTAGGTCGTTTGTTCCCCCTGCCGCCAGGGGGAATTCGTACACGTTTCCAAGTCCCATTTGTCGAGGGTCCATAGTCGACCCTCGCTAACTAACTAACTAACTACCACTAAAAAAACTAACGCCTATCGAGCGGTTCCTCCGGGATTGTCATCCGGACGTCCTAGAGGAATGGAAAGTATTCGAAGTAGCCGACACCCGCCCCGTCGGCCGCGGTCTCGCGTCCGTCGACCCCCACCACGCCAACTGTAGTCTCGCACGCGTTGGTACCTCCGCGTCCCAGTATTGCCTCGCCCGCCTCTCGGGCCGCCTCTCCGTCCGCTCGTTCGGACGAAACCCTAGTTAGTGTTGACGAGTACATGAGTACTTGTAACGACTCGGCCTCGGACGACGACTTCACCGAAGTCCTTGGCGGATCCAAGCGTTCTAGGAAACGCAAAACACGCGCTTCGCCTCCTCCTACGGAAAAAACTTCGCCGC
>NJDC01003884.1:0-18417 GCA_002245475.1 Calephelis virginiensis
GTCAGTCCTGGAGTGGACTTAAGCGAAATATGTTATGTAATTAGTTAAGTTCGCATAACAATGTGCTTTTGATAATTATGTTGACTTTTTGTGGTTTAAACTAATTAAGAGAAACTAACAACTAAATATAGTATTATCAATAATATAGTAAGTATAATCAGTACTAAAAACTTACTCTCAACAAACCGTAATCCGGAAGTGTAACTGTTCGTAGTTTACCCAGAAGTATCTATCGGTTGGAGATAGGCTTCCCACCTATCACATTGTTATACTTAGTGTCTTCGGCCAGTCGTGGGTGCCCTGGTCATGTCTCTACCTACCTATTTGGGGATATGGGCGTGAAGATAATTTTTCTAAATAAAAATATAAACTGAAGTGCGTTGCGTGGTTGAAAAAAGAAAACTTACACCTGTATTCAAGATCCATACTTGGCTAAGCAAAGAAAAAACGCTGTACAAAGTACTACATTTTGCTATGTGTTCCTTACGACAAGCCATCCAATTCATGAACAATACTTAGAAATTATTATTGAATTGTTCATGAATTGGATAACTTGACGTAAGAAAGACATAGCTAAATGTCATACTTCGCACAGCATTTTTTCAATACTTAGCTAAGTATGCTTCTTGAATACAGGTGTAGGTTTTCTTTTTTAAACCACGCAACGCACTTGGATTCAGTTTACATTTTTATACTCCCCGTATTGTGAGTTTACAGTACAGTGAATTTTGTCGCAATTGATGGAAAATTTTTAGTTTTCTCTTTACTAATAGACTAACTTTGGCCGGCAACTTTGTCCGTGTGTCTGTCCAATAATTAGGAAGATGATATAGAGCCTTCAGCCTTTCCTCGATAAATGAGCTATCATTTTTTTCAAGTCAGACCAGTAGTTCCTGGACACTAGCGCTAATAAACAAACTCTTCAGCTTTATGACATTAGCTTAGATATACATTGTAATGAAACAAACGTTTACAGAAGTGATTTTTCTGAATTTATCTTTTGCATAGAAGAATTACTTCTGTGTGTCGTCTTTTATTATCTATCTTCTATAAACGTGTGGACCAGTTTATTTTAAAATTTGTACTTTCAATGGGATCCTTGGCTATGGTTATGGGATATGGACCAGGAAGATTGTGTTTAATCTAGCTTACAACTAAAAAGGTATGTCAAAAGAGGGTATCCAGAAGAGAAGCTGCCTAGCAAAATAAATTTTTAACATTTTAAGAATATGTGTGTATCTGTCGGTCTGTCTGCATTCCAACCGCTATTCACGATGAATGTACTTATTTTTTTAATTACCACTTACTATATCGATCTCGTGAGAGAAAACTTCGAAATATAGTTTGAGTTACAATTTATTAACTCTTTAGTCCGACAAGGAACACAATTTGTGACAGAGCAAGTGATCATCACAACAATTATTCCCCTATTGAAACCGAAACCGGGCGTCGCAAATATTCAGAGGAGTTACACTGCTGATACAGCTGCTACAAAACAAACCAGATGGTCTAATAATACCTAATGGGTCTTTTTGTTTAAGGTGTCATGGATTAGACATCGAGACATTCATCTTCTAACTTCTGGAAGGATGACATACACATCAGACCAGAGGTTCATCAGTGTTCACAATCCTCACACAGAAGACTGGATACTAAAGGTGACTATTTTTTGTTATAATAGGAAACAGGCACTCTGCTGTCCTAGCGATAAGAAATAACCATCACCCGCATCTTATCTTGAAGGGCTAGAATAGTCCTTTCTAAGTGAGTGAGAGTGAAAAGTTGCAAGAGCTGCTTGTAGGAAACATGTATGAGAGTCAAGTCCAAGACATTTTGGTTAGTATGTGCCTACCGAACTTAAAGTGGATGACTGTTGCGGCGTTTTGAAACATGGTATGGTTGATGTTGCGAAAGAGGTATGTGGGAGTGAAAAGATGTACAAGTCAATGAACGTTGATGTATGGTATGATGAGGAGGTATAAGTCTTCGTTGAAAGAAAGAAGAAAGCTTGGCTAGACATGTTTGCAATCGAATGTCAGTATGAAATTTTTGAAGGAAGAAATGTACCGTTGTTACAAGAACATCACCAAACAATTAGTGAAAAAGAAGCGCGATGGAGAAAGTATGAAACTAGAACAGAGATTGGCTAACCAATTTGAGATGAAAACCAAACTCTTTTGGAGGGAGGTGAATAAGTCTCGGAGTTGCTCGTCTGCCTCTAGAATGAATAGAATTAAATCTAAGAGTGAAGATATGCTTGCAAGCACGCATGACGTATTAAATCGATGGAGTGAATTTCATGGAGATATGTATGAATATGCGAGTACTCAAATGACTCGGAAATAATGTAAGCATCTGACAGCATTATGATAGAAAAAGTTGAATGGGCGATCAGAAGTATGAAATATGGTAAGGCTGCGGGAGTAGATATGGTTAGCTGAGATGATCAAACTTGGTGGTCCTGCCATCCGGGACTCTTTCTGGGTTTATGTAACAAATGTTGGACGACCGGCAGAGTATCCGAAGAATGGCGGCGTGAGTTTAAGGTTTCACGCATGGACTGTACAAGTTACAGGACCATCAGTTTGATCAGCTTAGCATTAAAAAGTGTATGGAAAAATAGTTGAAAGGAGGATACAAGGGATGTTCGATGGAACATTGTGGGAAGCTCGAGGCGGTTTCAGGTCTGGCGGGTCAAGTGTTTTCTCTCCGCAACATTGTAGAGAAGCATCTGGCTGCAGATCAGAAAGTTTTCTGCGGTTTTGTTGATCATTTTACCAGATTATGGGATAGTTGGGTCCCTGGTGTAAATGGATCACTGGGTCAGCTATTTTAAAGCGAGGTTTTAATTTAAAAAACTAGACTCGCTTTGTATGATTCTGTGCTAATCCTAACGTTAAGAAGCGAGAGTTGGGTATATCAGAAAAAGCATTAAAGTGGGATAAATGCGGCAGAAATGACAGCGCTCTGGAACATCTGTGGTGTAACGCTTGCTGACCGCGTTCGTGACAGTGAGATCTGAGAAAGAGTGGGATTGAAAGAAAGTATTATTGTTAAAATGCGAAAGGACATGCTCCGCTGGTTCGGTCATGTGGAAAGAATGAGAGATGAAAGATTGACTAAACAGATATACAATGCGAATGTGGATGGATGTAGGTACCCGATAATACCAAGGTTGACATTCCACGATCAGATCACTCGAATGTTATCCGGGAGTGGTGTCAAGAGTCTCCGAAACCGGCGTGTTTGTATGAAAAGGGTAATGAGTGTGACGGAAGCCAGACAGGTTTGTCAGCATCGTGAGGTTTTGCACTAGATATTTTCTACCTACCCCGTAACGGACTTAGCAGGAAGATATATATGTAGCATTTTATCTTTGGAAAAGAACACGACACTAATGATGTTATGATAATAGTAACAAAGTAGAGTCAATCTTAGTGAGCTGCTAGCACCTATTATTGTACCTGACTACACTACATGAATAAACCAATAAAAATACACCAGTAGGTGATGGTGTCATTATATCCCAATGCTAAAGGCTTGTTTTCGTTATTGAAGCAATAAAACAAAAACAATTAACAAAATCCTAAATCTTTCTGATCTTTGTTTATTGTATGGCTTCTCGGATATATTACAAAATGGGTACAAACAATTTGGCGAAAGGCTATTCGGAATCCCTAAAACACGAGATATAAGATTTCATCTCTAAATACAAAAAGTGAATAAACAATATTATATCTGGTCAAATAAATCTTATTGTGTTATAATTCTACAAATGGGGTATGATATTACAAAGTTTTATGTAGGGATATGACGATCCTATCGTCTGATAGACATGATGTATTTAAGTTATGTATAAACACAAATACACTATCACAAATAACAAAACTTTCCCATGTATTAATCCAAGTCACCCTCTATATGTGTCGCAATTTCATGAAAATCAGGTAAGAATTTTTTGCATGAAGGAGTAACAAAGAAATATACACACCTAGTTGGATTTACGTCAGTATCCCCAAAGAAGTAGTCAGAGGTACAACTAAAGATTCGCCGAAGATACTATTCCACAGTGCGATAGAAACCTATCACCAACCGGACCTCCCGACTAAAGCAGTGTTGGTTTTCATTAGAAAATTGAAAAAATATATTATGGTATGCTGACTCAGGGTTCAGACCTAAGGCCTCAGTTCATTGTCGGATCACTAGGCTACAAAGGTGACTGTCATCACTATTATTCGAAACAAACTTCTCTCGATTCTCATCTAAAACATTATTACGCCCAATTACTTTGAACTGCCTACATTGCTAATTACAAAGCACTTAGAACACGCAATTATGCCAAGACGTGTACAATTATACATACATACCACTGATACATCTTATACCCACCTACGTCTGGTACTATTCGATGGTGGTAATTTTGTTTTGCATCTACTTAACTAATTTTACGATATTGTTATCTTCTCTCAACGATAGTTTAGTGTTGTCAGATTAGTTTTTATATTACATTTATACAGACTTTTTACTTACTTTGTACTATGTACTTTTGTACTGCCCATTCCTCGGAAAACGTTGATTAAAAAACGTCACATAAATTTCCATGTCTAAACTGATCTGACACGTCGAAAATGTTCCATCTTTTATTTTTGTTTTACTAGAAAAATATAGTACACCAACATTTAAATTGAGTTTAGTCAGTGAAAAGCAAAATTATCACTAATATCTTTTAATTGTTAACTAAATTCAAAGAAATAACAAATACACCAAAAGTTATTAGTAAAAAGAAGTACCAATAACTAATAAAACTGTAGCGAGGAGATAATTCTATCATACAAAAAAATCAATTAACAGAATTCAACATAAAAATAAAAAAAGAGTCTTGCTATTATGTTAAAGTAAGAAAGCTACGTTGTCTGCACTTTTACACACATACTTAAAGACAAGAAATAAATCAGTGTTTAGTTGTAACAATGCCACCTATCGAATCCTAAATGTACCATCCTGTAGATAGTACAAAGATGGTAGTCATCGATCGAATTTTGACAGCTTTTGCTGTTCTGTAAAAATGCTAATTTTGCTACTGGAATAAAACTGAAGAAAATATCAAATTCTTGCTACATTTTTATTTCCTTTATTATGTTGACGTGTTATATGTAAAAGTAGTACAGTAAAAGTAAGAATTTTCTTTAAAAAATAATCAAAAAAAAATTCCTTTGTTTCCTCAAAAAAATGTATTGCTTTAAAACGTAATTAGATAGTATTTTTATCTTTAGTTAATCCAGTTCTTAGCCTCTATGGTCTAACGGTCCAGATGTTGGTCTTGACGTCATGAGGTCGTCGGGCAACAAAAAAGAAAATGTGGTTCTTCCAATTTTCTAAAAAAAATGTTGGTCAGGTGGATATGTGCCCGGTTAGCGACAGGCTTGTCACACACCTATCACATAGTGGTGCCTTGGTTGTGGCTCTGCCTACCTTTTATGGGATATGGGCATGAAGACACTTAATTCAACTAAACATGCTACCTTTCTTTAACTTATAATTTTAACTTAATTTAAATTCCAAAACCTTATTCACAGTTATTCTATTAAAACTGGAATTTAATTTACAAAGTTTACAGCTCTAAAACACAGGTACAGCTTAGGCCATTAGGTAGCCATGTTGTCCGCAACCCCATTATTTACCGCCTAAGTTCGCAGCCAATTTTCAACTGACCATTAATACACATAAAACATCCACAGATAAGGTTCCCGCAGCGACGAGACTCCGGAATCTATGAGTGCCAAGTCGGAACAACGCCACCTATCGGACACAGAATGTACCTCTATGTAGTCGGTAAATCATTTTGTACTGTTTATTAAATAAGACTAGCTTTATGTTATAATATTTCCACTATATCGTTTTTTGTGCATGGTTTCTAAGAAGTCATCTTTGTGAAAACGTTTTTGTTATATTTACATTAATTTCAGATGTCACATTAAGAAGCTCATAAAATTTATATGCAGATACATAACATCAAAACGATTTGTCATTTGCCTCTGTGTATCAATCAGTTTTAACAAACAGCGTGTATGTGTCTTTGTGTGTTTGTGTCTGTGGCATTATACATTTTCAACATAGAGACTAATCGATGCGGTAATTTTGTTTGAAAGCTGACGTGATCGACATGGTTCTTAGCTATATTACAAGTAGGTGTTATTGGTTATTGATTTTTATAAGAAAAAAGTAAAATTTAAAATTAAACACCCCTCTTTTACCGTTAAAAATATACTAATATAATTTCTTGATAATAATCAAGGGGTTTAAAATACTTATATTCATAACTGATGGACTTTTTACGTAACAAACATAAAATACGTACGAGAACCATCTCATTTTTGGAGTTTGTTAATAATAAGACGGATTTCTTAACGTGAATATTACTTCTCTAAGGGTACATATCCAGGTACATATTCAGCAAGCGGTTCGCTTTATATTAAGTAGGTACGCGATGCTGCCCATAAACTTGGACACAATGTTGCGTATACTATTACTGACAACAGTTAAAACTTATTCGAGAGACAGGGCTTGTAATATTTTGCAATTACAGTAATAACGACATAAAGTAATTATAAAACCGGCATATAAGCCTAAATGTTGCTAGCGCCAAAAACGTTTCTTCCTACCTCAATCCGTACAAACTTGTATAAGTTCTTGTTAAGGCCTAGTTGTATGTTTATACCTCACTGGGTCATAAAGGTTTTATTAGATGTAGTCTTTGATATTGCTTTATCATGAAAGAAAGAAAATCGTTTATTTACTTGGACCATACAAAAGGCACTCAAAGTGAACAAAGTGAAGTGTATGTATAAAAGAAAGAACAAAGTGAAAATTTATTTCATGTACAAAAGAAAATCGTGTTAGTTACACAATTTGTAACTCAAGAACGGATGAACCGATTTGGCTGAAAATTAATAGGCATGAGACTTGGAACCCGGAGACACATAAATAATACTTTTTATCCCGTTCGAATGTAAGAAAACTAGGAAAAACAAATTTCAATTTTTTCAATACAAACTGAACGGATGGAACGAACTACGCTGGAGCACCTAGTACTAAAAATCTGTTAATGGGTCGGAACGGGGCCATGATATTGGCGCATGATACTTATTGTCATATCTTTTGCAAAATCGTTTGGTGTTTTGCTCGACCGACCTCTTTACTGAGCGCTATACCGAAGGTTCTCTGACGTTTTTATTTGGCGGGAGTAATTAGGGAACAAGGATACTTCCGCAAACACAATATCATTTGGAAGCCTTTTATTTTGGATTTCTAAGCGTATCTGTGGTAAGTTTCATGCCATAAAATGATTTATAATATCCATATTTTTATGGAAAACAGTATTTTACTTAAACTTAATTTTAAAGAATTCTCTGCAACATGGTTGAACGACCTACCACGTTGTCACAGATATTTATGAATTCATAAATACGCCCTTATTCCCGAAGAAATAGGTAGAACTACAACTGGGGCACCCCAGACTAGCCCAAAATCTGGAGTCTCAATACTTGATAAGCGGCAAACCTATCACCAAGCAGGCTCATAACCAAGCCCGGGCAAAGTAGTTTTTACTGGAAAATTGAAAAACACATTTTGAGTTATCCAATCTGGCAGTCAAACCCGGAATCTCATGTATTCAACTTCAACACCGGACCACTAGACCACAGAGCGATTAATTTAAAAGTATGGACTACCAACATATTTTTCTTTTCAAAAGAGAGATATAGACAAAATCACAATCATGTAAGATAAAACCGTCATAAATCACATTATCAATTTACAAATAAATGAATTTAATTCAAATACACGATGAATGTTAATCGTTATTTAGTAACGTAATCGTGAAAAAGAAAAATCTGAATATAAAAAGACAAGACAATCTCTGAAATGGGATTATGTTTCTCGTAAGCCGTATTATTCGGAGTACGTTTTGGGAAGTTGGCAAGTCGATTTACTTTGTTTATTTGATGACAAAGTGTAATTGCTGTACACACCTAAGTAAATATCCTTTTTTATTTTATGGAAGGCAAAACAGTGGACTAAAATATTTATGAAAATATGTTTTTAAGTGCCATGCCATTAGTGATTTGCGTCTTCGCAGCGTCGTCGACGTTTCATTGCGACGACGCGGCGCAACGCAGCACAACGCACCGTGGGTGAGAGGGCTAGACCCCATAGTCGCATCGTCGTCGCTTTGTTTCTTTTGATATATCTAGTACACAAGTTTCGTTGCAACAACGTGATGCAACGCAAAGCACGCACCAATGAGGCCTCGACTTCTCATCCACAGTGCGCCGTGCTGCGTTGCGTCGCTTCGTCGCAGTAAAACGTCGCAATAAGGAAAGGAACGCAGCGACGACGCTGCGAAGACACAAAGAACTAATGGCATGGTACTTAAAAACATATTTTCATAAATATTTTTAACCACTTTTTTGCCTTTTATAAAATAAAAAAGGATATCTAGTTTGGTAGGTGAAGCAAATCCATTATACCCTATAATTGCAATAAAACTTGTGGATTAGATATAGGTACAGTAAGCGACGCTGCGACGACGCAACGAGCTACTGGACCCCGCCATTAGTTGGCTAAGGACTCTGAAGTCTTTTTGTTATGTTCGAGTTTGTCGATTTTGTGAGACTAGGATGAAAGGCCTATTGTGCAAGTCTACTAAGAGTAAACTTGTCACACCAGCGTCCTTGTGACCTCTTTTCTTGCAATAGGAACGGAACATCGAGAAATAAACTTAAGTAAAGTTTTTCTCGTTTTTACCCACCAGTTTTTTGATATTGTAAGTTTATCAACATGTATGATAAAGTGAAATATTAATTACTTTCAGAAATTGATGATCCAGGAAATTATTTACAAAAAACTGTTAGACCAACTATGTTGAGAAAACCTAAATAAATACCAACTTCCTAATGCGATCAAAATTAATGGAAATAGAATAGGTACTAGAGTAATTTGTTCCTAGGTGTGTATTAATGAATTACCCACCGAATTGCAAATATTATTTAACAAGACCCAAAATCGTAAAAAAAATACTTAATTTAGAAAACCCATATCTTAAGACCAATTAAATTGTTAATCATACACTAGAACGGCTCACTTGCTCAGATAAACCTCTATAGATTTCCAAATCAAGTTTTATTAAACAACGAAATATGTACTGTAATTGGAAATTACACCTCGTCTCGTTGGTCGAGTGGCTAGCGTACACGCCTAACTACACCGATCATCCGCGAGGCTCGGGTTCGATTCCCGACGGGGGCAGGCATTTGTGTGATGAACATTTAGATGTCTGCATTTTCGGGTATTATTATAAATTGCTTACTTTGGGGTTAGATTTAATTTGTGTAACTTGTCCAGAGATATTTATTTGTTTTATTTATTTATAAATAAGTATCTCTGGACAAGTCACATAAATTGAATCTAACCCCAAAGTAAGCATATGCTGCTTATGTTATGGGTGTTAGTCAACGATTCCAATACATAGAAATACTTAAATAGATACCAGAATAAATTTAATAAATACCCAGACCCGGAAATGCAGATATCTAAATGTTCATTACACAAATGCCTGCCCCCGTCGGGAATCGAACCCGAGCCTCGCAGTTGGTCGATTTAGTTAGACGTGTACGCTAGCCACTCGACCAACGAGGAGTTAAAAAAACCGTTTAAAATCATTCCAGTAAAATGATACAACGCGTTAGTCTAAAAATCAGGATCAGAAAGTTTGTAATCATGCGTTGCAAACACTACTTTGCGCAGTTTCCTTAGTACTTGTTAATGCCTACCTTACTTTGCCAACTGGTTTAAGTGTTTTTTTATGATGTTGGAAGGCAAACAAGCAGCCAGATTTCCTGATGGTAAGAAATTCACGCTGCCTCGAGACAACAAAGGTGGTAATGACGCGTTGCCAACCTGAGGCCGGCATGTTAGGCCTCGAGCAAAAGTAAGTTTACCGGCTACCTTACCCTCCAAACCGGAACACGTCATGACGTTTGGTGGCAGGAATAGGTAAGGCGGTTGTACCAATCCGGTTGAGTCGCTGCGAAACTCTACCACCTAGTCAGTTGTCACGGTGCTAGGGACTGTAAACCTATCCTCGTCTTTTACGAGCTGCCTGACAGGAAGGCAGATGGTCTATTCTGCTAAGAAGCCCGGACCAACACGCTTTGACAAAAATGTTCAAAAGCACGTTACGACCTTCATTTTGGTATAACAAGTGACAAAAAGCTCGTGTGAAACATACGCTATTCATCGAACCGACCAATCTATTACACATTGAAGTGATTTATTGACGCTGCAGTGCTTATCAGACTTTGTAGTTAACGCCATCTGTGTTTCATGACAGAATTATTAAAATGTAACACTTAAGGATAGCGCACACTTTGACGGGACGGAACGGTGGTGCATCGCAGCGCAATAGTCCGCTTAGAACGCTTTCATACATTTTTTTATGGAACAACACATACTATCTCGGGGGAGTATCACGGAGATTTTTCGAGCGGCACCCGATGCGATCTACAGTATCCAAAAAAGAGAATATAAACGATATAAATCATTTGAAAATAGGGGCTAATAACATTTTAGCGCTAAAGTTTTGCATGACATCTACAAGAGGTGGCACATTTTTGCAATTTTAAAATAGAGTTGCGACTATTTTTATTCTACTCTTTGTTATTGAGTATAAAACATCTGCTATTGCGATGCGGCCCGACCCTTCTGAGTGTGCTTTACAATGCGATGCGCCCCGACCCGACTCGCTCTGCCCCCTTAATAGTGTGCGCTATCCTTTTCAGTTCAATTTGATTCGGCTTAGGTTTACTCATACATAACATTTGCATAATTAGATAACTATAGTAAAGCTGTATACATGTTTTTATAGAGACTGCAAACCCTAAAATACTTGCAAAAGGACCATTCTCATACAGCAATCTACTCATATAAAAGACAATCATGAAATTAAAAATGTTTCATAACTTCGACAAAAAATACATGCAATGTAGTTAAGAACCATCTCGATCATGTCAGCTTTAGCTGTAAAAAAACCGAATCGAAATCGATTTATTCGTTAAAAAGTTATGTCTGTACATATAGACACACAAACACGCCAAATTTATAACACGCCTCGATTTCATTTGGGAGTAAAAGTATAAGCGTAATACAAGATATACATGTAACATAAGATTTGTAGTTCAGATAAAATGTATACTTATGGAACCGAGATCAAATATAGGTTAAGTATTTTATCTTAAAAAAACTGGATAGCATCTACGTACCCGAGATGGAAGTCTTACTTTAAGTATAATTTAGAAAAATGGGAAAAACGTTTTAATTTTTCCCATTTATTTTTAGCTGTCTTTGTCCAGCGGTATGAAGTTTGCCTGTCGACTAGTTCGTATTTGTTTGGATACAGTTTGGATTTATCTGGCTCATTTTCAATATTTTGTATTTTTTAAAGGACTTTTTAGAAGGATTTTTTACCTAAGGAACATAATTTAAATTATTTCATACTTTTAAAAGTACAAAATATTGAAAATGGGTTATCTTAAGAATTGGGCCATTTTAGGCGCAAGAACCTTATTATTCTGAACATAGCTACAAAGTGAAGCTCGTTTTAAGACACTATTTTCACTTTTTAATGAATTGATTCAAATGTTTTATGAATGAATAAATCTTTCTGGAAATTTTACAAAACATCAGAATATATTACCACGGACGTCCTGTTTCTATCCACAATATCGAGTGGGAGCACCATTAGCGCAGAATGTAACGTCTATTCTTAGAGTATTAATACAAAAAGCGTCTACTGTATAAAAGAAATATTTAAACTTTTTTTTATTGACTCGCCAAACTCGCGGTTTTTACAAACATCGCAATTACTTATGTTCCTTGACTCTACGGACGATCGAAGATTTTGATAATTTTAAAACATATCTAACTATTTTTGCGGTTAAGCCCAAGTTTTAAAGAGGGGGCAATTTTTGTTGTAATAATGTCGTAGTAGTTTTTACAGTAGGGATTTCTTATTGTTTCACGAAAAACCCCTTTTTTTAAATAAAATTACGTAATATATTATATATACCTATAACACCAGTTATGCTTTTTAATGGTTGTCTTTTGTTTTCCCGAAGAATATATGCCATATATTCAATTGCCAGAATTTCGTTTGTCCGAATTTTTACTTGCTCGAATGTTTTGTTGACCATAATATACTTGTGACATACTTTTCTTCGCCCTAAAATTAGTTTCCATAATTATAAGAGTACCATACGTATTGTTATCCATTTTATTAATTGCAATAATGTTATTCAACAGAATATTTAAATGGCCTTTAAAAATTTGTATTTGCATTAAGTAAAATGGGAATTGTAATAAATGTACGATTATGCATTTCTAATAAATAAATGACAGTTTGATTGCATATTATAGGAGTAGTTATTTTTATTTCTAATACATAATAATCTAGTACCTCTTTCCGGCCAAAGTCGCTTTCGTTCAAAACGCCTTTGTTCTAAAAAGCGCTTAGCTTGCCGGCACTTCGCCGGCCGCTGCCGCGGCACGCTCCCTTCGCTCGCTCGGCTCGTGCGTCGTTTTTCATGTTCTAACCAAACCAAACCATACTTAAATATTTTGATCATTTAGTATAAAACGAATTTATGTTCTTTTTCTAGAAGTTATTTTGATGGTAAATGATGTTGTGGCTTGTGATAATACGGCTTTCAAACATGCTAGCAAATGATATTATTGAAATTGACTTTATGGGAAACAAAGTTTTTAGCATGTGACTAACATAGTAGACAATGAGTATGACTTATGGAATTATGAGAAACAATATTATGTCTGTTAACCATTATAGCAGAATAAATTATGGCAAATGAAATTCTGGCAAACGGGTGTAACCGCTTTTTAATATTAGGCAGTGAAAATCTTAATGAAATTGGTTTTAACATTGTATAATGTGTTTTTTGGAATAAGTTAGTGTCCACGTTCGTATCCCCAAAGGAGAAGCAGAGGTACAACTAGGATACCCACGATTATCCGAATACTAAAACCCATAATGTGATAGGTGTTTATAGCCAACCGGGCACAAATACGATTCCGGGAAACCATATTTTTCATTACAAAATTGAAAATCCCATTTTCGAGTCGAATGATCTATTTGACCTCATGAAGCCAAGTCCAACACCGGACCGCTAGACCACAGAGGCGATGTTTTTTTAGAATACTCTATATTATTTAAAAATACGTATTTGATAAAAAGCTGTTATTTTAATATAATATCTACATTCACTGCAATAAACTTTAGAATATGGTTTCTATTCTACTAAAAGGAATTAACTCAAAACTATCATTAGTCTTATTTACTTAAGCGCATCACGTGTATAACTGCAAGACTAAATAATAAACTTCAAAAAATAGATGTAATTATCGTAAAATTCCTTTCCTTTAAAATAAAATAACTTCATGACCAAGAGGTAGGCACAGGTGTAACCAGGGCACCCTCGACTAGCCGAAGACAACAAGTCCCACAATGTGTCCAACACCGAGCAACATGTTTTTTTTAGGAAATTAGAAAAAACACTTCTTTATTGCTCGACCCGGGCTCGAGCCCGGGACCTCAAGAAGTCAAGCCCGAAACCAGACCGCTAGACCACAGAGGCGATAATCCTTTAATATTCCAATATCTAAAATCTTAAGAGTCTCTGAAACCGGCCTGTTTGTATGAAATGGTTAAAGAAACTGAAGAAAGCCGGATAGGTTTGTCGGGATTGTGAGGATTGGCACTCGATACTATCTACCTACCCCGTAAGGGATTTGGCATAAAGACATGTATGTATGTAAAAGAGTATCTTCACGCCCATATCCCCGAAGAGGTAGGCATAGACACAATTAGGGCACCCACGACTAGCCGAAGACACAAAGTCACACAAAGTAGGTGGCAAACCTATCACCATCCGGGCACATATCCAATCCCGAGCAACATCTTATTTAGAAAATTGAAAAAAAATGTTTTTTACTACCCGACCCGGAGATAAAACCCGAGACTTCAAGAAGTCAAGTCTGAAGCCGGATCCCTAAACCACAGAGGCAATATTCCTTAATATTCCAATGTCTAAAATTTACGTAGAATATTTACATATCGAAAATCTAAGCCACCCTGCAACCTTCTTTTATCTATTCGTTGATAGATAAACAAAACAAATATTGACAGATGTATCAATCTGAATAATTGACGTGTGTGGGGAAATCGACATGGTTTCCCATTTAAGTAATATCCAAACATGTTCCCCAAAGACAACCCACGGCTATTAATATTGTGTGTTTGTTTCCTAAATGTTGCCCTTATTTTTCTAGTCCAAGGCGATATTTCATTTACAAGTGAAGGGGTTTCTTGGAAAGGTTCCATACCATCGTATATCATATCTTATAGTAATGGTACTCACAAGTTATTTGTAAACCAATGGGAATAGTTTATTGTAAATTGAACTACTTGTATTGGTCCAACATGATGTTTTTCTTTTTTCAAAATGAATTGGAAATGGAACGTCAACATACTAATTTCACACTATCTTTCACATTTTTTTAGGTTGACATTTTTATGTGATTTAAGAATTTATTACAGAAACTAGATTTTGGAAATTATGCTTAAATTTGAAGTCCTATGAAATAACACAATTTTATTTAGTATGTACGTGTAGGTAAAGGTCTACATACATGTTTCTACTTCAAAGTTTTGAGCTGTGAGCTGGCTATTCTATCTTATTCTTTACTAGCCTTCCGCCCCGGCTCCACACGGTTATAAAATCCTATTAATATTATAAATGCGAAAGTTTGTAAGTATGTATGTATGGATGTTTGTTACTCTTTCACGCTCGAATGGCTGAACGGATTTGTCTGAAATTTGGAAGACAGATAGATTGTGACCTGGATTAACATATAGGCTATTTTAAATCCCGATCGCACACCGGGTTTCTGTGAAAACGCGGGCGAAGCTGCAGGTAGCAGTTAGTATACATATAAACCTTTCTCTTTTTTCACTTTATCTATTAAAATAACCGCATCAAAATCCGTTGTGTAGTTTTAAATATTTAAGCATACAAATGGACATAGGGACAGAGGAAGCGACTTTGTTTTACACTATTTAGTGACTATCTGTTTGTTACACACGTTCAATGCAAAGCATTGAAAAAATTTAAATCGTGTTTTTTCTAGTTTCCTCGCAACCAAACGGAATAAAAGCATCCTATATCCTTGTACTGGTTTGAAACTACCTCCTCCTTAATTTTCAGCCAAATCGCTTTTTCTTTCATGAGTTATAAAGAATACAACTAATACAATATAAATTAACGTAATATAATAACAATTATATATACAGATTTCGTGTTTGATTAATAGGCTTTTTGTATTTTTTCAAATGCGTAAAACTTTACCGTTGCTGCCACAGTGAAAGTAATCATCAGCGATTATAAACTTTGCCCTAATTGCAACCAGGTCTTTGGGTGGCAAATGTTTCGTCTGATAGTTTACATACTTAAAGTCTGCTCTTAATCTATCAATATATAAAAAAATCAATCCCCATTTCGCGTAGTAATAGCATCACGCCTGAACGCCTAGTAAACCAGTTTTGCTTATTCTTTTTTGTTTTGTTGGTGATTGACAGGAAAGGGTTTCTTGTAGGGAAAAATCAGGAAAATTGCAGGGCAACTGGGAAAGTAATAGATATAATAATAAATAATACAATAAATATAAATAATTTAGTTAATAACATCAAGCGATACGAAATTCACCAGGTTGGAGAGTATATTATAGTTTAGAATTATTTTTCTTTATAATCGCCTCTGTGGTCTAGCGGTCCGGAGTCGGACTTGGTTTGAGATTGACGTCCCGGGTTCTATCTCCGACTTGGGTAACAAAAAAACAAGAAAATGTGATAAAAATTGTTCTAATAAAATAACATTGCCTGTAATTGGATATAATATGCCCAGTTGGCGATTGGCTTGCTACCTATCACATTGTAGGACTTAGTGTCTTCGGCTAGTCGTCGGTGCCCTAGGGGGCTACCATGAGCTCTTAAAACAGTATTATTTCAATAATACGAATTGTTATCAAAGAAAGACAACCTTATTATCATAAAGTTGCTTCTAAAGGTTAACATTTAGTAAGATGGAAATAATACTGCTTTAAGCGTTACTGGTTGTGCTCTTTGAGGATATGGGCGTGAAGGTACTTTTTATATATTATACTCCATATCATTTATTTTAGTAATACACAATAAGTTCGCGTTTTAACAAAGATATGTAACAAATGTTAAAAAATACTCATAAAATGTTACAATGGACGCCTAATTTTGTTCAGTGTCTAATGTGTCTTTACTTTTAAGCAGAGCCTCTCACTACAATCCTGGGTGGGCCAGAGCTTTTCATCAACATGGGGAGCACAATCAACCTGACCTGCGTGGTCCAGCATTCACCAGAGCCGCCTCCAGCCATACGTTGGACTCATAATGACGAGGTAAACGAAAGTGATTTTTTTACTTCCAAAAATTGCCCCGTATACACATATAACCAATTTTAGTACTGTCTCATTTATTGCTATCATAGCCTTGCATATCACTAAAGTATAATCTTATACAAAACAGCAAATGAAACTGAAATAAATAGGTAAGAATACCTTCGTCTTGTTTTACCAAAAGGCCTAAATGTCATACGAATCCATTATATGAATAAAGCCTTTCGAAAGTTAAAGCTCGTTTAGTTAAAATATTTTTAAATCTTTTTGGTGTTATCTGAACATTTTGTAATTGAACAATCTTGTTCATCTAAATTATAAAAAGTCGAAACACGTTACAGGTAACACAATGTATGGACACATTGACGGAAGAGAGTAACGTAGTGCGAATTGTAATAAAATGAGAGTGCATCCTTTTCCTCCATGTTGTAAAGTCTATTTTCTTTTCAATTCCCCTCCATGAGATAGGCTAAGGTGCATAGTACTTGTCTACATTATTTTGTAGATATATCCATGCTGTGTGTTTTATTACAATCATATTTTTTTGTATTATAGACAAAAAAAAGACTTTGTGGTCCGACGTCGGACTTAACTTTTAAAGTCCCAGGGTCGAACAACAAAAAAATTCACTTCATTCCTTCCGCCGTAATGACTCTATCATGTTCCGGTCCAAATAACAGGGTTACCACTACACTTGCATAAAAGGCAAAACATGTCGGCTACAAGGCAGTGACGTTCCAATAAAAGCTGTGATGTCTTTATTCTAAGGTTGTCTATTACCATTAGGAGAGTAGTGCGCTTGTTCACTGTTTTGTCGCATAAAAGAGAATTGGATTACTCAAAAGACAATAAATGGTAGAAACATATTCTTATCTTTAAATTAAAATAGCCATCTTTACTTTTAAAATATAGCGAATAACAAATTTTGATCTGAATCACACAGACATAGTCACGTGCAAAACACCTGTGTCAATATCGATGGCAGAAACATGTCTCATTTTCTTATATATAAAAATGAGCTCTTATTTCCCTTGATCATCGCATCTCGCGTAAATGGAACAATTTTGCTAATTCTGATTAAAACTTTGAAGTGAAACTTCTTCGTCGAAGTAAAAGAGACATTTGTAGTCACATTTCTCTATTTTCATTCATTGATCTAGTTATGCTCCCCAAAAAAACGCTGTATGATATCGCTGAATCTCATACTGCATTTTTCGTGATTTTTTACTTCGATGGCCAGTATAAATCCATCGGCCAGAATGTTCTGAAAAACTGTAAGACACATCTTGGTAAATTGAACCGCTTCGGAATCATGACCTTACGAAACAAGAACCATCAAAATCTCATCGCTAGTGGCCGAGTAATCGCGTAACAAACAAACAAAATAGCGCAGTGAGTCGAATTGATAACCTTCTCTTTTTTTGAACTAGGTTAAAAATTTGAAATGTTACAAAATTTAACAAAGATATTTATGCCACTAAGAAATACACGTTTTGTATAAACACAATCAGGGATTTTAGGAAATGTGTATTTTTTACCACAAATATTATTCTTTTACATATTTGCCTTCAAAAATATAAAATTTTCTCTCGAATCTGGTACCAAATAGCATCAAATTTAGAGTGGTTCTGGATACCACAGACGTAGTCACGTTCAGAGCACCTGCGTCCATATTGATGGCGACAATATCTTACAAATTCTGCTCGGTGCCTTGTAGAAGATTCTGTAACAGAAAACTAGACACACTTAATTTTTGAAACTTTGTTAAAAAACAAATCCATGCAAACATTGTTAGAAGTTTTTAGAAACGGATTTTAGTTGACACATTAGAATCTAATTAAATTATCTCATTACCTGAGGATTCAA
>NJDC01003884.1:18758-29191 GCA_002245475.1 Calephelis virginiensis
TAAAAAAAATGTTGGTCGGGATTGGAAATGTGCCCGGTTGGCGATAGGCTTGCCACCTATCACATTGTGGGACTTAGTATCTTCGGCTAATCGTGGGTGCCTTGGTTGTGCCTTTGCCTACCTCTTCGGGGATATGGGCGTGAAGATACTTTTAAGCTTACAGTCACCGTGACAAAACCGTGAGATATTTGTTTATTTTCCTGCCGCCATAGTGTCAGTATTTGCCATTGATTGCTTTTATTATTAATAAAATTGCCTTTTGAACTTTGTTTTATTTGTGTATATTTTGTATATCTGTGTACAATAAAGTTAATAATAATAAAATAACCCAGAAACATGCAAATGGCCCTTACAGTTTTATCAAATTAGAGATAGATACAAAGGTTAAACAGATTTTATTATTTATTAAACTTTTAAGTGATATCCCATAATATTTCACACTCTGTTCCTTTTACTCTTTGTTCTGTAATGCTTAAATAATACATAAAGTAGTCATTTGAGTAGGGTCACTAATACATATAGTATTATACATTATTACATTACATTAATATATACATGCAGTAGTATTTGTTACCAGTGATTAAAATTTAAACGCTTGAACTTCAAGACCAACTCTAGTAAGCTAACCATAGCACTTGGCTGTGATTTATAGTTGATTTCTGTAAAGGACTTACTTAAAAGGAAAAGGACATTATCTTTAACGAAAATAAATAGTCTTTCTCTGAGCATTCGCATTGGCGTCGACTTAGGTTTTAATTACTGTGTTGAGTTGTATATAACACAAATATATAAGTGAGTAACTGGTTTTATACGCGACTTCGTCTGCGTAGAACAGTTATTAGTTTTTTTTATATGATATTGGAAGGTAAACAAGTAGACGGATTTGGTGATGGTGAGATATTCACGCCGCCTAAAGATATCAAAGGTGGTAATGGTCGATGGTGTTTTGCCAACCTGAGGCCAGGATAGTTGATAGAAGAAGGCGGAAATCCATACTTAAATCAAAATAAAACTATTTAGTTTGCAATTTTCTGCCACAAAAAATGTGTACGTATTATGGTGCGACAAAACAGGAAAGACAGTGCATTATGAGTGAATTGCTGTTACCAGAAGCCAAAGACCCCAAAATATATCCAGCTCAACACAACAACACACACTCAGCACTAAATTGTTTTATCAGCGCCAACAAAACCCACAACCAAAACCTTCAACGTATTAACTAAACTTCGCTTCGCAACCTAAACATCATCAGGTTAATTCAAACACAAATGAAGATCGAGCACAAACTTGTTTTAGTTTTTATGCCTCGAGCAAAAGTAAGTTCACCTCCGAACTGAAACACGTCAATGGCAAACACTGACGTTATGGCGGCAGGCATAGTTAAGCGGCGAGTCACTGCAAAATTAAAGTCAGATGTCACGGTGTTTTTTTTTAAGATATTGGAAGGCAAACAAGCAGACGGATTTCCTGATGGAAAAAAATTCATGCCGCCTAGAGACACCAAAAGTAGTAATGGTGCGTTGCCAACCTGAGGCCAGGATGTTAGGCCTCGAGCAAAAGGAAGTGTTAGTGACGGTAAGCCTATTCTTGCCTTTTACGAGCTGCCTGGCAGGAAAGTAGATGAACTATTGTGCAAAAAAGCCCGGACCACCACGAGGCAATTAGTCACTTAGGACAGCAACATTGGTTAATTTTAACATGTTTTTCATGAAAAACTTTAAAAAATATTCTATGAGGGATTAAATTATAGTCTTTTAGGGGTTCAAGTTTAGAGAACGATACAATTTTGATTCGAAAACCTGTCTGTCTGTTACGTTTTCACTAACAAGCCGCTAAACAAATTTTGAAATAATTTTCTATGGATAAACACCCTATTTCAAAGTAATTTTATTACAAAACGTGATTGGTTTGTGGGACTGGGTTTTGAAAGGCCTACAATAGGGGATGAAAATTTAAACGAAAATTATAATTAAACTATTCCATGCTAACGATGTCGCGAGTAAACAGATACTAATAAAGATTATATTGCAATCAGAAATGCCGAACATTTGGCGAACAATCGTAAAAGTTCCCTATTTACAAGGAGGACTTATTTGAATCTATGCCAACGTGAGTTCTGACCCAGAGGATAGGAAATAATCCAATTCATTTCTTTGAATACCAATTTCTTTTAAGAAATACGGGACACCAGTAACACACCAGTTAAAACATCTTCAAACCAGAACAAGACAGTAATAAGTTCTGATTCGTTATTACTGAAATTGTATGTTGTAATTAGGGAACATTTAAGTCTAAATATGAATTAGATTGTATACGAATCGATTAGTTTAGCAAATTATGTTTATGGGAGAGATAAAAAGCAAAAAAAATCTTAATTTCTCATTTAGGTCACTTCTTGTTTTCGCGGTGTTCCTTCTTATTATTTGTGAACTTTAACTGAAAAATTATGGTATTTCATTACTCTAATTTTTTCGAATAATTTTCAAAATATAGCCCACCCATATTAGCATCCATCCATGCCAATATTATTAGTAGAATTCCTGTCTGTCTATCAGTGCCACTTTCAGGGCTAAACCGCTGATTTAATTAAATTTGATATGCGTATTGCGAAAGACCCGAATTTTAAACATCGACTACTTTTTCAAAAAATTATCCACAAAATACTGTAATAGGGGATACAAGTTTGTATAAAAATCTATTCTATGCCGACGAAATTGCAATAAAAGAGCTATCACCTTACCACAAAAAATTTTTAGACGCGTGTTTAGCTAAACACTGTTTAACATTGACATCCAACCAATAACTTGCAAAACGTTGATAACGTGTATCGTCAGTAGATATGTTATTGGCTGTGAACCAAATTTTAGACACTGTTTAAACACTAGTTAAACATTTGTCCAACGACCGTTTATTTCTTTTGTAATACGGCTAATGTTTAATATATTTTTTGATTTGGTTTATTATTCACCTGACTGCTCTATTACGATATTACGCAATCAGAGATGCAAAGCATTTGGCGAATACCATCGTGGAAGTTCTGAATTTACAAGAAAAGCTTATTTGAATCTATGCCAATAGGAATTGCGACCCCGAGGAAATAAAATGATTCAATTCGTTTGTTAAATCAAACGCTCCAGTTTAAAACAGGGTTAGTGTAGTGTAATGCCTTGGGGGAGAAAATTGTTGTGTGTTTGAGCGACATATTATTCGAGAAGTATTTTACAATATGTCCCAACATATTTTAGAAATGTTACTGAATCTAACATTACACATAATTTAATTACAATGTAGGATACATGTACATACACGTCCAAACACTTACGTATAAGTATGACCATGAATGCTTACATATACACATATTATAAATAACATATAACTTATTATATCGCGAGAAATCGGGAAAGGCATTGTGTAGGCATTTCCTGAAGACATGAATCTCAAATATGTCCAGCTCCTTAAAACATACATACTCACTAACACACAAATAGTTTTATAAGCACCAACAATACATACATTCGTAAAAATGGGTCCAAAGTTTTGGCATCACGTATTAATATATAGATACCGTCCTTATCTAGCAACCAAATTCTAACCGTGAAATAGAAACAGACTTGTAATCGTTTTTAGTAGTAAAGTCCTTGATGATATTGTGAAAAGTTAATCTAGTTTGCTAAAGTGCCGACGCAGAAACTCATAGATACCAAACAACCAAAAATCACTCATCTACAGTCAACTATGAATCAGTCTTTGGAGCTGAAGACATTTTCCTATATTACCTAATATTCAGAATCCGTTATAGTAAAAGTCCGTGCCAAGCTTTATTGGCACATTAATTTTATTGAGGTTGGAAATGGTCCATTATCAGACTATTTCTGTGAATGTTCGCTCACAGTCAAGGACATCTGACATTGTTGACTGCTAAGATGAAAATCTTATGAAATACGAATAACAACATAGTCTAAAACAAAGTCGCTTCCCCTGTCCCTATGTCCCTTTGCATGCTTAAATCTTTCAAATTAAACAACGGATTTTGATGCGGTTTTTTTTAATAAATTAAGTTATGGACTCTGAACATGGACTCTGAATAAAGCTGATCGCAACCGCATCGATGCCTTCGAGATGTGGTGCTGGAGAAGGTTACTTGCAGATTCCCTGGACAGCGCGGCGTAGCAACGTATCGATACTGAAGGAGTTGAAAATCACAACTAGACTCTCAACCATATGTCTACGTTGAGTCCTTGAGTACTTCGGACATATAGCCAGAAAGAGTGGGGACAACCTCGAGAAGCTCTTGGTAACGGGCAAAATCGAAGGAAAGAGGCCTCGTGGCCGTGGTCCAATACGCTGGTCAGACCAAATCCGAGCAACGCTTGAAACCAGCCTCCATGATGCGATACACGATGCTGAAGACAGGCCGAGATGGCGGAAGATCATCCGTGATAAAATTCTACCTACGGGAGGTCACGACCCTCAGGATTGAGGAATGCGACACAAGGAGGAGGAAGTTATTGAAGAGGATGGGTTATATGTATAGTTCATAACCATGCAAAGCCGGGGTGGACCGTTAGTCAATAAAGTAAAATACTTAGGGCATAGGAAGATATCGTGAAGTTACTGTTTCAATTTAAATTCAATAGGTACCGCAATCTATGTCGAACTGAGACGTACATCTAGACTTAGTTTTTTTCATGATATTGGAAAGCAACGTCACAAAGTTATTGCATCTAATGACTAATTTTATAAAGTCACAAGCAGCGAGCTAGGGACCCAAGTAACGAAATGTTATATAACATCAGCAACAGTTGCAGCATTTCCACTAGCAATGGTATGCCCCAGAAAAAATTTTAAGACACAAATACTCAACTAACCTTCTGCGGGTACAGTGGGCTTTGCTCGGCACATAGGCTGAAGGAACATCGAATCATTAACAATTGATTCCATCTTTGTAAAAGTGGGCGTAAAACTATAAAGTCGAATATGGTATTAGCTGACTTAGAAAATATTGCAAATTTGACAGATTTCACTTCTTCTAGAACCAAACAACTGCAATATCTGCATTACGTCATTAAGAAGGGCCATTGTTTAAGAAAATTCCAAATTATATTTATACTGTTAACTATATGATATCATTGGCGACATAATAAATTTGTACTATTATATATATTTAGTAGATGTTGATTGCGGTTACGCTAGCAAAATGAAAGAATATAAAGTAAGTGTTGGAGCCGACTCCAGATTAGAATAATGTTAACAATGGTTTACACTTACCTAGCAGTCCTTGTCTTCTCGCCCAGTGGAAGCCGATGATAGGATAAGGGGGACCTATTCTCTGTCACGCTGTCCGTCGATGGTTGAAAGCCTGATCCGTCTTCCACGCTGGTTCTCGAGCGTTGTATACAAGTACACGCCGAGTTTATTGTACAAAATGTCCGAATCACCGTAAAAGTTGCCCGACGCAAGTAATTAATACAGTTATATTTCGTACAAACTAAATCATATGGAAAGTGATTAGCTATTAAATTTGATTTAATTCCGATAAATTATTTACAAAGAGGCGCCATGACATACCAAGCACCGGTGAGAATTCAGACACAGTGGCGACACACAAACAAGTTTTCGTTTGACAGGTGGCGTTCCGCAGAAAACAGTAAAAGTAAAGTATCTTATCGCCCATATCCCCAAAGAGGTAGGCAGAGGCACAACAATGATACCCATGACTAGCCGAAGATACCAAGTTCTACAATGTAATAACTGGCAACGTTATTTTTTGTTTGAAAATTGAAAACACGCATAACCTATTTTGTTTGTTCCGAGAACCGAACTAGGGACATCAAGAAGTCAAATATGATGCCTGGATCTCTGAATCGCAGAGGCGATAAACTTCATTTTGGGTTGAAATAAGCCAAAAGATTTTTATTTACATCGTTTGTTGCTATAAGCTACATTCATAGCCACTTAGAAAAACAGCTTTAAGAAGATTTTATTACTAAATAAAAAAAATATTTTAAACGCAGTAAAATTGCTAAAAAAATAAACGACGCCAGTAAACTTAAGCGTTGTAAGTTAAAAGTAAGGGTTCTAGTATTCAATAATACTTTTGACTTATAAAGGTAATACAGTAGTACTATTTAAATTATGCGCATTGTCTATGTTCGTCAAACTTCGGAAATCCGAATGTATTTTAAAGATATCTATATAAAGTTGTTATTACATAATTACTCATTTCGCTTAAATTTATTTAGATTAGGTCAGCCAATTTAAAAATAAAAGTATAAAGTGTATTAAAAGTTAAAAGTGTATAGCCAAAGCGTATAATTTAAATTAATACTTATTAGCAGAGTAATTTCTTGCAAAAACTAACACTACAGACCAAAATGTTCGCAAATCTAAGTAATAATCAAGACGAGATAGTAAAATGCAAACGATGCTAAGATAATAAAAAATATTGCTTGGAACGAACCCGAAAATAAAATGATTTTCATTTCGTTTATAGAATCAAACGCTTGGACTTAAATGGGTTGTATTTTTTATTTCCAGTAAGGAAAATTGGTCTGGTTGAACTTTGTGGAAATAATTTCCTATCATGATGTGTTTTGAAAATTGTATAATTTTATTATCCACTTCATTTATTCCTAACGATACTTTCGACTCGTCTAAAACCTTCGCCTTACTTATTCTTACTTTCGTAGCAGCAGTGCTCGCTGAAATTTAGTTTTGTTAGTATATTCAGAGGCACAACCAGGGCATCCACGACTAGCGAAAGACACTAAGTCTTACAATGTGATAAGGGGTAGGCAGTGGCACAGCCAGTGCAACCACGACTAGCCGAAAACACTAAGTCCCACAATGTGATAGGTGGCAAGCCTATCGCCAACTGGGCACATATCCAAGCCCAAACATTTTTTTTATTAGAAATTTGGAAAAACTCAATTTTCTTTTTGTTTCCTGAGCCGTTGTTGAACTCAATTTTCTTTTTGTTTGTTTGACTGACTTGTCAAACAAAAAATACGAAAATTGGTAAAAGCATTTTGAATAAAATAAATTCGATGGTATGTACATATTTCATCAATTTTCGAAATTAAAGTGCAGCAGACTGGTATCATTTTTAGTACACATTTTTAAACATAATTTGTTATACTCAAGATATTTTATTTTATGTTTTTCACTGGTTTTTAAAGTCGATTTTTTTTATAATTTACATTTGAATGCGTTGGCACTTGATAGATATTCATTGTTAATATTCTTCTACAAGCATGCAATAATAATACATTTCCATTAAATGAAACAAGAAGACTAGTAAATTATTATTTTTGTGTGACAATAAACAGGGCTCATCAACAATTCTTCGAGTCATTTACAATATGGTATTATTTTCTTTACATTTAATTATTATTTATATCATTATTCTGCCACCACAGCGTTAGTTTACCGTGTTGTGAGGTAGAGCGGCCTTTAAATTAAGTAACCTAAGATCCTGGCCATAAGAAAGTATAGTAGTAGAGGAAACCGTGGGAGATCGACCTTCACCGATCTGATAACCAGATGAGACATATTTTTTATCGAATATAATTTATTAACAAATATGCCTTTAATTGCTTGCCTATTTGAAAGTGCTCATGGTTATTTTTAATTAAATTAACTTCAATCGTTTTTTTTCATCACTTTTATTCTTTTGATAACCAAATGAATTTTATTTTACTGTTAGTCTTTAGCACACAGAATATGCCTCAGTAGGCTTGCCTACTCATTTTCGAGTATAGCTACCTGGCAAACAGATGTGAACAGGTAAGTCAATATAGGTGACTCCATCGTTCTGCTAAGTTATTGAAAGTTATATCAAATGTTAGATTATTTTATTACAAAATCAAAATCATTTGCCTGCAACAAATCATACTTAAAGCAAACATAATTTAATTAAAAATAGCCATGAGCACTTTCAGATAGGCAAGTAATTATAGGCATATTTGTTTATAAATTATATTTTATAAAAAATATGTCTCATCTGGTTATCAGATCGGTGAAGGTCGGTCTCCCACCGGCTCTTAGATTATAGTATATAGTATCTAAAGAATTGTTAGCATAGTAGCATATAGTATCTAAAGGCAATGATTTTGTCTAACCATCAAAAGGAGAACTTCCTATTTGTTTGTTGTACTGAAACATGAAAAAATCTGTATCAAAATTTAAATAAAAATTGTTAGACGTTTGGATATCGGAATAAAAAGTAGCCGTTAATCTCCAACTTCCTAAATATATCTAAAAATACAGATAGATACAATAAAACATAAAAATGCTACATGCAAGAATCACAATTAACATACTCTCACATTTATTTATTTATTATTAGGATTCGTTCATTCAAACTATACAACATAAACGCTTTATTGACTCATTCATTCTTTACATTGCATGTAGTATATAAAGCTTCTGTTCCAACTGATCTTCATTCTTTTTATTACAAATTATTTAATCTTATAGATTAATTGATCGCCTCTGGCGTCTAGCGGTCCAAGTGTTGGACTTAACGTCATGAGGTCCCGGGATCGAATCCCGGGTCGGGCAACAAAAAAAAAGTGGTATTTCCAATTTTCTAATAAAAAAGATGTTGTTCGGGATTGGACATGTGCCCGGCTGGCGATAAGCTTGCCACCTATCACATTGTGGGACTTAGTGTTTTCGGCTAGTCGTGGTTGCACTGGCTGTGCCACTGCCTACCCCTTCGGGGATATGGGCGTGAAGATACCTACTTATTTAATCTTATTCAAAGCGAAGTCTATTAAGAAGCCTTATCAAATCTTTAGACGTTGCCAAAATCCAAATCAATAACTAGAATTGATCCTTTCGTTCTTTACAATTTATACATGATATTTTAAAATAGAATTTTATTTCATTATGGTATAGAATGTTGTGTAGTTAAAGCAGCCTCAAATTCAACCTCAATAAAATTTATGTCAAGATACTTCACGATAGATGCTGGCGCGGCAGATGCCAGGGACGTTTCTCCAAATGAGGTCTTTTGACAACGGAAAACTCGATACTTTTGATGATATTTTTAACTTCAAGGCCTTATTGGAAGTTTAAACGGAGCGTTTGAGTTCGACTCTGCGCTTAAGATAAAATCATTCAATTCTCGAGTTCGTGCCTGTTATTTTTGAGGCGTTACAAAAAGTAGAAGGATTTTCAATAAGACTTTGATGTTCGTTTATTACGCGGTTACTTAATAAAAACCCCCACAGGTTTTATGGTTATTTTTGGGAAGGTAAAATGAAAAAAGTATCTTCAGGCCCATGTACTGAAGAGGTATGCAGAGGCACAACCAGGGCACCCAAGTCTATAAGAAAAAACCTTAAGTCCCACATTGTGATAGGTGAAAAGTCTATCGCCAATCGGGCACATATCCAATCTCAAGCATTTTTTTTTAATTAAAAAATTGGAAAAACCAAATTTTATTTTTGTTGCCCGACCCGGGAATCGAACCCGGGACCTCATGCAGACAAGTCCTACACCTGGACCGCTAGATCACAGAGGCGATAAAACTACTGTATACTTTACTTTATTTTTTTTTCATTATTATGTAGTTACTCAAACACCGCTTGTTATACGTTAAAATTGTTAATGGACTACCTCGTAACCATTAGTTACTTTTCAGAAAAATATTCATCAAATATCGACATGATAATGATATTAAAATCTTCCGCTCTTCACGTTAAGTTATGTCATGAATATGTGTCCATTCAGTCGCAACTGCTTTGCTGTCAGCTTGTCCCTATAGGGCTTTGCACGATTCTAATCATAAGCGACAAGCTTAAGGGACTTCCTGCCAAGTCCCTTACGGAGAAGGCAGACAGTATTGAATGCAAAGTTTCACGATCCTTGAAGATCTGCTAATCTTCCTTCATAATCATATTTTTAAAGAAAGGTGCTGGTTTCGATAACTCTTGACACTATGTTCCGATAAAATCTGACTAACTTGATCGTGGAATATCAACCTAGGTCTCCTCGGGTACCTAAATTCATCTACAGTTTTATTATATATCTGTTTTGCCAATCATTCATCTGCACATTCTTTCCACCTGATTGAATCAATAAAGTGCCCTTTCTAATTTTACAACAAAACTGTCTTTTGATCCCTCTCTAATGCTGGTAGCGAGCGTAACACTTTAGATTTCAGATTAGCAGAAAAACTTGTTTTGAAAAAGTTTGTTAGCTATAAACTTTTACATAGCACGAAGCTGATGATACTAATCAGAATCAGAATCAGAAAAATCTTTATTCACTTGAACTATACAAGTGGTATTTGCGCGTCGACATTTTTTTTAAACTACCACCGGATCGCGGCCACACACTGAGAAGATCGAAAGAAACTCAGCGGGCTAGTCTTTTTTCAATAATAATAATTACAATACAGACTAGATTAAAAATGTAAATTACAA
>NJDC01003884.1:42752-68046 GCA_002245475.1 Calephelis virginiensis
ACAAAAACATAATAGGGATTTATATTGTTTACGTCCATTGTGTCAGCAACAAAACAGCAATATTATATTATAAAACATTATATACAATTACTAACATTATTTTTTTAATGATTATAAAATGTAAAAGCATTTCTGAATTTAATTACCATATGCGTTACTATTATTATCAATCAATAATGTAAATTTTATTTACTTTTTAAAATACACATTTCTGTTTTTTTTTCTATGGAATTATGTTTAAAATTTACATGTACACTTGATAATATAATACTTATATTGTAGCTACACATGTAAAATATCAAATTAACAATTTCCTTATCTATATTTCTAGAGAAGTCTCTGAAACCTGAAGTAGTTTAGGTGTATGCAATATTCTTAATACGTTTTTTTTTTATTAATTTTAGCCAACCTTAACTATATTAATAGAATAATATGAAAATGAAAAAATCTTATCATGAATATCTAATTTGACTATTATTTGCCATTTCATCACAACAACTTTGATATTTACTACATTTAGTACATGAGAAATTCTTAAGACATTCATTTTTCTTATTTTTATAGCAACATGTATAAATGAAAGTAATGAAAAAAATTATGAATGGTTAATAATACAATATTGTTATCTGTAAATAAATATTACTATGCGTTAAAAATAAATCGACAAATTTATTTGACATTTATTTAATTTTTCTTCGTTTATTATTGCATAATGCTGTTGCATAAAGAACCAATGCCCTATAGTATGTGTGTTTAAATGAAATGTACGAATTCAGGAGTTGTATACAATTGCTAGGAAATATGTATAATTCCTAAACGATTATAGGAAATCTATTGAATAAAGTGTACTCAAAACGCCACGATTTCGAGAAGAAAACAAGACTCTAATGTTAATAATCCGTTAGTACTGTGTTCAAGAGTATCTACCTAAAATGACATACCCGATTCCAATTTTCATGAAATCGAGATTCAAAAGTAACCTTAATGGTCGCGGTGGGGATAGGTTGGAGCGTTAATTAGGTTTGTCACATTCCGTGTTAGGAATTATCAAAAAAACCCATGTTGTCCGGGCTCCTTTGCAGAATAAACCATCGGCCTTACTGCCAAGCAGCTCGTAAAAGGCTTACCGTCACAAGCATCGTGAAATCAATTCATAATTGGAATAGTAGTTGCAAAACAAACATAAACGAATTGTGAATTATTAATGAAATTAAAGAAGTCTATATCGTAAATCATGCAAGTTTTTTCCCCGTGTTGGTCCGGGCTCCTTTGCAGAATAGACCATCTGCCTTCAGGCCAGGCAGCTCGTAAAAGGCGAGCACAGGCTTACCGTCACTAGCACAGTGACATCTGCCTAGGTGGTAGAGTTTCGCAGCGACTCGCGGATCGGTAACACCACCTTACATATTCCTGCCACCATAACTTCAATGCTTGACGTTGACGTGTTACGGTTGGAGGGTAAGGTAGCCGGTAAACTTACTTTTGCTTGAGGTCTAACATCCCGGCCTATGGGGGCAACGCACCATTACCACCTTTTGTTGTATCTAGGCGGCGTGAATTTCTTACCATCAGGAAATCCGTCTGCTTGTTTGCTTTCCAATATTATTAAAAAAATCAGGTTTATTCTACATCTATCATAATATATATTTCTGAAAAGTAACGAATGATTCAATAAAATATTACAACTTTAATTAAATGACTGATTTGCAGAGCTTTATTGAATAAACATTTCTTTTTTGTTTTATTGAAGCACCATACTGATGTAAAATAAAATGTTTTAGGGAGTAATCAAAACGAAATTGGAAACATTTTATATTTTGTCAAATATTCAGATTGGTTTATGAGAACAAAAAATATTCGATTCGTACTTCAAAGGGAATATACAATTAGTGTTGTAGAATAACAAATAAAGTTTTAGTGAACTGGACAAATTAATTTAATTGATCAATTAATTAAATTAGATTAATTGCAAACTGAGTAAATTATTTTTTTTATAAATTTTATTCTAGTTTAGTCATACTATTATGTTACTGATAATATGGGTGTAGAAATCAGTTTAAAATTTACGCACACATACGTAGACAACTATGTTTATTACAAAAATAAAATCTCAGTCGAATATTATACTGAAACTTACATAACGCTTGAAGTCGCCGTCTATCCCCTCCACTCCATAGTTAAAATAAAATACGCGTATTTGGATTTAAAAGAGTGATTTCAAATTCGAATATTAGTAAAATTTTAATTCGTGGAGATAGTTTCGTTATTATGTTTTTTATGATTGGAGGGAATAACTTCCTAAAAACAAAGATGGAGTTTGGAGTTTTACTTTTACGTTTTAACTTTAGGGTTTATCCACAACTCCACGTCACGACGTCGCCAACGCCAACGGAGCGGTGGCACTGTACCACGGTAATGTAATTTAGACTGTATTCTATCTTCACACGAACAGGCGAAAACGGGTTTATACCTTCGTGTCTTGAGTTCGGCTGGCACTCCGTATGCAATTACTCGCGGCTGCCCCGCGCAGTAACGAACGGTCGATGACGGACGGAAAAAGGTAGATGTAGTTATATTACTGAAGGCGCGTATCCCTATCGCGTACGGTTGCTAACTAAAAGCAGTGTAAAACATGTTTTTAAATTAATAAAGTAAGAAAATTCCTTTTATAAAATACTATTATTTTTAAAAAGTTGGCAACCCTACCATCGCGTATTGTCGTACGCACGGCTATAGGTATTTAATAAAAAAGACGCCTAGTTTGATAGCGTATTTTACGTTACTGTGGCCGTAGTAGGGGAGCCCGCGATGCGAAATGTGTAGTAGCTCCAGCGTAATTGGGACCCATTGCACTTTGTCGATTATATAGTGGAGAGTAAAAAAGGTCATGTAAGGTTTTTCTTTTTAACGGTGCGTTAAGTGTCTAGAAGCTAAAATAGCAATTTCAGTCACTTTATCATAGCCGAACTCAACAGATATTAATAATATATATATCCCTAATGTGTCTCCGATGACAGAAATATGTCAATCAGACAGATTGCTGTAATAGACAATTAACACATATGACTTGGTTTTTGAAAGTTTCTGAACCTCCTACTCCCGTACGTCTTGTTCAAATCATCAGAAAATTCAAACATAGACTTATTGGCATGTAATAAGCCCGCCGTACTTTAATCTGACACGCTCGAGTATATTTTCAAGCCAAAAAAATTAGACAGACAACCCTACATGCGCGACAATCTCTATGTAGAGATTTGATACATAATGGAGGTGTTCAACAATGGTACAGGGTATCTCCCATACCTTAATCTGACGCGTCTGAGTTAGTCCAAAAACCCCTCTTGGGCTCCCCTACTACCGTGCGTACCCATAACGCGGTAGTGTCATCTGCGGCGCTAGTGAAAGTGGCGTACTGTAAAATGGTGCACTCAGCATTCTCTTTTCATACCTTTTTTATCACCCACTCTCTCTCTCTCTCTCTTTAACAACACCAGAAGCAAAATACATTTCGTTTGAACCTTGCAACGAGACTATTTCTCTGGTCGAGTGAAGAATGTAACGGAATTTCACAAGGCTTGGTGATGTGAACGTAAGCTTGCACATTTTATTTATTTATTTAACACTTTATTGCACATAAAAACTAAAATACACAAAATACACGACAAGTTAAAAATGCACAAAAGGCGAGCTTATCTCTAACTAAAGAAATTTCTTCCAGCCAACCCAAAAAAAAATTAAGCTGTGAAAATAATATGGAAGGCATCGTGTACAAAACAATTAACTATAGCTATACTTAGAACGAATAAATAAAAATAAACTAATAAAGTGTGTAAAAAAATAGGTACCATTATAATTATTATACATTTTCTTAACTCTCCATGACATTTTATGTTACCACACCATACCGTAATATGCTGTGTTGTTGTATGTTGACGTTACAGACGTTTGACGTGGAAATGTGGTTAGGCCCTTACGTATTCCTGAAGCTATAGTTTCAGTTCTCATCACTGTCGGCATCTAATTTAGAAGTAAATTTACTTTTTGATTAAGTAAAATTCATGTCATAAAACTTTTGTCGATTTATATATATTTATTTTCACAAAAATAATAAGTAGGTTATTAGAGAATAATATGAACTTTGAGGTAAAGCAAAGTATACTTTGTATTAGTATATTGAATGTAAAAATAACACTAAAATCAGATAAGTTTGTGATTATTAGATACGTTGTTTTTAAATTAGATTTCACTATAAAAGTTGTGTAAATATTTTACTGTAAGATGTTATTTAAGAATAAACTAATTGAACGTCAATGTGTTTTTTTCTGTTTTATTTATAAGAATTTTCATCGACTCACCTCCTAAATAAGTAAAGCGTAACATTTTTAATTATTTATACGGGATACTCACGATCTCTTTTTATTTTATTTGTCGATATTTCGACCTAGTTGCATAGGCCGTGGTCACGACGGGACGGGACAGTCCCGTCGTGACCACGGGACGGGACACTCCCGTCGTGACCACGGCCTATGCAACTAGGCCGAAATATCGACAAATAAAATAAAAAGAGATCGTGAGTATCCCGTATAAATAATTAAAAATGTTATTAATTCGCGACGATTTAAGTTTAAAATCTTAAGTAAAGCGTAGTTTAACTGCAAAATCCCTATTCAAATTTGACTATCCAGTCATGGTTTAATAATAGCCTCATATTTTTAAAAAAGACTCGTCATAATGCGTTTTTGATGGATGGTCAAATCGAAAAACTGACTCCAACTATTTTATTGGGTATTATATCGCGATTTGGTAATTCTTTTTGCGAAAGATAGCAAATAGTTCCGAAATGGTCCAGTTAAAATTTTATCAACACCCGACGTTATACTTAATAATGGATATATTTTTCACTTTTATTAATGGCCTCATCATAAGTAATAAGTGAAAAATTGATTATTAATCGAAACACTATCGGATCATGATAAAACTAACCTCGGAATCATGACCTGTCCTTCTAAAAAAGAACCATCAAAATTGGTTGGCTGCTGGCCAAGTTTAATCGCGTAACAAACATACAAAAAACCTACAGTCGAATTGAGAACTTACTCCTTTTTTGGAATCGGTTAACAATATGTTTATTGCTTGTCGAGAAATGGCGAAATAAACTTTCAAAAATGCAGATGAATTTAAATTTATTCGTTCATTGAATTAAACTCTTTGGAATGAATTGTATTTTTTGAAATCATTAAAAGGAGCCTCTCAATTTGACTGCATGTTTTATGGTAACAGATATGTTTACAGGATAAACAAATTTTGGGGTTTTTTTATGACACTGGAAGGCAAACAAGCAGTCGGATTTCCTGATGGTAAGAAATTCACGCCACCTATGGACACCAAAGGTAGTAATGGTGCATTGCCAACCTGAGGCTGGGATATTAGGCCTCGAGCAAAAGTAAGTTTACCGGCTACCTTACCCTCCAAACCGGAACACGCCATGACGTTATGGCGGCAGGAATAGGTAAGGCGGTGGTACCAATCCGGGCGAGTCGCTGCGAAACTCTACCACCTTGTCAGATGTCACGGTGCTAAAGACGGTGAGCCTATGCTTGGCAGGAAGGAAATTGAAATCAAATTGAAGCAGGACGTTTTCCGTTCTTTATACAATCACAAGAGAATAAAATAATGGGTCTATAGGATTCAGGAATAATCATAGGAAGTTATGAGGAATCATTTTAGATTTGGAGGAAATCCCAGTCAGAAAGAAAACTGTTAATTTCAACATTGGATAGGATATTAATGAAATAACATTAATGGTGACCATTAATAAGTCTAATAATAGACGAATAAAGATAATTAAAAAAATAAATTAAAAACTTTTAATAAAAAACTCAAGATTGTACGTATCACGTAATTAGCAAGACCAAATAAATAAATAATCCTGGACAAGTTACACAAATTGAATCTAGCCCTAAAGTAACCAAATTATATGCTTGTGTTATAGGTGTTTGCCAACGATGCCAGAATAAATTTAATAAACACCCAGACCCGGAAATGTAGAAATCTAAATGTTCATCACACAAATGCCTACCCCCGTCAGGAATCGAACCCGAGCCTCACGGTTGGTCGATGTAGTTAGGCGTATACGCTAGCCACTTAACCAACGAGTTACGAGTAGTTATTATTGGAAACTCACATCAGAACATGATTACGAGTATTATAGTATCATGATTATATCATTGTAACATATAATAATGAACATAAATTACAGTGAATTTGTATAAAAAAAAGTTTTAGTAAGGCAAAATCCCAAGTCTAAAACTTTAACTTTTTTGAAGTAACGTATTTAAATTTTAATTTTAATGTAAAAAAAATCATTTAATTTATTTTCTTAAGGCCAAAATACGTCAGCAATATACTGTTTTTTTTCATACAAAACAATTATGGATCTTGGCGACAAAAATACACAAAATTAACATTAATATGCTTTATAAGACTAGTGTTTCCAAAACACGATTCATTTCACTTTGCTCGATAGAAAAAATCAAAAAGTTAACCCTTTTTTGAAAGCATTACCCATCTGTCTACTTCAATTATGAAAATATCGACACCAGATTTAACACAAACATAGATAAGTATTATACCTAAAAGATAATCGTTTCAGTTTCTATATTTTTTTTTCAAATTACATTTATAGTGTCAAAAATAGTGATTTGGCGCTTACATTTACTTTAAAGCGCAATATTTCATAGTAATCATGGAACGGGGGAGTGCGCTGTTTGGCTGTTCTAGCTGACTAAGTATGGGGCCTTAACAATTACAAAAATATTGTTCCGGGATCCTGATGACTTTTATCAAAACTCATTAGATTTCGCAGGACCTATTTTAGATCGTTGACACAGATAAAGTTCTAAGCTTCCATATTTCATCAACCAATCAAAACTTCTCTCAACCAAAGTCAAGCGCCATCTTACATATAAATCTAGAATATTCGCTCCACAGAATGCATTTGAGAGTGACCTCCGCCCGCTATTCAAATTTCAATCTACTTTGCTGCTTGCATCAGGAGTTATGTAAATCATTCAGGAATGTAGGACAGTGTAAAGAGGGTTGTTTTTAAAAGTGTTGTATTTCAGTGTTCTTCTGTTATTTTAATGAAAATCATGTTAAAGTGTTATCCACAAGTTCTTGCAGGAAATTTTGTGGTGTAGTTTTTGTAATATTGAAACTAGGTCTTTTTATCCTAAGAACTAAAAGAATGAAAATGATGGTTCCCCTCTTCGATCGGGTTTCCTCCTTGGAATGAACCATCTGCTTTTCTCTCTTTCAGCTCATAAAAGGCGCGCCGAGATCGAATGGCTAGTGAATTCTATAGGCGAGCTGCGTGCTTATTCGTCTTCTTATTACATCTTGCACAATTGCCAAACTGAGGATGGAGTGATAAGTGAGGATTCTTTCCACTTCTGACTTGAAATATATGACTATAGCAATTTGACCTGCTCGAATGAGGTGTGTAGAATCGGTGCACATCGAGGTTGCACGCGTGTTTTTCTTTATTACAGGATTTTAACAAGCAACTGGCGGTGAGTGAAAATAGGTGGGCTACCACGTAGGTAGGATATTAGCAGACAGAATCAGATGCTTATAAAGGCAGACCAAGGCGTAGAAATAAAACTAGCGGTTAAGGTGACATTTGATATTCAAACTTTGGAATCAGAATCCAGACGTTCCTGTCGTCGTGTTTCCTGTTTCCTAGCGAGGTCATCTTTAAATATCGTAAATATTTTACTCTCTCTCTCTCTTACACATAGCCTGAGATACAGCTGGTCATTAAATAGCGACGCATTATTAACTTCTATGTTTATCCCCATAAGAGATCTTATAGAAGCTATATACACTACAAGCCCATGCCAAAAATAGATGGGTCATATGAACCACCAGACGACGTATACAGGACGATATAAAAACATAATATAATAAGAATCAGCACTATGCCCTCACCTGTAAGCTGTCCAACAGAGTGCAGATGGGAATTCAGAAGTGCAGGTAGAGTGAGTCCGGGCATTGTTATCATTGGATTAGAAGCTGTACTGAAACAGTATGAAACTGATGCCATGCGGAATCAATTGACAAAATTTAAATTTAATTAAAATCTTTTTCTACCGGTACTTCTGACTTCTCATCTGCACTTAGTTGGACAGCTAACAGGTGACGGCATAGTGCTGATCCTTATTATATAATGGTTTATATCGTCCTATATACGTCATCTGATGGTTCATATACCCATCTATTTTTGGCATGGGCTTGTAGTCTATATAGCTTCTATAAGATCTCTTATGGGGATAAACATAGAAGTTAATAATGCGTAGCTATCTAATGACCAGCTGTATCTCAGGCAATGTGTAAGAGTCTATGTCTACCGTCGCTACCCTCCAGAATGGAACCTACACGTAGTGTGCAGGCGAGCACTAACGATAGCCGAATATATCCATAAAATTGGTAACAGGATTATCTGCTCAGCATTCCAGCACCTTGTATTTAATAAGCTTTGTCCTTTCTCATCCGAGTTATCAAACTATTTAATCAATGACTAAATTCACAATTACTGAACTATCAGATCCAATTACTAAACTACTTGCTGAATTGAGTTAAAGTTTTAGTTCAATTTTGAAACCTAAACTTCATTCAAACCATAATGGGCTCTTTAACGAAGTTCAGTATTTATTTACTTGAAATATACGTGGGCTTACTGTCAAGTTTGGGATGTTCCCAATACATATATAATTATTTTGGTCCTTTGCAGAATAGACCATCTGTCTTCCTGCCAGGCAACTCGTAAAAGGCGAGCATAGGCTTACTGTCACTAACACCGTGACATCTGACTAGGTGTAGAGTTTCGCAGCAATTCATCTGAATTGGTACCACCGCCTTACCTATTCCTGGCGCCATAACGTCATGACGTGTTCCGGTTTGGAGGGTAATGTAGCCGATAAACTTACTTTTGCTCGAGGTCTAACATCCCGACCTCAGGTTGGCAACGCACCATCATCACCTTTGGTGTCTCTAGACGGCGTGAATTTCATACCATCAGGAAATCCGTCTGCTTGTTTGCCTTCCAATATCATAAAAAAATATCACTAACAATAAAATACAATAGTTTCTCAATTCTAACAGTGTTAATAATAAACATATGAGCTGAAGTACTCAAAGGTTAAACCTGGTATTTATTACAGTGGAATATAGACTATAACATCAAATTTACTCCTAATTATGAGATGAATTTATGAGAAGGATAAAGTGAATGAGCTTTATATTTTTATAATTTTTTTATATATATTGACAGTCCAATGCAAAACAAAGTTTAAAAGAAAACAATTTTTGGTTCAATCTTCATGCTTATACAATAAATTTAATAAGAAATTTAACATAAACCATCTTACTTGTTCCGATATGAAACGTGTACTTACGCCATACCTCGTCTCACTTAATTATGACGAAACTGAAAAATTTATAAATTAAAATAGTAAAAAAAATAATAATAATAAAAAAATGGTAATGATAATTGTTATTTATTATATGTTATCACTCACAGTCTTATGATTAATATTATTTACCCACAATACATATGAATTGTATTTACATATTAATACATTAATGTATAAATTATATGTATAATATATTTATGTAGGTATTAAACATATATATTATTTTTATTGTCAATAGTATTTGTTATTATTTTATGCTTATACTCACATACACATACACACACACATATACACACACATACACACACACACATACACACACTCACGCACACTATTTAAAAAGAATTGTAATGTATAATGTTAAACGCTAAATATCAGTGTTTTGTCCTGGTGGTTGAGCGGAGTACCCAGTAACACAGTATACACTCTTAACACTCCTTGTCCAGGGGCTTTCGCGTAATGTTTTAAATTGAACATGTTTACTGAATTAAAATATAATATAATAATAAACAGAAGGTAATGTAAAGTTCGAATAGAAGGCATTTAGGGGCCTTGCGTTGTTGTAACACACTTTCAAGGGGATTCAAGAACAGTTAAGGATGACAATTTAGTCCACTGAAAAATGCATTTTTAATAACTTTTTTATTTGAAAGTTGTTGTTAATTTAGGAATGTTTTACTTTGGTTCTCGTAGACGGCGTTACTATCGGAGCATCAAATATTATGTTATAGCTGTTAAATTCAAGCGATACGAAGTTTATTGGGTCGGATACTATTTATATCTATTTCTGTATTTGATCTCAATTAATGTTGTAATAACCACTATGGAAAGCATTATACCTGCATCACAATTTGAAAACGTCAATCAACAGATACAACGATCTAAACGTTTCTAAATTTCTATTGGCAAACCAACATCAACAGAACTCAATATCGTCCAATCCTACGATCTGTCCGAGTCTACGATCTAATAACGATCAGACTTTATCCCCATGTTCTACAAACACAAAGCTGGATTGTATTCGATCAGGATATACAACTAGATTACGTCTTGCAAAGTAATTGACATAAATAAGGTCTTTACAAATTAGTGCTCGAAATTGTGACTTGATCTTTGAAAATAAAATTAATTAGTAAAGAAATTTAAAATCAGACACAAATAAAATATAGCACTTTTAATATTTTAGATTTACTTGCTTAAGTTCAATGACCAGCGTTCAAGGTATGGATATACTCGTAAGGTGTGGCACCCGGCTTTATTAATTTATTTTTTTATTTAACATTACCTTCCTTATTTTTTGCTTATGTTATTGGATGTTTTTTTATTTGACAAATAACATTTTCAAAGAACTTTTTAAATTAAATGTTTAAAAGAATTCAATGATTTTACAATAATTTACCAAATTACTTCATGTATGACATCAATTTGTGAATTTTGAGTATGATAAATAATTTTTTCCTTAGTTGGTCTAGCAATGGTACATTAAAAATGTAGCCTGATGCTTCACTCAGGGGCAGGGATGTCCTTTGCTAAGGTCAAAAGGCAGAGGACCAGTGAACAAGTTTAAGCCTTCAGGAACATAATGGCAATGTAGTTAGATGCTAACTGCTTTGAATATAGTTTTTACAAAATATCTAAGCAATAATTTCTGAATGTTAAGAATTTAAAATCAAACTGCTGTATCGTATATAGATAGGATAGAAACCGAAACATCCTTTAAATTGTATTGGTTGACAAATTTGGCAATGGTATTAGCAACTAGACGCTGTTTAAAGTTGACATCCAACCAATTATATTCAACATGTGGATGACGTGTCAACATGTTATTGGCTGAAAATACAATTTTAGACACCCTTTAGTAAAACGCTTGTATAACGAGTGTTTAATTTTTTCTATAGACAGGTAATTTTCATACCAAATTTAAACTGAAGTAAAACATTTATGTTTCACATTAACATGTCATGGAAACCAAATCAGAAAATTATTTAAAACATGGCAAGCCCGTCATTACGGGAACATAGCGCATTAAAAATTCATATCACAGTTTTGCTAAATTAATACTCTGACCCTCAAAGTGACGAGAGGGTTTAGGTCCTAGTTATACGTTCTCATTCCTTGTTGAGTGTTTAAATTAGGAAAAAGGAAGGTTTAGTAGGAAAAAGAGTTATTTCAGGTCTAGTTCGAAATACGGAAAGTAGGAAAAGAATTTGGATGTGTGTATGTTATTTGATCAATCTTGTTTCTACTCTTACGTTCACTTTGTCAATATTCTTCATCTTCACAACCCTTAACATGAGCTCGTATAGATTACTTTTGGTAAGTTTCGTGTCGAAATCTATGACACTTTGCTCTAAAAATGTTTTTATCTTAGTTACAAATAGAGGCGCTGTCAAAAGTTTTCATTCAAATAATTTACAGAGACGGTAGCGAGTAAAGTAAACTTGACAAGCCACAACTTATGGTAAGGGCTCAGGTAATATATTCCGATTTTTCTTTCTTTTGTAGTTAAGAATCTGTTTCAAAGAATTATTTTTAAATTAACGAGTACATTATAATGGGAACACAGTTTGCATATTATCATAGTTTCACCAAATTAATGATGTGTCACTCAAACTAATAGGCGTTTATAGATTCCGAATATATACGTTTTTTATTGCAACGAAGTTCCTTACGGAAGGCTTGGAGGAGACAGGGATTTTGCTGCGCGACCGAACTAAAAAAAAGTTATAGTAAAAATCGTACGAAAAAGTCCGTGGAATAAAACCGTTAAATGAGACGTGCGCAGGTGCAACAGTCGTATACACAAGCGAGTAATGTATAATACCTTTCTCTTTCTCCCTCCTTATTTTCGCTCACTTATCCCTTTTCTCTCTATTATCACTCCACCGCGCCAATGCATAGTATATACTCATGAATTGTGTCGATTCGACATTAGCCAAAGGAACTTCGTTCCTACTGGTGTCCCACGACACCATATTTATATTATTTCTTGTAAGACTTTTTTTAAGGCCTCCTTTTCAATTCTTAATAGCGTTTAGCTATACAGGTGTCTAAATTTTTTGTGGTAAAGCGATTAATGTTAAAACTATTTTATTTTACTCTCGCATAATTAAAATACATGTTCATGATAATGCTTGCTTTATTTTCTATTTCTTTTCCTATATATCGAGTATGCATGCAATATGTATGCATTTCGTATATAATCGAAAATTTAGATATTCAAACCAAAAAACTTTTTATAAGAATATATAAGGTTTTAATCAACATCTAGTTTGAAATACGAAAGGTAATAAAATGATTTTGATACCTACAAGCTACCTATACATTTGCCCGGGTAAGGCAAACTTCGCCTTACTTATTCCTGGCCTCATGGGTTGAATTACAGGCCTTCTTAGCCACATGATAGGAACACACCCATAACATCTGTAGTATCTATAGGCCATAGCTGTCTCCTAACATCAGGATAGCCGTATATTTGTTCGCTATCCATCAAATAGCGAGTCTTATGGTCCAAATCCGGACAGAGCCTCATATTATTACAATCGCAGAACTGGAAAATGGAACACGTCAGACAGCTTTTTAGACTTTTTGTAATACCTAGTAGATTACCTAGTTTAGGTAGTAGTCGTATAGTCTTAACTACTGCCTTTTCATTATTTCTTATTATCAGTGATGACATAGAAATGTTACTTGCAGTAGAGTTTTGGAGCCATCAAGAGAAAAGACGGTCGAAGTTTTTTCATAATTATTGAATTTTGTGTATATATTTAGTGATATTAGTCAATTTTGGTGGCATTTCGTACAATTTTTTTCAATGAAAGTGCACACATGAAATAATCATGAAGAAATGAGCGTATCGTGTATTTTCTCGTTACCGCCAAATCTTACTATATGAGCTTGAGTAATGAGGGCACCGCTTTACTCAAGACCATGTCATGACTTATTGATGACATATGACTAATTATAATTGAATCCCGATTTTGGTTAATTTGATAAAAAAAATCTACATGACTAATGGTAAAATACTAACGTGAATGCCAAAACTTAAAGAAGGAAGAGATGCGCTGTCAGAACATTGATAAACTATGAAATAGACGTTATTACGTAGTTTTCTTCCTGCTTTGCTACTAAGGAAAATCGATTTCGGTAAAATTGATGTAAATTTCTATTTGACTAATGGCAAAATACTAACGCGAATGCCAAACCCTAAAGAAAGAAATAGTAGAGTAATCGGAAATCTAACATAAAAGCAAGTGAGCGGCGGCTAGTTCTCTCATAAAACTTCATTCGAAATTCAAATTCGAATACGATATTTAGGTTGCATATTAGCACGTCATTAGTTTCCACCGCTAACAAAATTCAATTCAGAGAACAATTTAGAATGAGGCGAGTCCGTCATTGCTGGAACATGGCGCATTAAATATTCATATCACAGTTTTGGTAAATTGAGCCATGACCTTCAAACCAAAGGGAGGTTATAGTTCTTAATATTATCCATTTGTCACTTATACATTTTATACTGTAGCATTACAATTTTGGTTAATTTTACTAGCGACGCCGGCAGCCATCACACATACACGGACAATAGGTAATGGCCATAGATAAGTGATTAAAATCAATTACACTTTTATGATATTGCAAGGCAAAGAAGCAGCACACTCATCTTGTATACAACGAGTACTAAACTAACACCTAATCTGTTTATTCGCCATTTAGCGATCAGTGCCTCTCGCTCTCCCTTATTCTGAATACACTCCTCACTATCCGGAAGAAAAGGAATAGCTCCTTGTCTCACAGCTTTTTTTATCGGACTAGCAAGAGGCGGCCGCCTCTCAAGCTTGCAGCCTTGGTAGCCGTCACCATGCTCTAAAAGGGTAAAAATAATAGATAGTGGCGTTCCACTCCGAGGCAACTATTCGCACTTTGAACAAACAACTCCATTGATATATGTTGGACAACTCTTTTTCAACATTTTTGGTTTATTATTACCAAAATTATAATATTAATACGTGAAGCAAAAACTTTGGACCCTTTTTTACAAAAATTGCGCTGACGGAGGAGAACGAAATTTAACACACTTATAGTTTATGTGTAGGAGAATTGCAGAACGCTAATATTTTTAATGATAATGTTTATAAAGTGCATTAATTCAAAAAATGAAACTTTACACGTACTACCATGCATTTGACATGCACAAACAAATATATTGATGATAACGATAAAAGATTACAGATGGCGCACCAAAAAGTTTGGAAACAAAGTAGATCAACTACTTTTTTTAAATTAGATTAGATACTTGAGAAATGAAGATAGTGTTCTTATCAAAAAAAAAATGGTCGAATTTTGGGCGATGGGCGACCACTAGTTTTAATAATTCGGTATCACTGCTTTCAAGAACACTTAAAATGACACACCCAATTTCAATTTCAAATTTGTATCAAATCGAGATACAATCGAGAAACGAAAAAAGTAACCTTACTGATTCATGTCAATAATTTTACTTCTTAATCCATTTCACATATTTAAATAAAAAAAAACAAATAAATTTTCAGTTTAATCGGTATCAGGAAAATGTATAAAATTTTATTTTCAAGATTCCACCCAGATAACCAAGTACGTTAAAAGTTAAATTAAAGCTTGTGAAAATAAAGTATTTTATTGTGAACTAGCCACTCCGGCGAGCCTCTTATTACATTAAGAGCAACCAGCAGTTTGCTATATACTATTGTTTGTTTATTACCATTGTTTTTCTTGTCATAGGAACCTTCTCCGGGCAATAACTTAGGTAACAAAAAAATTAACAAAATTGGTCCATTCGTTCAGACTTGATGCTTGACGACTTAAAAAGGGGTTTCATTTATATTAACAGCTAGATAAACCAAAAAATCGCTATTTCGACAGTTAAAGATTATTTATCGCCTCTGTGGTCTAGCGGTTCAGTTGTTGGACTTGACTGCATGAGGTCCCGGGTTCGAATCCCGGGTCGGGCAACAAAAAGATAATTGGGTTTATCCAATTTTCAAATAAAAAAAATGTTGCTCGGGATAGGATATGTGCCCAGTTGGCGATAGGCTTGCCACCTATCACATTGTGGGTAGCATCTTCGGCTAGTCGTGGGTGCCCTGGTTGTGCCTCTGCCTACCTCTTCGGGGATATGGGCGTGAAGATACTTTGAAGATTATTTTGCACAATGCTTTCACCAATCAAATACATTTGACTTTGTAGCGGAAAACCTTTTACATGATCCATTTGATCAAATCAATCGGATCAGGGGACTCTTAATCAAATGAATACCGATGGTGATGAAAAGCGGAAAAGTTGAAAGGCGTCGTTTTGTTTTAGGCCTTTGTTTTATGTATTGATCTTAGTAGGGTGGATATGATTTTTGTTTTTAAAAGACATATCTCTATTAGTAACTTTGCAAGCTATCATATTGGCAAGCATGGTGTTAGACGGATATCAGATTGCATCGCAAACCGTAAAGATGTGCAACAATGTGGATTTTAGCCTTGAAAAATCGTCGAACGTAGGTACGGAGACAGTAATCACCGTACACCGTGTGGGTTTTATATACATATCAATATTTTTCCATTCAAAGTTGAATACTGCATCGCTGCAAACCGAAACGGTGGTCGGTGTAGCCTCATGGTTGTATTATAAGTAAGACGCTCATACCTATTTGGGATAGTAGGAATGCTATGGGCATTTGCAAGATATTTGTTGTTCATAGCAATACGATAACATATGTAACATTTATAGTATCGTCAGGCTAAATCTTGGAGCCCTTCCCCTTCCAGTTTATTTGCTACCTTTAAACACAGAATAGGCAAAACTTCCTAATCTAAACAATTCATGTCACATTAGTGTACCGAAAATATTAAGGATTTGGAACGTAGGACAGAGATCTCGAACTTTTTACATATGTAAAGAACACAGTCGCACAATGGTCTCGTTGGTCCGGTATTGGACTTAATATCATGATGTCCCAGGTTCGATATTTAAACGTGTCCAGTTAGCGATAGGTTTGCCACATATCACATTGTAGAACTCAGTATCTTCGGCCAGCCGTGGGTGGCCTAGGTATCTCTCTATTTGGCAGTTTGGGGATTCAAACGTAAAGTTATTTTACTTGATGTCATAGCTACCGAAAAATATTAGGCAGTGGCACAAATCAGCACTCTAGCACCCAGCCTGGCTTCAACAGTTAGACTTAGCAGTTAAACCTACTAACCCTGGATAGGATTATGTTATCCCTATAATAACATACACTGAAAAATAAAAGTCTGTTCTTAAACTAGAATGATGCTTACCCTACAATTTATGATTCAAATAATTTCCCTTCAGCAATACATGGCACATTTTTCTTCTCGAATGAAACCAGGTCATTTGAGACGGAGTATTTTACAAATGTATTCATCCGGATAATAACTTACAAGCGACGTCAGTCATTCTGTTAAAGACATTTACTATGGGACTACTTTAGGTTGTATATAGTTAGTAGAACTTTTTCTAATCCTTTGTATTGTGAAAATGAAATGTACAAATATACTATTTAAGTTATGCGCTTCTGTATATTTTGTGTTTACGAATTTAACTGATCAAGAAACAAATGTATGATCGTCGTTTTAGCAGCCAAAACTCGTCAGTACCTCGACTGTGATGGAAGTAACAGCACGCTACGTTTCAGTATTAAGAATTGTATAGAGCTGTTATACGCCAACTTACCTTATTTGAATATAGGTACTTATTTAATTCCTACATAATTTTCATGGTATTATAGAATGGATACCAATTTAAAAAAAAGAAAAACCTATTAGCGGTCAGCCCCGTGAAATAAAAATATTGTATACGTGGATGAATCATATGTTCATGCTTCTCACACAAATGGAAAGTCTTGGCTTGATAAAAATAAAAAAGGGGTTAAAGAGCCAATTTTCAAAGGTGAACGCGTTATTATCATACATACAGGTAATAAGAAAGGTTTTGTACCTGGTGCATTACTACTAGGTAAATGTTTGGATTCTGATGGAGATTATCATCAAGTAATAAACACAAACACATATCAAACCCAATTTACTTCCAAACAGTGTGCTAATAATCGACAATGCATCATACCATAACCAGTTATTGCTTAAGTCGCCTAGTTCCAATACACGGCGACCTTATATGATAGCTTTTTTGGAGCGCAACCATATTCCATTTGACCCTACACTAACAAAGCCTGAGTTATAAAATTATATTGCCTCATAACGAAAGTTTGGCTGTATTTACCATTGACAAAATGTTACAAGAGCAAGGACATTCAGTTGTACGATTACCATAATTTCATCCTGATTTTAACCTCGTCGAGAATATCTGGTCCGAAATAAAGGAGCACGCAGCGAAAAAATAATGTTGTCATGAATGTGACCTTGGCAAAAGAACTTACATAGGAAAAAGTTAAAATGATAGGACCCGACGAATAGAAGAAAGTAGGTGATCATGCTATCAAGTGTGAGGATTAGTACCGGAAATTTGAGCCTATGTTTAATAACCATTCCGATAGATTCATTTTATACATTGGTTCCAGCAGCGATAGTGTTATTTGTGTTATTAGGCTTTGTCGGTAGACACAATAAATGTTATAGGGGAGTTACTTTACTGTGATTGAGATATTAAACCAGCTAAGAGCCAGAAGATGACAATGCGGAACATAATCTTATTCGCCTCTGTAGTGTGGTTTAGTGTTTTGACGTCGGACTTGACTTGTTGAGGTCCCGGGTTCGATCTCCTGGTCGGGCAACAGAAAAAATTAGAAAATGTACATTTTCAGTTTTCTAATGAAAATAACGTTGTCCGAGATTGGATATGTGCCAGGCTGGCGATAGGCTTGCCGCCTGTCACATTATGGGCCTTAGTATCTTCGGCTAGTCGACGGTGCCCTGGTTATACCTCTGCCTAACCCCCTGCGGATATGGGCGTAAATATCTTATTCGTGGCAGTATTAGTTAAGGCGGTCCTTACCCGGACAAGTTAACACTACAGAGTACTGTTACTAGTAGTCTCTGGTTATTTATGTACTGGATGTGAATTATGTTTGGAGTTAATAATAATCCAGCAACTCAAAATTAATTGATTATTACACTTGCTGTATCTAGGCCTTAGCATTTTTATATGCCATTTTACAAGCAGACGGATTTCCCGATGGTAAGAAATTTACGCCGCCTTAAGATACCAAAGGCGGTAATGCGCTGCCAATTTGACGCCGGGATGTTAACCCTCGAGCAAAAGTAAGTTAACCGGCTACCTTATCCTCCGAACCGAAACATGTCAAAGGCAAGCACTGATGTTATTGCAGCAGAAATAGGAAAGGCAGTGCTACCAATCCGGGCGAGTCGCTGCGAAACTCTACCACCTAGTCAGATGACACGATGTTAGTGACGGTACCATACTCGCCTTTTACAAGCTGCTTGACAGGCAGGCAGATGGTTTATTCTGTAAAGAAACCCGGATCAACACGGGAGAATAACCATCTGTATGTTAATTAAAAATACGTTCAAAGACTGTCAGTAGTATTTAAAAATTCCGGCGCCAGGTGAACAACCTAGACGTAGACAATGTTGGATACATTTGCGAAATTAGTCCATTTTCCTAATACCTTTTAATGTCTAGCAGGTAAGATGAAACTGCAAACGGTTTTTAGAACTAGAAGCTTAAATGTCTGGTGCCAAATGTCAATTTGACGAGAAAATATTTGCAGTAGTAAGTTTTAAAAGTAGGGATAAGCATCAATAAAACTAACAGTTTTTTTCAACTTACCCCATAAAAACATTCGGGAAATAAAACTATTTGCGTTTCTTTTATGTGTCTGATAAGTATTTACATTTTTTTAATTCATTAAAACCTTTCCAATAATTGTGCATTTTGATAACGTAAATGCAGCTATTAACAACTCTTCAAAAATCTGCATCTGATCATCAGAATATTTATTCTTAAGCCTTTGGAAAAGTTTAAGATATATTATTAACAAAACAGGTGTGCTTAATGAATTGTGTATAATTTAAAAAAGTAATTATCTTCACGCCCATATTCCCGAAGTGGTAGGCAGAGGCACTAGCATCCAGAGGCACAACAGGGCACCCACGATTAACCGAAGACTGGTTGGTAAGCCTATTGCCAACCGGGTACATATCCAAACCCGGGCAAAGTTAATTTTATTAGAAAATTTAAAATATAAATTTTATATAGCAATTAAAAAGCATTTTCACGTCCGAAAGGTAGGCTAAGGTACAATTACACCTACGTCTAGCCGAAGGCACTAAATCCCAGAATATGATAGATGGCGAGCCTTTCGCCAACCGGGCACATATCTAATCAATGGCAAAGCTATTTATATTAGAAAATTGAACAAACACATTTGCTTTTATGTTGCCCTACCAGGGAATCGAACCCGACCCTGACGGTTGGTTGGTGGAGTTAGGTATGTAAATTAGTCCCTCGATCAACAAGGTGGTCGAAATTTAGGTTTGATCCGGATTTTTAGTTCATTATTATGTTGCCTAAAACTTTGACATCACACATTGTGGTTGATGAAATGTATATTTCGTTAACCGCAAAACCGCTCCAGTTTCACTGAATGAAATTAAACTAATCAGACTAATTAGTAAATGACAAACATGGCTACAGAATTTTCAATTTTAAATCAAATTAGGCAATCAACACCGCACGCGATTCAATATCACTCATTTCCAATTTAATATTGCTTTTCTGTTTTACCAACCTATTATACGATAGTTTACGTAACGAGAACGGTTTTTTTTTATAACATTGGAAGGCAAACAAGTAGACGGATTTGCTTTTGCGTAAAAATTCCAGTCGCCTAGAGACAACAAAGGTGGTAATGGTGCGTTGCCAACCAGATGCCGGGATGTTAGACCTCGAGCAAAAGTAAGTTTACCGGCTACCTTACCCTCCGAACCGGAATACGTCATGACGTTATGGCTGCAGGAAAAGGTAAGGCGGTGATACCAATTATTATGCCAACTTTTATTATAATAATTATTATTTTAATTATTATCTATTATAATAATTAAAATGTTTAGACTTTACGAAATGGGAAAAAAGCTTAAAACTAGATTTGAAGTACAATTATGTGCTATAAAATCAAGAGAAAACGAAAATTAATAGAATAGTGCAATAATTATACAATATATAATTTCTTTTAACAACCAAATTATTATAATTGCTATACAATAATCAATATATTATTATTAAGTCCCTTTGAAACCTTTGAACCCTATTTTGTGCTAAAACAGTCCATGATACGATAATTGGATTTTAAATATGATTATGTTAGTGCTGAAATGAATTAATAAATATTATACAAACTATAAAAATATTTTTGTATTTTTTAAACTTCTTTCCATGCTATTTGTCATCTCTCACAATCATTTTTTTTTGTATCTCTAGACAAGTTACTCAAATTGAATCTAACCCCAAAGTAAGCAAATTATATGCTTGTGCTATGGATGTTAGTAAACGATTCTAATACATAGAAACACTTAAATAGATACCAGAATACATTTAATAAACACCCAGACCCGGAAATGTAGACATCTAAATGTTCGTCACACAAATGTCTGCCCCCGTCGGGAATCGAACCCGAACGTCGAGGAGGATAGGTGTAGTTAACCGTGTACGCTAGCCACTCGACCAACGAGGCGGTCATTTACATCTTCAATTTTGAAACTATATTCAAAATGAATATTTCTAACTTTTTAATTATTCATGTGTAATAAAATCAATTCAGAAAAACCACCAACTTGAAAGCTTTAAAACCTTAAAATTCGACACTGATAAGCTGTTACCATGGAAATAAGTTGGATAAGGCACTTTTTCTTAGGCGGATTAATGTAATCATTTTAAGCCAACGGGTATTATTTGTAATCCCTTCTACAAAACTCAAGAAGGGTGCCTTAAGTTTCTGTGGCGACGTCGCCATGACACAATTTGAAATTACGGAAACAATTAGGAAGTTAATACGAATTTAAATTGGTTATCCCCCTGACTTCGTTCATGCAGGATTTAAGATATGTCTTGAAATAGATGCCCATACTACAAAGAACTTCAGGATAAAAATTAGCCCATAAATTGCTCTGTAAACTTTTTTACCTTTCTGGTAATTTTCCATTAAAATGGGTTCAGTCGTTCCAGAGATAAGTCCTAATAGACTGGTAAAAATTAAAATATTATGCACATCTGCTGTTTTATTTCTATTATTATGAATACTAATTTGGCTTCCATTTTGATCAATACGTATCAATGACATAAATCAGGTTGAGGTATCTTCACACCCATATCCCCTAAGAGGTAGGCAGAGGCTCAACAGAGGCACCCACGAGTAGCCAAAGACTAATGTCCACAATGTGATGGATGCAAACCTATCGCGAAACGGTCACATATACAACCCCAGGCCACTTTATTTTTATTAGAAAATTGAAAATACCATTTTTTTAGGCCCGATCCGGGGATGGAACCCGGGACCTCAAGAAGTCATGTCCAACGTCAGACCGCAAAACCACAGAGGAGATTATGATTAATATGTATCAATGGCGGAAATTAGGTTAAAATTAAATGTGATCTAGAAAAAATGTAAAAATGTGATCGCCCCTGTGGTCTAGCGGTCAAGCGTCGGGCTTCTTGAGTTTCCAGGCTCAATCCCCGGGTCATTCAACAAAAATATGAAAAACGGTATTTTTTCAATTTTCTAATAAAAATAACGTTGCCCGAAATTGCATATGTGCCCAGTTGGCGATAGGCTTGCCACCTATAACTTTGTAGGACTTAGTGTTTTCGGCTGCCCTGTGTGGGTGTCCTGATTGTGACTCTGCGTACCTCTTCGGGATATAGGCGTGAAGACTCATTTTTAGAAATATGTTCTAATATTTATATCTAATATTAATATCCTTAAATTTGTTCGTCCCGTTTCGTGCCCATTAATATCTAAAACTAGACCTATGGGAACGAATAATAAACAATCACTTTATTTTATTACTATCTGCTAATAGGTCACAAAATTCTTTAAATATGTTTGTTTAAAATAGATTTGCCTCTATAGAAAAAATCATAAACTTTCACATAAATCTCACTTTTTTATGTTCCACTCACTGTAACGAGTCAATAACTTTAGTTTCTATTAAAGATATGTTTAAATAAAATTATGGGTAATCCTAATAAACCTTTTAATTTAGTATGAGCTTAGTTTTTTCTGAAAACTAAAATGTCTTTTTAACGTGAAAATATATTATCATTGTATTTGCAAGCACGCACGCTGTGGATGTATCCGCAAATACAGTGATGATAAATTTTTAACTAGTGGCCCACCCCGGCATCGCACGGTTATGAAATATACATATAAACCCTCTTTAATCACTTTATCTATTAAAAAAAACCGCGTCAAAATCCGTTGCGTAGTTTTTAACATTTAAGCATACAAATGGACATAGGGACAGCGGCAGCGGCTTTGTTTTATACTGTGTGGTGATGAAATAATTATCTGATCACGATTTAGGTGTAGTGGTCTTAAATTCATGAGATTAAGGATCAAAGAAATATGAGATGTTTTTATGTTATAGGTCAGCAAATAAGCTCATAGGTCCCCTGACAGTAAGAGATGACCATAATCCAAAGACGACACAGATGGTACAGATGCGTTTCTGTCCTGGTGCGAGGATGTTAGCCTATTGTGTGGTCTGTGTATCAGTGTTGTTGAGTGATAAGAGTAGCAAAAACATCAAGGATATAAATTGATTATTATGAATTTAGTTCAGTTTGTGTTATTAAACCTGGTACCACCGCCCTATTTATTCCTGCCGTCATATCGTCCAATGCTTGCTGTTGTCGTGTTCCGGTTCGGAGGGTAAGGTAGCCGGTGACCTTACTTTTGCTCGAGGCTTAGCATCCCGGCCTCGTGTTGACAACGCACCATTAGCGCCTTTGGTGTCTCTAGGCGGCTTGAATTTCTTACCATCGGAAAATCCGTCTGCTTGTTTGCCTTCCAATATTATAAAAAAATAGGGATATTTATTTATAAAAAAATTAGATATTGCTCTACAATACGTAACAAAAATTTGAAAAGAGCAGAGCATACAGTCCAAATACTTTTATTCCATAACTACTAAGTCCGAGGTTACGGAACGGAAGTATTCGTAGCTCCAACCAACGAAACGTTCGAACTATATGAACGTTGCTCGTTGCCAAAGTGCGTTCTCAGATAAACCGAACGTTAAATTTTTCTCTACATCAACCGAGGAGGTAATTTCCGGTTGGGTCGCGGGCTTTATTACAGAGATGCCACTTACACCGTTACGAATTCAACGTATTTCTATATTTTTTAGATTGTACATCCAGTGATTCGAATTATCGAAAATACATTGCCCGTGTTTATCAGAGTTGTTAAGAGCTCACTCAGGAGCTTATTTAAATGTCATGATAAAAAGTACCGCATGAGTGACTACAATATTGCGTCATCTGCCCTCAAACTGGCACTAATCAACGCGACAGCCGTGCAAAGTATCCTTCAGGATTTGTTTCAATAAGTCCACTTTTAAGTTTTTCTTTTTGATAGCATTCTACTCGTAGTTTACTATTTTACTACATTTTTTTTTGGTGTTTACGGTATCAGCTAATACATCCACATTGTAACTTGTTTTAATGTGTATAATTTTTCAACTCAATCAAGATTCTTTAATTTATTGACTGCCTCGTTGGTCGAGTGGCTAGCGTACTCGCCTAACTACATCGACCAACCGCGAGGCTCGGGTTCGATTCCCGACGGGGGCAGGCATTTGTGTGATAATCATTTAGATGTCTGCATTTCCGGGTCTGAGTGTTTATTAAATTTATTCTGGTATCTATTTAAATATTTCTATGTACTAGTATCGTTGACTAACACCCATAACACAAGTATATGATTTGCTTACTTTGGGGTTAGATTCAATTTGTGTGATTTGTCCAGGGATATTTATTTATTTATTTATATTTCCGAAGTATTAATTTAATGTTACACGACAGTATAAGTGGCAGCCAAAATATCAACATAGAACGCATTCATATCACAGCTTACAATCATAAACATGATCTCTGACGTCTGCTCCACTAAAAGAACTCCAAAGTTTGTATTTTCAAATCATGTTTAACACACGATATATTATACACGACTATACACGATAGTCATATTATCAGAATAAAATTATTATATACATGATTTACTCCACCCCACTTAAATTTTGTAATATTTTCCTAAAGTTTAGGTTATTTTTAAAGCATTTCCTTAATAACCACAACATGACAGTGAACACGGCGCCCACAGTATCATTCAAGAATGCATACATATCACATAATGCTATTATGGACATGATGTAAGTCTTTCGATCAAATTGACTCTAAAGTTCGGAAGCATTTTCCTTTTGTTACGCTACAGTATAAATGACAGTCGCAGTATCATCATAAAATGCGTCGATATTACATATTAAATAACGGTCATGACTTTCACCACTGCATCAAGATTATCAAATTTATGTTTTCATAACATCTTCCTAAAGTTACACAACAGTATGCAAGGCAGCCGCGGTATCAGTATAAAATGCGTCAATATTACGTGTTATAACGGACATGACTTTCTCCACTCCACCAAGATTATTAAGTTTATGTTTTTATAGCATTTTCCTGATGTTACACGACAGCGTGCAAAGCAGCCGCGGTATCAGCATAAAATGCGTCCACATCACGACTTGTTATAATGGACACAATTCTCTCCACTCTACCGAGACTCTCGAGTTTAT
>NJDC01003884.1:68350-101397 GCA_002245475.1 Calephelis virginiensis
AGCATCGTAGCTCATTACTAATGGAAAGTTTAAGATGCAATTTTTTACTGTTACGATCATAACTTTTTTTTTTATTTTTGTACTTTTTAACGCATTTACGACGACTTTTTTATGAGATTGTAATTCAAATGGATTTATCAGTTTCAAAAGATTAGTAACAATACAAGATCTCTCTGGCGCCATCGCTTAACGCCGAGCGACGAGCCACTACTCCTCCATCAGGTCCACCCAGTAACCAGAATGCAGCACCAAGTCGAGGTACGGTCTCCCGGGAGACAGCCCTTATTGCTGGCGTAGTAGGAAATAGTCCAATCCATCCAGATAATGACGCCTCAGGCTAAGCATTCTGCACGGCCAACAAAGCCTAGTGAAGTTATAAATACCGTGAGGTTAACAACACATTAGTTATTCCAAAAAATGCCGCCTGTGGCACCAAAGACGATATCAGAGTGTTGCTAATCTAAAATGTTTTCTTATATAACTAAGTTATCCGGCTACTTTAAATTTAAGGTCTGAAAACTACATGCATTAACAGCAGGAATGTGTTAGATGAATTCTGATTTTTTGATGGGATAACAAACGAACTTATACTAGCCACTTAAAAGCTTCTTAGCAAAAAATTACTTGGCCTATATTCTACTCCACTCTGGTTCCACTGAACCAGTCCACTGACCAATTTAATCGTTGACTACGTGAGGTTCATAGGTTTGATTCCTGAGTTGGGCAACTCAAATGTGTCTTTTCAATTTTCTAATACAATGACGTTGATTAGGAGTGAACAAATACTCAATTGACGACAGGTTTGCCCAGATTGTGGCACTAAGAACTTTCGGCTAATCGTGGACATCCTTGTAGTACTTCTGCCTTCATCTTCGAAGGGTACGGGCGTACAGGTACTGAATTATAAATGTTATCAATTTAAGTATGGTTTTATCTGTTATATTTTATTTATACTAAATTCATAAAGGAGAGTGTGTGCAGGGAATAGTGTCAATGAAGCGCTGGGTATATTATATTTCAAAGCGAGATTTTGAGTCAGAGTACTAGATTAGCATTGCATAGTAACGTGCTTATTCCAACTTTGTTGTTTGGAAGCTAGATTTGGACATTTCAGAAGACGCACAAATGTAGCAGGTATCTGTGGTGTATTATTTGGCACTAGCTGCATTAGCAGCAAAGCTATCCGAGAAAGAGAGAAATGGAAAGCAAAGGTTGGTGTAAAAATTGAAAGGACCTGTACTGTTCAGTCATAAAGAAAGACAAATGAGAGATTGGCAAAGCAAATATACCTATAATGCGTATGTGGATGGATGCAGGTACCCGGGGAAGCCTACGTTGAAATTACACCTTCAAATCTCTCTGATTTTACCCGTGGGTGATGCCAAGAGTTTCCGATACCGAAATTTTTGTAAAACTTTTGTGATATTTGGCATTCGATACTCTCTGCTTCTTCCGTAAATTACTTGACGTGAATATATGTACATATTTATGTATGTGTAAATTATGAGGTATCACAGTGGTGTGCAGTAGCTTGCCTGTTTTGATACCAAAGCTTTCCTATTCTTACCGCCATAGCGTCATTATTGTGTTCCGTGATGAAATGTAGGTACGACAGAGTTGCACGTCGCCTTAAATTCTGCCATAAAATAGCTACTTACCAGTAACATCTATAGTACACTATCTCCTATCTACTACTACTATCTCCTATTTACAAATAGGAGATAGTAGTCTCTTACCATAATTGAAGCCGTTTCCTTACTATTTTATTCATTATATCCCCGAAACTCGTATTAGGTATGTCTACACCAGTCCGCTTTCCCGTTCATCTTGCGTCTTCTTATTTTCTTAATTCATATACCATATGCTTGAACAATAATTTCACATAGTTATAGCGGGTGCCTAGACCCAGAACGAATAGCAACCATAAGAGATGCCGCTTGCGCACGCTGACCGGTCGCCGGTTCGCGCGAACCTTTGCATGCAATATTTCATGCGTTTTAATAAACAAGGTGGTGGCAAACAAATCTAAAGTTCGAGTTTAGTGAAATCTAACGAAACTATTAAGTATTGTGGGATTCAATGCACAAATATAACATGGATCAAAACGAATAAAAAACGAAAACGATTTAAGACTTTCGAAGACCGTCTTATAGGTGATAAGTCGCATTCCTAAAACATACCACTTGAAGCTAGAGGAATTGAAAAATAACATGAAAATGAAGTTGAAAGCGCTATTGAAAGCGCACAGGTGTGGACATACCCATTCGTGCTTAAAATAATATAGTCCTTATAACGATAACACGAAAACTTAGCTAAAATACAATTATAACAAATGAAACCATGTGTTTTCGTACATTAATAACCATGTCTATTTCTCTTCATCATTCCACCCAGCTTGTGATTAGGAAGAAAACATTACTGTTATTTCTACATTATTTAGCCTGTTCAAGAAAATTAACATCGTAATAGATCTCATATATTTCCTTGCTATTTTATCGGACCATATCACCTCAGTAATATTTTCCTATTTGATGACGTCTGTGAAAACTCGGTGCGACAGGTGAACGACCCTTGTCAATTTCATCTGATTATTATATTTCCTTTGAAAGTTTTTTCTTTTGATATTATAAGTCGCCTCTGTGGTCTAGCGGTCCGGGTGTTGGACTTGACTGCATGAGGTCCCGGGTTCGAATCCCGGGTTGGCCAACAAAAAGAAAATTGGATTTTTCCAATTTTCTAATAAAAAAAAAATTGGATTTTTCCAATTTTCTAACAAAAAAATGTTGGTCGGGCTTGGAAATGTGCCCGGTTGGCGATAGGCTTGCCACCTATCACATTGTGGGACTTAGTGTCTTCGGCTAGTCGTGGGTGCCTTGGTTGTACCTCTGCCTACCTCTTCGGGGATATTGGCGTGAAGATACTTTTTTTTTTTTATATATATTATAAGTCGAGTGTAGGATCATTTTAACAACGGTTTTATTCATATAATTAATATTATCAACTTCGCGTTAATCCATCCTTGAAAGAGTGCTATGTAAAATTAAAGCAAATCAAGTCGCCTCTGTGGTCTAGCGGTCCAGGTACTGGACTTAACTGCACGACTACCTCGTCAGGTTCGATTTCCGGGTTAGGCAATAAAATAGAAAATGTGTATTTTCAATTTTCTAATGAACATAACGGGATTGGATATGAGCCCGGTTAGTGATAGGCTTACAACCTATCACATAATGGGACTAAGTGTCTTCGGCTAGTCATGAGTGCCCTGGTTGTGCCTCTTCATACCTCTACGACAAAATGGGCGTGAAGATACTTTTTTTTTTCACAAACGGATGAGGTCATATGTTCGTCGCCTACATTTTTCTTCAAGTTAATTGATTTTAAAAACCTTTTTGTATTTGATAGAAGCTCTTCTGAGGACAATTGCTACCAAATCTGGATCTGATAGTGAAATAAAAGGGAAACCGAGTAAAAATACTCATTTTTGGACTTACTGAAATTAAAGTCGGTAACTTGCAGTTTTACTGCGCTAAAAATATCTTAAACTAATAGAACCGGCGAACTTTGTATCGCCTGATATTTAACAGCTACTAATATTTTGTATTGATTAAAGCATTGTTTTTCCCACTTTCCTTGCAACTTTCCCTTTTTTTTCATAAACCTCCTGCTGAATATAACAAATACAAAAAAAGGTTAGCAAAATTGGTCCAGTCCATACGCTTTGCGATGACCACGCGAAATGGGGATTAGTTTTATTTTTTGTTCTTGAGTATATTCTACGTAAAACGAAACGTTACATTAGCAGAGAGAAAAAAAGCTTCAAACAGTATTGTGTTATGTCTACGTTTCAGTATATAATAATACTAGCTGCTACCTGCGGCTTCGCCCGCGTTTTCACAGAAACCCGGTGTGCGATCGGGATTAAAAATAGCCTATATGTTAATCCAGGTCACAATGTATCTGTCTTCCAATACATACTTACAAACTTTCGCATTTATAATATTAATAGGATAATTCCAAACTTTAGGTTTCTAAATATAGGTAGAGCATATCAAATGCCAAAAGTCAATAATTCTACGATCGCCCTAGCTTACCTGTTCATACGAACAGGTTGTATCTCTAATCATATATATATTTTTAATTTATTTGCTAAATAATATAACTATGTATAACTAGAGATTTGTATTCACTATTTTTTATAATACGACATATCTCCTAAACGCGAGTTTTTGACCAACTTGTTGGTCAAGGAGTTAGCGTACACAGCTTCACTGATCAGTCGCGAGGCTAAGGTTTGATTCCCGACGGGGGCAGCCATTTGTGTGATCAACATTTAGATGTTTGCATTTCTGAGTCTGGGTATTTTTTAAGTTCATTCCACTATCTGTTTTAAGTATTTCTAATTTTTTGTATTGTTGACTAACACTCATAATACAATTTGCTTACTTTATGGTTAGATTCGATTTTGTATTTAGTCGATTTATATTTTTATAAATATTTTAACCCCTTTTCATTTTCAACAAAGAGTCTTATACTTAAGTCTTATTCTTATACTTTAAAAAATATAGGACACGTTATTAAAAAGTCACTGTTATACGCCTGACAGATAACAGTGACCTGACATAACTTAAAAGGTGCTTAACAGTGATTTTTTCAATTATTTATTAAAATATTTTATTCCAGAAGTTTTTTGTATAACGTAGGTATTTGATATCATTTTCTTTTCCTTAGTGCCAAATGTAGAATTCTTAGTGCCAAATGTTGAAGAACATGTCAGTCATTATGGCAGGAATAGGTAAGGCCGTAGAGCCCTACCCGTACCAGTTGTACTGCGCTCTACCAGCCGTGGTGTTTTTTCTTAATGCGACCTTTATTTTCCTATATTTTACGACCTGCTTGGCATGTCAATGGAAGGCATGTGGTATATTCTATACAGGAGCCCTAGGGAACTTGCTAGTACTTAAATGTTGATATATTATTTGAAAAAGCTAAGTAATTTCGATAACACTAAAATATCATTCAAAAATGTGTCAAATACATAATTTGATTAAAATGACACGTTTTCATAAAACCAAATCAAATGAGATTCTAATTTATTGGGTAAAGGACAAACAGAACAACAAATTAAAATGTTTAAATTGGAATCGAATTAGGCTATCGACGCGCGACGCCGCAAATGATTCAATAACACTCACGTTGCTAATGTATTATCGCATTTCTATATTGCTAATTGAATTTCTATATTATTTCATTTCTATGTTACTAATTGAATATTACATTTCTATATTACTAATGAAATGTCGCTTTTCTTTATTACCAATTGAGCATCACTTTTATCATTACTAATTGATTGCCGGTTTTTTTTTTATTACTTACTAGCTGTTTACCTCGACTTTATCATCAAAAAATAGTAACAATTTTTATACAAACTTTCAACCCCTGTCTATAGTCCATAGCGGAGAGAGTCCATAGGGAAAAAAATGGCCTATTTTTGAAACCCGATTCTTAGCTATATTCGCATCAAATTTTATCAATATCGGTCAGCGGCTAAGCCGTGAAAGAACAACAGACACACAGGCAAACTGATAGACAGAGAGGAAGACAGACTTTCGTAATTATGAATGTATAATATAAAAGTAAATTAGTTATTAAATTACAATATACATGCATGTCTCAATGTGTGTGTTTGAGGTTATGTAACCTGCTTAGCGGCATCTTAGATTTCAAGAATCTTCTATAATAATACACTCTAAACCTAAACGGCTAGTCATCATGCCCTTGTATAAAGGCAAGGGTTCACGCATGGACTGTACAAGTTACAGGGCCATTAGCTAGCTAGCTGGTTATACCTCTGCCTATCGCTTCGGATATATTTGCGTAAACATCCTTTTTAAAAAATAGCACGTACCTTGTAGTCGTGTACAAAACACTACAACTAATTAAACAAATAGTTCCACTTAGAAATATTAATATACCGTATTTCCACATCCACCTACCGCAGTAATAAACACCATTTAATATTAATTAATCACATCTGCTGAATAATCTTTGCATAAATGAAATTAAAGCCAGCCATTCAAGCCCCGATTATTAATCTTAGATGGTAGATGCTCATAAAGGTAATACATACAGTACTACTATTTAAATTATGCGCTTCGGCTTTACACTTTTTATTTTTTTTTACACTTTAAACTTTTATTTTAAATTGGCTGACCTAATCCAAATTTATGATGGAAGAAGTTGGATGGGCGAAAAGAAGTATGAAATATGGTAAGGCTGCGGGAGTAGATAGGGTTACAGCTGAGATGATCAAACTTGGTGGTCCTGCCGTCCGGGACTCTTTCTGGGTTCTTTGTGACAAATGTTGGAAGACCGGCAGGGTACCCGAAGACTGCTGACGTGCGGTCATCGTGCCCTTGTATAAAAGCAAGGGTTCACGCATGGACTGTACAAGTTACAAGGCAATTAGTTTGATCAGTTTAGCATCAAAAGTGTATGGAAAAATAGTTGAAAGGAGGATGGAAAGGATGTCCGATGGAATATTGTGGGAGGCTCAAGGCGGTTTCAGGTCTGGAAGAGGATGTACGGATCAAGTGTTTTCGCTCCGCAACATTGTAGAGAAGCATCTGGCTGTTGGTCAGAAGGTTTTCTGCGGTTTTGTGGATCTCGAAAAAGTGTTTGATAGGATTGTACGTAAGGAACTTTGGGACATTTTGCCAGATTATGGGATAGTCGGGTCCCTGCTGCGTGCGATGCAGTCATTGTATTTAGACTGTAAAGCATGCGTGCGGGTGGACGGCAACGTATCGCCTTGGTTTGATGTTAATATTGGCGTCAAGCAGGGTTGTGTGTTGTCAGCGCGCTTGTTTATCTTAAAGGTTAAGGTCATTGAATGTGGGAATGCGTATGGGTGACCAAGTGGTGAACTGCCTGCTTTATGCAGATGATGCTGTACTTTTGGGCTCTACACCATCTGAGCTGCAAACACTGGTCACAGTTATGGAAGGAGATTGTAAAGAAAGGGGCTTACATTTGAATGCGATGAAAACCAAAATAATGGTGTTTGAAAGAGACGTAGCCAGAACGGATGTAAGAGTTTTGGTTGATGGTGTAGTGCTGGAACAAGTGAATGAAATTGTATATCTTGGTTGTGCTTTTAGCAGGGATGGAAGGTACACCGCGGATGTAGAGAGAAGAGTGAGTGCAGGGAATAGTGTGAATGGAGCGTTGGGTAAGCTATTCCAACGCGAAGTTTTGAGTCAAAAAGCTAGACTCGCTTTGCATAATTCTGTGCTTATTCCAACGTTACTGTATGGAAGCGAGAGTTGGGTATGTCAGAAAGAGCATGAAAGTAGGATAAATGCGGTCGAAATGAGAGCACTACGGAAAATATGTGGTGTAACGCTCGCTGAGCGCATTCGTAACAGTGAGATCCGAGAAGGAGTGGGATTGAAAGAAAGTGTTGGAGTTAAAATGCGAAAGGGCATGCTCCGCTGGTTCGGTCATGTAGAAAGAATGACAGATGAAAGATTGACAAAGCAGATATACAATGCGAATGTGGATGGATGTAGGTACCCGGGGAGACCAAGGCTGACATTTCACGATCAGATCAATCGGATATTATCCGAGGGTGGTGTCAAGAGTCTCCGAAACCGGCGTGTTTGCATGAAAAGGGTTATGAATGTGAAGGAAGCAAGACAGGTTTGTCAGGATCGTGAGGTCTGGCACTCGATACTCTCTGGGGTAGGCAGGGACTTGGCGTTAAGATATGTATGTATGTATGTATGTATGTTGTTATATATACGATATACAGTACACATTCTTTGTATAAATATTAAGTTTTTGACTAGGCACATGCAACTTCTCACTATTTCTAAAATGTGAACTTCCTAAAATTTCAGCATTTGTTTTAAACATAAATACACTTTTACACTTTTTTTGAACTCTAAAGATTTTATAAATTTTAAAGAAAGAAAAAATTTCGCCCCAGACAGGATTTGAACCTGTTGACGAAAGTTAGACGAAAGGTTGTCTCAAGCCGACGAATGCTCTAACCAATTGAGCTACTGAGGATTCAAGTCCCGTGGCGAAATTTTTAATGCCTTTCTAACCCGTTCACGTTTATGTTATGTTACAGGTTCAAATCCTGTCTGGGGCGAAATTTTTTCTTTCTTTAAAATTTATAGAAAATTTATCCCAAGCACAGGACAAATTCTAAAATAAAAATACGTCTAAAGATTCTAATCAAATCCACCGAAGTGCCCCAAATAGGGATACCATATTGTAGAACTGAGGAAACATATCCATGATAGGCCAAAAGAGACGCGAAAAAAACATTGGTCGAAATTCGACCATAACACATTTAAATTTTAGTTATTCAATATAAATTATGAAATGTAATGTTCAAACATTATTAAGGTTCTTTCTTTTCTTTCTTTAGGTATTGGCCTTCACGTTAGTATTTTGCCATTAGTCAAGTAGAAATTTGCACCAAATTTTAATTCAATCTTAATCATTTATAATTAATCATTAGCCATAAGTCGTATCTGGGTCTTGAGTAAAACGGTGACTTCGTTACCCAAGCTCATCTAGTGAGATTTGACGGCAGCGAAAAAAATAGACGATACACTAATTTCTTCATGATTATTTCATTTGTGCACTTTCACTAAACAAAATTGATCTGATTCCCACCTAAATTAACCAATTTCACTCAATATAAACACGAAATTCAATAATAAAAAAAATACGACCACCTTCATTCACAATGGCGCCAAAACTCAGGTGCATTTTTTTTGCTAAAGTGTTGCTAACCTCGCTGTTTTTACAATTTCACCGGACTTTGTGTGCGAGCAGAGTACTCAACCCGAGATATTATTTGAATTAATTGGACTGTTCCCTAAAACGACAGTAGCAATGGCTGTCTCCCGGGAGACCGTACCTCGACTTGGCGCTGCTTTACTGGGTGGATAGATTGGAGGGTTTGCGGCTCGTCGCTCGGCGTTAGACGCGCGGCGGGAAAGAGTTCTTCGTCATCGACACCGGAGGCGACGGTGTAGAATGATGTTGTTGTAAGTATGTATGCGTTGCAATTGAGAGGGAGGCGCACGTTGGCCAACGTTATCAGATAGGCGGGATCCGATATGTGAGAGGATCTTCTAGATTCAGTGGGTACGTCCGTGACCGGTGTGTAGTCGCACGAGGGTGCTAACACCGTGTTCGGGTGGAAATGGGATTGCCAGTAGGTGTATATGCCGTGCTAAGACAGATAATAATAGCATTAACCTGCGTTGGTCTGGGTCCACTGAGTAGAATAGACCATTTGCCTGTCTACCAGGCAGACCGTAGTAGGCGAGCACTGGTTAAAATATAGGTCAGTACCAACAAGACCACTGGTGGTAGAATACCTACTGTGCAGGAACTTGTCCGGGTATGTATCCACTTTACTCATTCCTGTCGTCATAATGTAGGGTAGCCGGTGGTACACTTGCACAATAGGCCTAACATCCCGGCAGCAGGACAGCGACGCACCTGTCACATCTACGGCCTATAGACCACTGTTGCCTCTTACCGCCAGGAGACCCGTGCTTGTTCGCTGACCAGATCATATAAAAAAACGACGGGTTGCACTCCGGGAGAGCCGGCAGAAGTAAAAAGTTGAATATTAACGTCGTGCATTTTTATTATTTTGGAATACTTTCATTATCAGTACGAAAGTACTATCATTTATGTGGTAGGATAAAATATTCATTTATTGTGCTATCGTACACAAACATGACAACACGAACATTCGCGCAAGCGCCTTGCGCCGACTTACGAATTTTCGATCAGGTCACGTGTCCTGACGCGAGTTTAGAAGTTTTTACCCATTAGAAACCCGCTAAAGAAATTTTCACTTCAAAAAACCTTAAATAAGTTTAGCAGAGCAGAATAACGACCATTGCCTGGGTACAAAATGAAAAAAAAATGATTGGATATTGGATAAACATAGTTGAAAATTAACGAACGGTTACTCATCTAAAATATTTTTTGTGCATTAAAATTAAATCAATCAGCTTGTTTTTTCAGGATTGTAAATAGTCTTCCTTACTGTTATTCTACTGCTGAACTTTATATAAAATTAAATTAAAAATTTAAAAAATCCCCGACACAAACGTTAATTTTCCTTTAGAAAGTAAAAAATCGGCTTATCTCCCCACTTTCATCCCCCACAACTTTTAAACGGCTAAACCGATTTTCATCAAAAAAACTAAATTGAAATCACTGCATCATTTTGGGAGTTATGATGCCACAGACAGATACACAGACAGACGTCAAACTTATAACACCCCTCTTTTTGCGTCGGGGATTAAAAAATGGAAAGTGTTAACAATTCCTTTATTCTTAGTACCATATATCAAAGTCATTGCCATTTAAAATGCCTAGCAGGAAGGCTGATGGTTATTTCGCTAAGGAGATCGGACCACACGTGGAAATTTACTAAGTTAATTTAAATAAGTCGATTGGCTTTCCCATATTAAAAGAGTAAGTAAGTATCTTCACGCCCATATCCCCAAAGAGGTAGGCCGAGGCACAACCAAGGCACCCTCGATTAGCCGAAAATACTAAGTCCCACAATCTGATAGGTGGCAAGCCTATCTCAACCGGGCACAAATCCAATCCCGAGCAACGCTTTTTTTTTTAAGAAAATTGGAAAAAACATATTTTTTTGATGCCCGACCCGTGAACCAAACCCGGGACCACATGTAGTCAAGTCCAATACCTGGACCGCTAGGCCACAGAAGCAATCCCATAATAGGTTACCAATTCATCCTGATCGGATAAGCGGACATACACATATATGGCACAAACAGGAATATAAACAGTTGCCTACATACTCATTAAAATAAAATTAAAAATGATTTGTACAGTAACATTCACTTATATTTCTAAACTAAGTTTTTAAATTTACAATTTAATCCTTCTGAGGGATTACACTAGCGTCCAGAGCTACAGGTTTATATAAACCTAATAACTAAAATTGGTGTCGGACGTTCACAGAAAAGATCTTAGAATAACGTCCGCACTCACAGTCGTTAATTATCTTTTAATCATTCCTTAATTCCACATTTTCTATACAACATTTTGACTTAATGATAGATTAAATGTTAATAACGCATCGTTGGTCGAGTGGCTAGAGTACACGCTTAACTACATCGACCAACCGCGAGGTTCGGGTTCGACTGCCGACAGGCATTTGTGTGATGAACATTTAGATGTCTGCATTTCCGGGTCTGGGTGTTTAATAAAATTATTCTGGTATCTATTTAAGTATTTCTACGTATTGAAATCGTTGACTAACACCCATAACACAAGCATATAATTTGCTTACTTTAGGGTTAGATTCAATTTGTGTGACTTGTCCAGAGATATTTATTTATGTTATTTAAATAAAAAGTTGTTTTCTTTAAAAACTGACACCAAATTTTACCTAACCTTGGTAAGACAATTGAACGACCTGGTTTTTATTCAATTTAGTTATAATTTTTTTCGTCAAATTTACTTTTATTTAGTCGAGAGTTAGAGAAGTGGTATGTTTCACTTATATATATATATATACTAGCTGACCCCGCAGACGTTGTTCTGCTATATTTTTAATGTGATTTATTTAAAAAAATTGGGGTGAGTCACCCTTATCACTTAGGGGTATGAAAAATAGATGTTAGCCGATTCTCAGACGTACCCAATATGCTTACCAAATTTCAGAGGAATCGGTCAAGCCGTTTCGGAGGAGTATGCAGACTAACATTGTGACACGAGAATTTTATATATATATATATATATATATATATATAAATAACGCAAATATGACCTAATTAGAGACAAAACACGTGAGTGCATTTATGGTTATTAGATATTTATTGAAATAGGAGCTGTACACAAATTCATAATCTATATAATACTAGCTGACCCGGCAGACGTTGTTCTGCTATTTTTTTTGCTGTGAATCACCCTCTTCACACGGGTTATAAAAAATAGATATTTGCCGATTCCCAGACTTACTCAATACGCTCACAAAATTTTTAATCGGTCAAGCCGTTTTGGAGGAGTTTAATCACGCAAAAATTTTATACATTGAATTATAAAAGCTGGCTTTTCTTAATAACATATCTTAACTATGTCCTACAGAGCACTGAGACTTAATTCTTTTAATTTCATAATTTTGTAACAGTCTGATCCTGCTAAACCAAACCAGCTACGCAATCGTATTTGTAATTTCATAAACTCCGAAACATTTACAATTTTTAATTTATCACTTTTTTCATTAAGTATTCTGTAGACATTATATTATTTAAGTACAGAAACTTTCTTCGCAACTGCTGTTTTTTTATGATAATGAAAGGCAAACAAGCAGACGGATTTCCTGATGGTAAGAAATTCAAACCGCCTAGAGACACCAAAGGTGATAATCGTGCGTTGCCAACCTGAGGTAGGGATGTTAGGCCTCGAACAAAATTAAGTTTACCGGCTACCTTACCCTCCAAACCGGAATACGTCATAACGTTATGGCGGCAACGATTCTTATACATACAAATACTTAAATTGATACCAGAACAAATTATACCAGAACTAGCTGCTACCTGCGGCTTCGCCCGCGTTTTCACAGAAACCCGGTGTGCGATCGGGATTAAAAATAGCCTATATGTTAATCCAGGTCACAATCTATCTGTCTTCCAAATTTCAGACAAATCCGTTCAGCCATTCGAGCGTGACAGAGTAACAAACATCCATACATCCATACTTACAAACTTTCGCATTTATAATCTTATATACCAGAATAAATCGTTCCTGTGGTCAAGCGATTCGGCGTCGGACTCGATTTCTTGAGGTCCCGGTACCCATAACCGGGTCGGGCAATAAAAAAAAATTATAAAATGTATATTTTCAATTTTCTGATAAAAATAGCGTCGCCCGGGATTGGATATGTGCCCTGTTGTCGATAGGCTTGCCACCTATCACATTGTGGGACTTCGAGTCTTCTGCTATTCTTGGATGCCTATGCCTACATCTTCGGTGATATGGGCGTTAATTTACTTTACTTTAGAATAAATTAAGAAACACCCAGACCCGGAAATAAAGACTCATAATGTTTATTACACAAATGTCTACCCTCGTCAGGAATCGGCTCAAGTTAGGCGTGTCCGCTAGCCCCTCGAACAACACGGCGGTCAGTCTATAACCGACATTCTTTGTTTGTTTAAAATTCACTTAATTCCTAAACATCTGTAAAATAACGTAAAATTAGACTGTATTTTATTTCATTATTAATTTTGTAAAAACAAACAAGCCCGCTGAGTTTTTTTTGTCGGATCTCCTCAGTATGTAGCCGCGAACAAGTAGATCTATCTCTTGTATGGCCCATGTGAATGAACTATAAAGTTTATCAGATTCTAATTCTACATTAAAAAAAACGGGACAAACATAAGGAAATACATGACCTGAGGAAGAGGTGAAATTATAAAAGTATTGAAATAAGCCTATGTGATAAAAACACTCGTACTTTGATAAAGCTTCGAAATGTGCAGAAATATAGAAATATTGCTCAAGGACCGCTCATATATATTTACATATTTTCGTAATATTTACAACTGAAAGCATTTTATTGCCGCCCGTTGAATTCCAAGAGTTTACACCCGAGTTGTATTGAGATTGTGCGAGCACAAAAAATCCATACACATTATTACACACAATAAGAAGTTTGTCTTTCTGAATCTATCTGTATATTGAAGTTCTTCCACTATAACAAAAATATATAACTTGCATTTATAGTATCTTCACGACCATATCCCTGAAGAAGTAGGCAGAGGTACAACCAAGGCACGACTAGCCGAAGATACTAAGTCCCACAATGTGATAGGTGGCAAGCCTATCGCCAACCGGGCACAATTCCAATCCCGACCAACATTTTTTTTATTAGAAAATTGGAAAAATCCAATTTTCTTTTTGTTGGCCGACCCGGGATTCGAACCCGGGACCTCATGCAGTCAAGACCAACACCCGGACCGCTAGACCACAGAGGCGATAATATGCATTTATATATAATGCATTTATATATTCACTAATAAAAAATATGACGGGTTTTCTGCCTGGTGCCGTCAGAAACCCGTCGTATTTTTTACTGTGTAGTACTGTAATGGACCTTTAGTTAATTATCTTCTTTTTTATACGCAGTTATAAAAAAAGCAAAGAAATTTTGTTTTATTGATAGCGTGGAAATATCTCAGTCAGAAAACATTTTTGAAGTGAAAACTTCTTTAGCGGCGTTGCGCACTTTTTTTGGAATGGGTAGAAACTCGCGTCAGACTAAAAAAACTAAAAAAAAAAAACACGTGACCTGAAATTTCGTAAGACGAAAATTCGTAAGATGGCGCCGGACGCTTGCCCGAATGATCGTGTTGTAATGTTTGTGTACGTTACCGCAATAAATGAATATTGTATTCTAATATATATCCCATATTTTTTTTTTATAATCGCCTCAATCGCTTCTGTGGTCTAGCAGTTCAGTTGTTGGACTTGATAACTGGTCGGGCAACAAAGAGAAAATTGGGTTTTTCCAATTTTCTAATAAAAAAATGTTGCTCGGGATTGGAAATGTGCCCGATTGGCGATAGGCTCGCCACCTATCACATTGTGGGACTTAGTGTCTTCGGCTAGTCGTGGGTGCCCTGGTTGTGCCTCTGCCTACCTCTACGGGGATATGGGCGTTAAGAAACTTTTTTTTATAATTCTTGTTTGCTTGGAAAATTAATAGATCTGGGGGGATTTAATTTTTGGGTTCCAACTTAAAATTCATAGCAATTTTCTATACAAATCTTCCAAGTCAAAAATTGATTTAATTTTAAACAAATATATAATGGGTTAATATCGTGCAGGCGAAAACGAGGGCGCAGTGTTATTTGAAGTGTGTTAATGAATGACGGAAGGGATACGGAAAACTTATAAAATTATATTACGTATTACATTTGGTATTCGTTAAAGTTTATTCCGAACCTTATAACGGAACCTATAAAAAATGGCATGTTACTTGAGAACTAAGAACGAACAGATCAATTTTATTATTCTGTTAGTATTTTGTTCATTTTAAATATAAAAATATTTTTAATTTTAACTTAGTTTTTAAGTTTTGGTATAAAAATCGAAAAACGATCTACAGAATCTATTCGTCATTCATCTTCAAAATGGTTTTGACATACGGCCAGCAAGACATGACGAAGCTATAACGTTTCTTTTTTTGTTAACCGGATACTCTAAAAATGATTAAACACTCGATTTGGAAGCTCATTTTTTCTGTATCCTTAAATCTCGTGGTATAAACATTGCACCAAAATCTAGGGAAAATGGGTTTAAGGCAACCATGCAAAATAACCGTTCACTTAATCTTTAGTTTAATTAAATAACTGGGTAAATTGTCATCATCATCATCACCCGGAGGACGTCCACTACTGGATATAGGCCTCCCCCAAAGAGCTCCACAAGTCACGGTCACCAGCCGCTTGTATCCAGCGACTTCTCGCGACTTTGACCAGGTCATCAGTCCACCGGGTGGGAGGTCGTCCAACACTACGTCCTCCGGTGCGGGGCCGTCATTCGAGAACCTTTCTTCCCCAACGGTTGTCGGTTCTGCGAGCAATGTGGCCTGCCCATTGCCACTTCAGCTTGCTAACTCGCTGAACTATGTCGGTTACTCACTTCCTTTAGCGGATCACCGAAATACGGATCATATCTCGTAGAGAAACACCGAGCATAGCTCTGGTCGAGAACCTTTCTTCTCCAACGGTTGTCGGTTCTGCGAGCAATGTGGCCTGCCCATTGCCACTTGAGCTTGATATTGTCACCCTATATTTTTTGACCTGGCAACTCCATAGTAGACAGGGAGTAGGTAACCAAGGCGTTATTACGTTTTAGGGTATATTTTCTTTACCAGTGTAAATTTTAGTAACAAATCTATATAAAAAAATAACAGGATTTCGATAGTCAACTAATCACTGATATAATATATCTAAGCATAACATAGTATCCACCATATACTGTCAATTATTAATAAATAACGTAAGGCTAAATTTTTGTATGTATAAAATCTTAGACTAAAAGGCCAATATAAGAGTGAAAAAGAAAATAAACCCATTCAGTAGAAAACATTATCGGTTTTTATAAGCTCCGAAATGTGCAAATAAGTATTATACTTTATGTAAGCAGAGCCTCTCAAGGCTTTATTCTGTATATTTACGTCTGATAAAACATGTTATTGCCACATTCTGAATCTGGATTGCATATATGTTACTCGTAGATACAACCCACGCAATATTTCACGTTTCTAACATTGATAGTAGCTGTAGATAATGTCTCAATGACAATGTAATAAATACGGAAGTTTGGGTGCACGTTTTTCAATTCTTTACTGTGAAATTGCTGGATTGATTTAGTCAAAATCTTCGCACTGATAGTTTATAATCTGGAATAACATGTATACCCGTTCATGTCTTCAGTTCTGGGAAAAATCTAGTACGAAATTAATTTGGTATGACGAAATCCATAATATTAGATATTAATAGGGAAGTCTGTCAGTATGTTGCTCTTTCACGGGTACACCGTAAAATTGATTTTCATGAAATTTGATATGCATATTCCTAGAAAACAGCAAGCAGGTTTTTTTTAAAAAAATCAACCCAAATAGGAATATATTAAAGGGATGAAAGGGTATAAAAATCGTATTTTTTTAAGCTCACAGAGTCGCGTGCAAATAGCTAGTAAGAAATATTTCATGTTCGTGGTTTATAATACAATACTATAAAATTACAATACTAACAGAGTTTGAAACCTCTGACAGAGTACTTAATACATATACGTCAGACTGTTGAAAATAGAAATAACTTAATTACATACATTTGGCAATGTCAAAATAATCAGATTAGGGGTTCCTCGGTCTTTCGAATAAGTTTGGCTAAATTAAGATTACCAACTGATTGCATTAATTATAAGATCTAACGGAACATATCTCAAATATCATTATATTTATTTACCTATTTACAATATTTTTTAAATTTATTTAGATACTTATTTTTATTTACTTCTTACGCGAGGAAATAAAGACCGATAATTTATTATAATAATATGTACTTACTTATGCTAAAGTGCTTCGTTGATGTTTGGCATTTTTTTAGCCCCCGACGGAAAACGAAGGGTGTTAAGTAATAAGTTTGACGTTGTGTGTGTGTGAGTGTGTGTGTGTGCGTTTATGTACCTATATGTCTATAATTTCTGTGGCATAAGGCATTAGGCAGGCATTAACGGATAGACCGATTTCGATGTCATTTTTTGTATGAAAGATAACTAGATTGCGATGGTTCTTAGGTACATTACATACAGGTTTTGAGACAAGAAAATTTTTGTCAGGATTAAAAAGATTTTTATTTTCAGGATTATTAAAAACATAAATAATCATACAATTTAAAAATTTCAATGCAAAAATTAGAACCGCGACGATCACATCAGCTTACAGAATAAAAAAAAACCTATCGAAATCAGTCCATCTCACGGAACACACACGCACACACGAAAACACACATACACACACAAACACACACACGCACACGCGCACACACACTCGCACACACACACACACAAACTTATAGCACCACTCGTTTTACGTCGGAGGTTAAAAAGTAAAAACTACGACATACCACCCGGTCTCATTTCTGACAACCAATGGAGCTGATTTCTACTTGGTCTTAGTAAGGAGACTGATTACTCAATGTTCTTTGGTTCATTCCGACTTCCGTTCTTCATTATTCAAGGGCCCGTGACGACGTGGTATCATTCAAGTGCAGGAGAAAAACGTGGAGTTGAGGAACGAAAGCTAGTATTTATCTAAATTTTACAATTAATGTGATTAAGTAGACAACTATGTTTTTACAGAATTTTTGTGAATTTCTATAAATTTTAAAGAAAGAAAAAATTTCGCCCCAGACAGGATTTGAACCTGTAACCTTTCGTCTCAAGCCGACGAATGCTCTAACCAATTGAGCTACTGAGGATTCAAGTCCCGTGGCGAAATTTTTAATTCCTTTCTAACCCGTTAACGCGGGTAGTTATGTCCTATAGCGATGCGAGAAACGAAAGTTATGGCCATTCTAAAATGTGAATTTCATCTGTAATGATGAACTCATTTGGTGGGTACTCAGAATTGTGTATCTATAGGACATAACTACCCGCGTTAACGGGTTAGAAAGGAATTAAAAATTTCGCCACGGTACTTGAATCCTCAGTAGCTCAATTGGTTAGAGCATTCGTCGGCTTGAGACGAAAGGTTACAGGTTCAAATCCTGTCTGGGGCGAAATTTTTTCTTTCTTTAAAATTTATAGAAATCTATCCCAAGCACAGGGCAAGTGCTAAAATAAAAATACGTTTTGTGAATTATTAAAACATTATGAAGTGATTTTATAATTTGTTCATATTTGAAGAAATTTCTAGTTGAAGTTTTGATGCCCGACACTTTTCATTTAATTATTATTAAAGCAAGCTCATCATATTCTTGTTATAGTTTAATTTTCCGTGGATCACTATTTTATGATTTCTCAGGCGAGATGCATTTCATCGTGAGCAAGCAATGAAATATTATATTAATTTTATTTATGTTTTGCAGAATATACGTCTTGAAAATGGTAGAAATGTTCTTATTGGTATAGCCAGTGACTTCAGCTTGCAGACGGATTAAGAATAGGTGTATATGCTACTCTTTAATTTATTTATATACTTACTATATAACTTTGTCAACAATTCTTAGTAACAAACATAAAAATGACTAGGGGCTTTCGCAAGCGTCCAAACAACATATTTTTATCTACCTTTATAATACCGTTATCATATCGATATGTATAGCTCTCCATACACTTCACTATGTTGCTTACCTTAAATCTAAATAATTCGTTGTAGTCCCGTACATTGTCCATAAGGCAGGCGGAATTCTCTGACAGTCTTGGCCGCAATAGGATAACTGCAATAAAAATAAGTTATGTAAGAAAACATTGAGCAAAATGGGAACTAGACGTAGGTAACTTTTCAATTCTTATGAAGATTTTATATTATATTTATATACAATAAATAAACACGACTCTATTTTAATTTGGAGTTGATTCTTATCAAGCCAGTTAGTCATTATGTGTATGTGTTGTATACATAATGACGTTCTTACTGTATTTTTTTATTTAATATTATATTTCTTTGAGATTAAACTAACATAAAATAATCCTACAGAAATATAATAGATACAGTCAGACAAAGATTTTTTTTGAGGTTAAACTAACATACCATAATCCTCCAAAAATATAAAAGGTACAGTCAGTCAAAGATTTCTTTGAGATTAAGCTAACATAACATAATTCTAAAAAAATATAAAAGGTACAGTCAGTCCAAGATTTCTTTGAGATTAAACTAACATAACATAATTCTAAAAAATATAAAAGGTACAGTCAGTCCAAGATTTCTTTGAGATTAAACTAACATAACATAATTCTAAAAAAATATAAAAGGTACAGTCAGTCCAAGATTTCTTTGAGATTAAACTAATATAACATAATTCTAAAAAAATATAAAAGGTACAGTCAGTCCAAGATTTCTTTGAGATTAAACTAACATAACATAATTCTAAAAAATATAAAAGGTACTGTCAGTCCAAGATTTCTTTGAGATTAAACTAACATAACATAATTCTAAAAACATATAAAAGGTACAGTCAGTCCAAGATTTCTTTGAGATTAAACTAACATAACATAATTCTAAAAAATATAAAAGGTACAGTCAGTCCAAGATTTCTTTGAGATTAAACTAACATAACATAATTCTAAAAAATATAAAAGGTACAGTCAGTCAAAGATTTCTTTGAGATTAAACTAACATAACATAATTCTAAAAACATATAAAAGGTACAGTCAGTCAAAGATTTCTTTGAGATTAAACTAACATAACATAATTCTAAAAAATATAAAAGGTACAGTCAGTCAAAGATTTCTTTGAGATTAAACTAACATAACATAATTCTAAAAACATATAAAAGGTACAGTCAGTCCAAGATTTCTTTGAGATTAAACTAATATAACATATTTTTTTCTTATCGGTTTTTGAATTGAGTCTTATCACGATTGTTGTGATTTGTTTGTTTGTTGTTGTTTTGTTTTATTTGTTGTTCAGTAACTACTGACCATGTTTTTTTTATTTTAGCTTTACTTATAATACATAGGTACCTACAGTTTAAGATTTGATGGTACTGCAAAAAAGTAAGAACAGTTGACTATTATTTATTTACATTTGTCATCTGTAATTAAATAATGTAAAAGCCCCATTCCTCTTACCCTGAAGCGCTGACAGAAAACCAGCGTTCCTACTGCAAAATTTATGCTCAGTCAATACACCTTTTCCCAGAGGTGATCAAAATAATAAGTATGTTATTCCTGTTAAAATTGTTAGCTTTAAGTTGAAACTACATTTTGTTTGTTTTCTTCATATCTTGATCGCCTCTGTGGTCTAGCGGTCCGGGTGTTGGACTTGACTGCATGAGGTCCCGGGTTCGAATCCCGGGTCGGCCAACAAAAAAGAAAATGGGATTTTTCCAATTTTCTAATTGAAAAAATGTTGGTCGGGATTGGAAATGTGCCCGGTTGGCGATAGGCTTGCCACCTATCACATTGTGGGACTTAGTGTCTTCGGCTAGTCGTGGGTGCCTTGGTTGTACCTCTGCCTACCTCTTCGGGGATATGGGCGTGAAGATACTTCTTCTTCTTTACTTCATATCTTGTACTAATTATGTATAATTTCTGGTAATAAACGTTTTCTATGTCTATATCTATGTCTAATCCTCCAAAAATATAAAAGGTAGTGAGTCGATAAATACACATTCATTACTTGTTTGACTGTGTGGGCTGAGACGTGGGTGGGTTGGACATAATCTGTACACTTCCCTAGGTCGTCTCTACTATTAACTCAAGGGACTTAAAAATTCACAAAATGAATGATTAGATCTGGGATTCGAAGTCACAAGTGCGATGGTCACAATCTATCTAGTTGATATGACAATATTATGCACGGTCCCAAACCCCATACATAATTTTCCATATAAACTGTACGTAACTTTATGGCTAGCATACTGAAACTGAAAGTAACCGTACTTATGAGAATGTATTACCTCGGTACCCATACATGTAAGTGTATGTAGTTTATTGAAGTTTCATGTGTAATATTGTTTTAGTTAAAGTCGTTTTGTACAAATAAAAATGCTTTAAAAATCTGTTAAGCGAAAAGTTTTTCCTTTTTTTCTATTAATAATTATTATATTCATATTAATAATTATTATTTTCTTAGTAATAATTTGTCACACAAATAATAGTATTTTCATTAGAGAAATATTTTTTCCTTTGCAGAATAGACCACCTGCCTTCCTGCCAGGCATCTCGTAACAGGCGAACATAGGCTTACCGTCACTATCTCCGTAACATCTGACTAGGTGGTAGAGTTTTAAAGCGACTAGCTCGGGTTGATACCATGGCCTCACCTATTCCTGAAGATAAAACGTCAGTGCTGACCGTTGGTGTGTTTCGGTTCGGAGGATAAGGTAACCGGTATACTCACTTTTGGTCAAGGCCTAACATCCCGACCCCAGTTTGGCAACGCACCTTTACCACCTTTGGTTTCTCTAGGTGCATGACTTTGTTAACACCAGGAAACCAGTACTGCTTGCCTTCCATTGTGATATAAAAAAAATATGTATCTATATACTTATAACTGTCACCACTTTGGTCTAGTGGTCCGGTGTTTGGCTTGTCTTCTGAGTTCTTTGATTCAATTCTCGGGACAGGTAACTCAAAAAATGATTTTCAATTTTCTAATAATTTTATTAGGTTCTTTAAGTTTAATTAGGTTCGCAGAATCGCATCAGTTCTCAGTTGGCAATAGATTTGACATCAATAACACTGTAGCACTAAAAAGTATCCTTAGTTGAAGGTAGCGCACGCGGGTGCCTTTGGCTATACCTCTACCTAACTTTCAAAGACGTGAGCATAAAGATATTTTCTTTGTAAAATAATATTGATATTATTATTATTATTATATTATTATTTATTATATTATTATTATATTAGCTGTTTGTCGCACTGGAGCATCACAAACCGCATTGTGATAAAATAGCTATAACCTTCATCAAAACTGGGTTATCGAATGTAGACTGTATCAAATGTTAGCGCGTTCAAACAAAGCACAATCACTCCACTGTTGTATCTCAAACAACCTTAAGGGCTAATGAGTACCTAGAGCTATTGTGTCTTGTCCATTGATAAGGAATCATTTTTTATGTTACATACATACATACATATCTTCACGCCAAGTCCCTTACGGGGTAGGCAGAGAGTATCGAGTGCCAGACCTCACGATCCTGACAAACCTGTCTTGCTTCCTTCACATTCATAACCCTTTTCATACAAACACGCCGGTTTCGGAGACTCTTGACACCACCCTCGGATAATATCCGATTGATCTGATCGTGAAATGTCAGCCTTGGTCTCCCCGGGTACCTAATCATTTTTTATGTTAGAGTTCAGCAAACAAGCACACGGATCTCCGGATAGGAACAACCTTGGCTAATGGTTACCATAAATCTTGTTGGTGCGTCGCTGTCCTATAGACGTCGTGTTAGGCCTTTTTTAAACGACTGGAAACCCTTATGGATACGCGACGCTATCAGGGCATGTATGTATATAGTGTATAGTGTATATAGTGACGAGTTATGACGGACTCCTACCGGCTAAAACCAGTCGGTGACCTTCCTCTGAGCGTATCAGGTGACAGCGGGATCTCCGAAGAACGCACCACTGTCACCCTTACACATTAGGCTCGTAGGCACATCCGCTCAGAAGCCTCCATCTTCTGAAGCCATCACTTTGACGACAGCAGCATGGGTCCCTCACGTCCCGGGCTGCTTTTTAAGCCAAACTGACACCCCGATCAGTTGACTCACAGGCCCAACCCCCTTTTAGTCGCTTCTTATGACAGGCAGAGGATACCGTAGCCCTAATTGCCGCCCGGCACTACAGGGCCCCGTCGTGTTAGGCCTATTGTGCAAGTCTATTGACTATACCACCCTCGGGACCGGAACATGACAGTCATTATCGAGGCAATAATTGGCAAGGCTATGGATCCCTACCCGGCTAAGTTGGACAGCACTCTACCACCAGTGATACGTGCTGATATTGATCTATTTCAGCTGCGCTCGCCTATTACGGGCTGCTTGGCAGAGAGGCAGATGGTCTATTTTACTGGACGGACCCGGACCAAAATGGCGGTGTGAGGCTGGGGTTAATCCGCTATACTACGATTTAAGTAACATGTTTCTACAGTAGAAACTTATGAGAATTGAAAAGCTCTTAAATCTTTATAGCAGCTGTAGTAACTTCAGGTTCGTGTGGCATTAAAAAACCTACTAATACTGCTCCACATTAACTATTAAAATTTAAAGTCTAGCTTTTTCACAAATATAGCCCAGATGATGGATTAGTAGCGTTCCACGTGTCTGTGTATGAAAATCAGCCTAGTTCTCGAAAGGCTGCTGATGTCCTCTACGTTTCGCTGGGTACTGGGCACTGTAATATATATCCGTACAATAACTATGGAACAAATTTCTAGCTTATCGCCTCTGTGGTCTAGCGGTCCAGGTGTTCGACTTGACTTCATGAGGTCCCGGGTTCGATACTCGGGTCGGGAAACAAAAAGAAAATTTCTCTTTTCCAATTTTCTAACAAAAAAAAAAACATTGTTCGGGATTGGATATGGCGATATGGGCGTGAAAATACTTTAAATTTTCTTTAGTCTTTTTTTTAATGGACTTTGATAAACGTAATCTAACAAACATTGTTGTGTCTGTACAACTGCTAACTGAGAAGTTTTGTTGCCAACACTTTTTTTGTTCTCGTAGACGAAAATAAATGCTTTTGCGCACGACATGGCTGAGTGGACAAGTCTGAGTGTGGGACTCACTGGTGCTGCAATACCTACGTAAAACCTCTACGTCCGCCTTCACTTTGCAATGGTGGCGAGATGGTGGGGACGCTTGCAAATTCTTCCACCAACCTGTCGGCACTTGGCAGCCCCGCTGGCAACCTTCGAGGTGGGGGCCTTGTTGACCTCAGCAGAAGGCAAAAAAACGCGCGGGCTGTATTAGAACGTACTGCCGCACTGGATTAACCAGTTTAACAAATGCTTAAGAAATCGCACAGAGTCTAAAAAAGCTCAAGGTTTGTTTCCTGTATTGTTGCTACATTCAGCTCGTGTGTATTGCTAAGGTCATGTTTTCTTATGTCCCAGGTATCGGGTAGGTACAAAACATAAAGTATCTTCACGCCCATATCCCCGAAGAGGTAGGCAGAGGCACAACCAGGGCACCCACGACTAGCCGAAGATACTAAGTCCCATAATGTGATAGGTGGCAAGCCTATCGCCAACCGGGCACATATCCTATCCCGAGCAACATTTTTTTTTTATTAGAAAACTTGGAAAAAAACAATTTTCTTTTTGTTGCCCGACCCGGGATTCGAACCCGGGACCTCATGCAGTAAAGTCCAGCAACTGAACCGCTAGACCACAGAGGCGATATTCAGCGTTTGTTTGACAAGGAAAGTACAGTAGTAAATTATGATTTAAAGGTTTAAAAGGGGTAGATAGCGTGATTGATAATATTTTTCCGACGAACAGAAAATTACGCTTTTTTGTATGGGAAAATTCAGTTAATTAGTGGTGTAACGCTCGCTGACTGCATTCGTAACAGTGAGATCCGAGAAAGATTGAAAGAAAGTGTTGGTGCTAAAATGCGAAAGGGCATGCTCCGCTTGTTCGGTCATGTGAAAATAATGACAAATGATGAATTGACATAGCAGACATACAATGCGAATATGGATGGATGTAGGTACCCGGGGAGACCAAGGTTGACATTCTACGATCAGATCACTCGGATCTAAAGGAAGTTAGGGAGGTTTGTTAGGATCGTGAGGTCTGGCACTCGATACTCTCTGCCTCTCCGTAAGGGATTTCGCGTGAAGATATGTATGTATGTAAATTTAGATAAAAAATGTTTTATTCGTATGTTGTATTTAGCAAATGATAGCACAATTTTCGTAGTAGGCCCGACGATTTTACTCGTGATGAAAGCATGTGCCGAAAAACTTTACGGACAACGGGATAATAGGTATTTTGAAGAGTTTTGCGAAAGCTAAATTTGTGTTGCCTACTTTTATAGACGTGGATGGGGTTAAATTGAGGCGTAATAAAACTGAAGTGTCCTGTCGTCAAGTTATATGCCGTGTCATATTGTTTGTGCGATTGCCTTATCTTTTCAAGGGTCACTTTATCAACGGTTTATTACCATATTACTTGGATGTCAAATGTTTGAAACGCGACACAAAAAGGAGTCACTGTTATAAAATGGAGCAAATAAACGAATGTTTCTTTAACTTATTTGTATTTATCATGAGCTTTTGGAAAATCACAAAGTCTTTATAATATTTATGTATCCAGAAAAAAAAACACAAACCAATATTTTTGAAATTATTTTTTGGTGATTGTGTTTGTTATCGCATCATGTGGCTTAGTGCCTTTATGCCCGTATCCACGGAGGGGTAGGCAGAGATAGGTACAACAAGGGAATGCAAGATTAGCCAAAGGTGCTTATGTAAGTTATATAAACCTATAGGGCGACCTTTAACTTATGCGATTTCGAACAACATGGTTTTTATTAGAAAGTTGAAAAGACAAATTTTGAATAGCCCAACCCGGGAACAAAACCCAATATCTCAAGTGGTTAATACCAACTTATAATACATCAATTAAAATTAAAATTACCAATTGATACAAATAGTCCATCTATTAGACTACAGATGCGATATAACGAATCACGTCAAAACTAATAGATCAGTATTGTCAGGGTTTTGTCCGTTTAAAGGATATTGATCCCACTTAAGATCTAAGATATGATTTATCAAAATCAATCGAGAAGTGGGGATTATCATTAACAATACAAATAATATATATAATCATCAAATCAATTCATCAATAATAGATATAATCGTATGAAAAAAATATATTAATATACAATTTTCATACATACATCATGATGATATAACATACATTTAAAAGCCATATAATAACAATAATTAACATACAAAACTTTCCGACTTAAAACAGTCACACATTTGATCAGTTTATATAAAAATAATTTATCTTATGCCTTATAACAGGTTATACATGATTAGTCACCTCAGCTAGACAGGATTTCATTGAATTAATTTGCATGTTAAACAGTCATGACTACTAATAATATTATATAACTACTACTAATTACTTTTAATCACGACAAGATATTTTTTTTGACATCACAATTGACTTTTTGACATCAAACTTTAACAAACGTGTAAAATAGGTATTGTCTTTTATGCCACTTAATAAGTAAATACTTTTTGCTGTAAATAAACAATTACTTTTTAGCAGAATTTGTGCTGTATAGCCACAAGTCTCTACCATTATGAGGAGGGTAAGTCAAGTACTTGTGGAAACTCACAAAACCCAAAATTTATAAACATTTATTTAACAATTTATAAACCTTTAGAATCATCAAGTAAGATAATAGCGAAGTTATACTGATTTATATATTTAAAACCAATTGTTGCCCACATCTTTTTACATGTGTGGGAGTGACTACATGGTTAGTGATTGGAAGGAAATATTGTCTCATACAATAAAAGGTATTCTAAATGTTGAATTGGGGTTGCTACTACTACACAAAACTTGGTAAAAATCTGTTCAACAGTTTCTGCCGAAAAATAGAACAAATAGACAAAAATTTAATAATCCTTGTTTTGATTGTTGTATCCTATACACAATATGTCGCAATAATGGTTTTTACAAAATATTGTTTGTATAGACTTAGATTAATTACTGTTTTATTATATGTATGTAGACAAGGGAAATCCACAAAAGAAATTACTATGTGTAATATACCTTTTAATGTTCTATTCCGAACAAATTACAATACAATTGAAGAAGAAGTATCTGCCTACCTCTTCGGGGATATGAAATATTAAATGATAGTTTTCCATAACACTCAATTCGGCCAGATATAAAATCTCTCTTTTGGGGAAATAGCTTTTTTGATTTAGATTAACATTTAATATTTAAAAAGTATAAACACTTATTAATGCAATCATGATGAAGATTTTGAGGAATTTTCTGTGTATTTGTGAATATATGTATAAGTCCAACAATCAGCACAGAAAATTATTAGGAATTTCAGACAAGTCTAGCACTTGTTTACACCTCTTTTGCAGAGTGTAGGAATTGCCAGCTTGATAATACGAATTTGCGGGATACAGGGATACTAAGGATTTATAAAGCTAGTCATAAACTTTTAAATATTGATTTAAAAAGGTACCTATAGTATACATGCTATTTTACACCGTGATATGGCTAGGTACTATAAGTTACCTTTTGAATAAGCACTTTTTGAATTTGGAAGCACAAAACAGTGTGTCTGAGTACAAAATTTCCAAAGCGACTTCTCTATAAAAATCTTACAAACTAGACATCCCAGAAATAGCGGTTAACAATCCTGATCCCTATGTCAAGGATACCATATTGAGCAATAATTATATTTTGTTGACTCGTTATTTCAGTGAAGTTTTTTACCTATTTCGAATATCACATAATGAAATGTTCACAATATTCACCTATTTGAATATTGTAAGTGTCGCAAATTTTTTTAACATTGATTGATAAATCTGTTACTTTTTTGTTATTTCGTTATTAGATATAAAGTTAATGATTAAATAACAAAAGTAGGTACATATGATTTTAATTTTACATTTGATACTTACATGATTGTTTTTGAAGGTAAATCCAAAATTGTTAAATTGATGGGTATCCATAATCAATGTGTTTTTTATACCTGCTAATACATATTAATTTTATTTAAAGTAGAATCCAATTTATTTTATAAAATATAGCTGCTGAATTACGTAGACTGCACTGTTGCCTTTGTTTACTTTTCTTTTTGTTCTTAAATTTAATTTGACACTTGACACTTGTGTCAAAACTCAAAGTGACATTTGTCAACTGCGTAAGCTACAGAGGTGCTACAGAGTAAAATTAAATTAAAGCTCACACTTTGACGGGCTGTAGATGTAAAAAAAAAAGTTTTAATTCTAAGTATGGGGAACCCCCAAAAAAAATATTGCTATTTTTTCGTGAAAATCTTATGCGGTTCACAGAATGCATCTTACCGAGTTTCAACAGCATAGCTCTTATAGATTCGGAAAAAGTGACTGTGACATATAGACCGTCAGATAGACTGATATGACGAATCTATAATGGTCCCGTTTTTCAGCCTTTGGCAACGAAATCATAAAAATGTATGTCGTGCATTTCCTCGTTGGCGCCAAATCGCACAAAATGAGAGCAGAAGGTAAGAGAGCGAGTAAGGATACCATAGCTAACTTAAACTAAGTTTATGACTAATTAGTAATGACTAATCTATACTATCCATCCATACGCAAGTATCCTACTAATATTATAAGTGCGAAAGTTTATATGTTTGTTTGTTACTCCTTGACGCAAGAACTGCCGAACCGATTTTCATGAAATTTGGCACACACTTAGAGGGTAACTTGGATTAAAACATAGGATAGTTTTTATCTCGAAAAATGATCCTGCGGGACGATTAACCACGTGGGCAACAGCTTTTTTTATAATTTTGTTGTATTTTATATTTATAGTATAACTTTGTAATATTAAAGTATCTTCACACCCACATTTGCCGAGAAGCAGAGGCTCAACCAGGGCACCGACGACTAGCCGCATATCCAGTCCCGAGATAAAGCTTAAATTTAGATTAGGTCATCTAATTTAAAAATAAAACTATTAGGTGTAAAAAGAGTAAAAAGTGTAAAGCCGAAGCGCATAATTTAAATAGTAGTACTGTGTAAAAAATTAACAAATGACTAAAGGTTTCCAGATTAAAACTTTCTTGGTAAGGTTATAGTGACAGACTTTTCTTCCAAATATGCATCAAGACATCCGGAGCCACTGAAAATACAGTGAAATTATTTAGATTTAAAAGAAAACTATAAAAATGACCGCAACATAATTACTAAAAACAGACAACAAAATACGCGAAGTCTGTTGCTCTTTTACGGCTAAACCGCTGAACTTATTTTGATAAAATTTGATATACATACTCGTTTATTACACATGATATGCAAAGGAGAACTATAATAGGGATGGTAGAGCTTTGCAGCGATTCGCCCGGATTGGTGTACCACCGCCTTATTTATTCCTGCCGCCATAACTTCAGTGCTTGCCGTTGACGTGTTACGGTTTGGAGGGTAAGGTAGCCGGTAAACTTACTTTTGCTTGAGGCCTAACATGCCTTAGGTTGGCAACGCATCTTTACCACCTCTGATGTCTCTAGGCGGCGTGAATTTCTTACCATCAGTCTACTTATTTGCTTTCCAATATCATACAAAAATAGGGAAAGAAAGTTTGTATGGAAATCGTAATAGTCTACGTTGGCGAAATCCCGGGTACTCAAAAAACAAAAACATACAGACAAATTGACAACCTAAATGTTATAAAACGTATCTAGGGTTCAATTATAAACTTACAATTCCTACTAATACAGTAATAAGTACAGAAAAAAATGTGTGTCCAGTTTTTACGTTTGAACAGTTGAAGCGATTTATTTAGCATAGTGGCATGAAATGGATTAAGTCTATTTTTCATTCGGATATCTCAAAGGGATTTTCCGGGATAGCTTTAGCTTAATTTACAGCGAGCGAGGAGTTTACACAAAATAATCAAAAACCGTATACCTAATATGTAATATGTTATCGAGTAAACGTAAATGTTAAAAGTATTTTTATTATTTTACACTGTTTTACTATCCTTTGTAAAACTAAGTATAAAATGTCCTTTTCCCTGAAAAGTGTACCACGAAAAATCTTAAAGTGGTTTTTAACAATTTCCAGAAGATGTCAATTTTATTTTGAAATTCCTCCATTAGTTTGACAGTAGCGAGCTTTCGAATCGATCGCTAGAAAGCTTCCTGCTACAGAAATACTGTAGGTATTAGTAGAATTTTTATGAATAACTTTTTTACTAAAAATATTTTTTTAGTACATCTAAAATTGATTTGTAGTAACTACTACTAGTACTACTAGTACCATTATTTTAATCAAAATTGGTTGAGTTTCAAATATGCCAATTGCTTATCCAGCAGCTCAGTTCATTTGTTACCTACAACATTATACAAGATTATGTAAAAGTTAAATGTCTCAACTGCATTGCTTTAACTTCACATTGATTTGCGGTCGTTAAAACGTCTTTGCTCGCTAATGTCGTATTCCGGTCTGTAGAATAAGATTTGTTATTATTTATGTTATTTATTATTAGATTGGCAATATTTATTACCACAAAGACATCCGCTACTCATTTGCCTTTATAATTCATAAATGTAAGTAAGACAAAATGTAAAATAAATTTTATCTGTACTTTTTTGGACAAAAATTTAAAAGTGGTAGTACTTTGACAAATACGAGTGAAATATGTACTTACTTTTCTCGGCCCAGGCCAGAGTCCTTAAATCCACTAAACGGTACTTGATGTTCCATCGACATATAATTATTCACCCTGGAGCAAACAAAAGTAAAATACATAGACACTTACATAGTTTTAAGTATTTTATGAGATCACAACACTTTTTGAATTTGCCCAAATTTATTATTAGTCTTGTCAAAATGTGTCTAAAGAAACTTCAATATAGGATTTATTTACACTCGGATTCGAAATGTTACGACGAAGTTTGAGATCTGAATATTTTACTACTTTTTTGAAATATACACCACATGAGTGAACTTCATAGAAGAAGTGCGAGGGTCGCATATCAATCACTACATAGTATAAAACAAAGTTACTTCCTCTGTCCCTTTGTATGCTTAAATCTTAGACTACGCAACGGATTTTGATGCGGTTTTTTTAATAGATAAAATGATTGAAGAGGAAGGTTTATAAGTATATTTTATATCCGTGAGAAGCCAGGGCGGGCCGCTAGTAATGTAATATATAAAACAATACTTTCGTTTTTAGTAAGTAACATCAAGCGATACAAAGTTCGCCAGGTCGGCTAGTAATAAATAAATATCCCTGGACAAATTACACAAATTTAAGCTTACCCTAAAGTAAGCAAATTATATGCTTGTTAGGAGAGTCAAATAAACTAATATTTATAATATAGATACCAGTATAAATTTAATAAACTGAACCAGAATTACAAACATCTAATCTCTGTTTTTTAATTACATAAATTGTCCCCTTCACCCTAAGGTTGTCTGGCAGAGATCGCTCTGAAGCGATAATACCGCCTTTGTTAAGTCTAATAATATAAGTGAAAGAGTGTGTATTTTTTTTTTTTTAAATATTGGTGCATAATAATGTGTATTCATTCATTCATTCATTCATTCATCTAAGACAAGCCAAGCCTAGCAGTACGGTGGAGTTAGGCGTGTTAGTATAAAAAAAGGGTTTTATTAGAAAGAAAGCACATGTATACCTCAGAGACTAAATAAATAAATAAGTGTTGATAAAGAAAACGCTGTTTTATTATGGAAACTTCAGTCCTAAGATGACAAAACTTCTATCGCCTTTTAAATAAATATGGACTAAATTACTCCAAGGTTTAGCCCGATTTCATGGTACTTATTACTGTGATACAGTATTTAAGATCAACATTAATCTTCCTTTAGTAATATTTTTATTATTTATTATTAAGACTATTAGAGCGGCAAAAATATAAACATGAGAAAGAAATGTAGTAAAGAGTTTTTCACAAAGTGCGGCATGTTTTACGGTATTCTAGGACGTAACCAAGGATTAATCTAATCTTAGATGGGTACGAGAAAAAATGATGCGTTATTGCGGCTCTCTATAGTCGACAGAAGTAGCTACTTGTTAAGCAAGTATACACGTCATTGGCCAAAATACATACATATCTTGACACTAATTCATTAACCTGGTAGGTAGAGAGTATCGAGTGCCAAATCTCACGGTCCTGGCAGACCTGTCTGGCTTCCTTCACATTAATTATTCTTTTTTCGGTTTCGGAGACTCTTGCCACCATTGTCGGATAATATCCGAGCGATTAGATCGTGGAATACCCAGCTAGGTCTCCTCGGGTACCTACAACCATCCACATTCGCATTGTATGTCTGCTTTGTCAGTCTGTCATTCTTTCCACATTACCGAACCCTTTCTCATGTTAACGCCAAAACTTTCTTTCAATCCAACTCTTTTTGGATGGAACAATCCTGTCTGTCTGTATATCCTGTCTGGGGAGAAATTTTTTCTGTCTTTAAAATTTATAGAAATTTAACCTAAGCACAGGGCAAGTGCTAAAATAAAAATACGTTCAAACACATTTTTTAATAATTTATAATAAATTATTTCTATAAGGTCTCACAGTATTTGGAAGACGAATATGCTTGGGGATAGAGGTTTCAATCTCTCGCTGCAATTTGTAATGTGATTTATGTAAGTTAAAATTAGATTGTAATTTGTATTTTTAACCTAGTTTATATTGTAACTATTAGTACTGATAAAAGACAAGCCCGCTGAGTTTCTTTCGCCGGATCTTCTCAGTGTATGGCAGCGATTCCGATGCGGTGGTAGTTTATAAAAATGTCGACGTGCACAAGTACCACTTGTATGGTTCACGTGAATAAAGATTTTTCTGATTCTGATTCCGAACAATATGGACATTATATAGTTTTAGGTATAATCGAGTTTTGAAAAATTGAGATACCTGACAAAATTTCAATATTTTATTTATTTGGGTTATTCGTCATCTCGCACGACAAAATCTCGCCCGATCGGGCGACTTGGCACCTTTCGAATTTACCTAATATTTCTGTCGTCAACTCGCACGACCATAAAAATG
>NJDC01003884.1:101416-114083 GCA_002245475.1 Calephelis virginiensis
GTACTTTGTTCGAGCGTGCGAGTTGACGACAGAAATATTAGGTAAATTCGAAAGGTGCCAAGTCGCCCGATCGGGCGAGATTTTTTCGTGCGAGATGACGAATAACTCATTTTATGGGTTAACTTACAGTTTGTATGGGAAAAATTAAAATGTTTTTTTTCTCAGTTTCCTCACAATCGGACAGGATAAAAGTATCCTATATCCTTCTCCTGGTTCGAAGCTAACTCCCCATCAATTTTCAGTTCAGCCGTTCTTGAGTTATAACTAGAGTAATTAACACAACTTTTTTTTATACAATATACATCGTTACGAATAACAATACGTTAAGAGCGACGGTAGTGCAAAATTATAAGCTTTTTGAAGAGCTGGATTTTTCGAAAGTAACCGGCAAACGATTTTGCAACAAAGACTATCACGAGGTTATGCATGTTGCATTTATGTGATGCTAAAGGAAAAAAGAAGATAAGCTTGGTTGCAGCTAAATCTAAGGTAGCTTAGGAGTTACGTTTTACTTTTTTTAGTTTTATAGGTGAAACTACTTACTATTCTGCTACAACAGTTGAAGGCCGCCTTACTCCTAAGTAAATTGATAAAATGTGTAAAGTATCATCACGCCCATATCCCTGAAGAGTTAGGCAGAGGCACAACCAGGGCACACATGATTAGCCAAAGAAAGATTGGTGGCAAGCCCATTGCCAACCGAGTATACATCCAATCTTGAGCAACTTTTTTTAATTAAAAATTTGAAAAACCAAACTTTCTTTTTGTTGTCCGACGCGGAAATCGAACCCGGGACCTCATAAAATATGTAATTGCATAGAAATTAATTACATTACCGCACTTATCGATTCATCCGTAGTTACTTCGTGTCTACAAGTAGAACCATATACTTAAACTACCTAGCTGACCCAGCAGACATTGTTCTGTTATTTTTTTGGGGTGAGTTACCCTCATTACTTAGGGGTATGAAAAATAGATGTTGGACGATTCTCATACCTACTCAATATGCTCACAAAATTTCATGAGAATCGGTTAAGCTGTTTCAAAGGAATACGGGAAAGAACATTATGACACGAGAATTTTATTGATAAGATTATAAAGGTTTAGCCCGATTTTATGGTACTTATTACAGTGATACAGTATTTAAGATCAACATTAATCTAATTAATGACAAAGCAGATACACAATGCGAATGTGGATGGATGTAGGTACCCGGGGAGACCAAGGCTGACATTTCACGATCAGATCAATCGGATATTATCCGAGGGTGATATCAAGAGTCTCCGAAACCGGCGTGTTTGTATGAAAAGGGTTATGAATGTGAAGGAAGGAAGACAGGTTTGTCAGGATCGTGAGGTCTGGCACTCAATACTCTCTGCCTACCCCGTAAGGGACTTGGCGTGAAGATATGTTGTTTTTGTTGTGTGTTGTATTATAAAGGTTTGTGTGCAACTGTGTTGTGCAAGTTCCTGACATCCTTCCGTCACAGTTATGTCAATAAAGTGTATAACATGGCGGATATCTGTTACAATTTCATCCTCTTATTCCAGCACTATATCATCAACTAAAACTTTAAGATCATTTCTAGCATTTTTTTATTTTTATTTTTAAAGTGAAAACTTCTTTTGCGCACTTTTTTTGGAATGGGTAAAAACTTCTAAAATCCCGTCAGGATACGTGACGTGATCGAAATTTCGTAAGACGACGCAGTGCGCTTGCACAAATAAGACGGCGCAGGGCGCTTATGCGAATGTTCGTGTTGTCATGTTTGCGTATGATAGCGCAATAAATAAATATTGTATTCTACCACATAAATGATAGTACTTTCATACTGACAATTAAAGCAATTCGTGCTAAATTATTCCCTAAACAAAAGTACACAACGTTAATATTCAAGTTTTCACTTCTGCCGGCACTCCTGGAGTGCAACCCGTCCTTTTTTATGTCACTGGTTCTGAAGTGGAACGCTTCCGAAAGCCAGCTATTTAAGGAAAAGAAATTTAAGTAAAACTTAGGTACGCTACATTTTATCAAAGTCAAAATGGTAGATAAGATATATTTGATTAAAAGGTGCCGAATAATCAATAGTGTTTGTATTAAACATGCAGTAAGATGACAGGATAACAAACTCGTATTAGCATACCTATTATTTTTTAGTGAAGTAGATAACTTAATATTGCTATATTTGTCCTCCATTTCATAGTAATAATTAAACAGTTTCTAGCGTTCTACTGATAAAACCAAAATGAAATGGCTCAAGGCCCAAATTTTACGCTAAATTTAATATAACATACTTTCGCGTTTATAACATTAATATGGATTCACTATGTGTAATAATAGACATAGTTGCTCATGTTATTAAGTGAAACTTAAGGCTTTATTTTGTATACGCAAATTTACATAACTTTGTGCTTATCCCAACGCCGTTGTATAGAAGCGAAAGTTGGGTATATCAGAAAAATCATTAGTGTAGTTTAGTGTAAGATAAATGCGGTCAAATAAAAAGTACTACAATAAAAAGAGGGAATCCCATACATAATGATTATAAATAGCTCTTACAGCTCTTTTTTGTAACACAAATATATTATACAAATACAAAATACAGATATAGTATTTATATCTGCAGAATTTCCCCAATTTTTTGGACATTCCATATGACACTAGGCTATGAAAATACACTATTCGGGCCGTTCTGTTAATAATATTATTTTTCAACTACAAACGCTGCTGAACTAAGCCGGTTTGCCAGTTTCTCAATATGATGGCCCCAATGTAATTTATTATCAATTGTGATAATTAAAAAGAGAATGGATTCAACCAGATCCAGTTTAGATCCATAAAGTTGTACATTGGTATCTACTACCTAACATTGGACATTGAAAATCTAATACATTTCGTTTTATTACCATTATATAGAAGGTTGTTAACTGTGAACCAATGTATAACTTTAGAAATCACATTGTTCATTTCGTCATACTGACCTAACTGTCCTTTTATTTTAGATATAAGTGAAGTGTCATCCGCGAACAGTACAATATCGTGGTTATCCCTTATGTAATAAGGTAAGTCATTTATATATATAAGAAACAAAAATGGCTCAACCATTGAGCCTTGTGGTATGCCAATCGTAACCGCAGAACCTGAAGAAATAAATACATAAATAAATAAACTCCTATTTATTTCAACCCTCTGAACTCTATTGTTCAAGTAAGAGATCATGACATCAAGAGCTTTGTTCTTAATTCTGTAATAGCATAATTTCCTGATCAAAGTATCATGATGAATACAGGCGAAAGTTTTAAAGAGATCATAGAATACACCTAATGTATCATTCGAGTTCTACCAGGCTTCAAATTCATTTTTTAATAATTCCACACCTGCATCAACGGTTCAGCAACCTTTGATAAATCCAAACTATTTATTATGTGACAATTTGTTTACATTGAAGTGATTTAACATCTGATTAATTAATTTTTCAAATGTAAGTGTAGACAGAACTGAACTGTGTCGAAAATTTGTAGGGTCCTTGCTTTGTTTCAATTATCAATGTTACAATTATCTATATCTACAAAGGTACAAATATTATAAAGATTAGCATTTAACTTCAAATAATGATTTAGAAATGCTATATTTAAGTACTGTTTATGCATAATTTAAAGTAAAAAAAGTGATGATTCAAATACTTAACTAGGTAAGACCCTAGTTAAAAATTGGTGAGACGGACAGACGGGAAGGAAGAGGGTCGGTAGCTACGAGTACTATATCGAGCACACCGTCTTCGCTGACGTCACCGACGATATGATCAGAGCCAAGGAAGAGTTGTAAAATTTGCTTACATAAATATTCTGTACAGTTATTGCACTGCATTATTGTAATTAGCTACACGTCAGCTGTACGTATCATGTTGTTCACGAAAAATTATCATCAAAATCCGTTCAAAATTGGCATAGTAATCGCGGAAGAAAGTTACAAAAATAAATACCGAATTCAATGACTTCTTATTTTTAGAAATGGTTGAAAGTTAAATATATTCGACCTCTTTTTAGATGAGATTATTAAGCACTAACGAATAAAAGCTGTGGAATTTTCAGAATTTTAGGTAGAAAAAACCTCACCTCAATATGAAGATAAATAAATGAGATATGACTTGACATTTTCCTAATTTTTATTTTGACTTGATGTGACTAATATTATTTCTTTGACATTAATCGATAACATGTAATTTTTTGTTCCTAATATTGTTTTTTTTTGAGTTTTGGCGCCATCGAGAGAAAAGATGGTCGAAGTTTTTTCATAATTATTGAATTTCGTGTTAATATTGAGTGACATTAGTCAATTTTGGTAGCATTTTGTACAATTTTGTTCAGTAAAAGTGCACAAATGAAATAATCATAAAGAAATTAGCGTATCGTATATTTTCTCGTTGCCGCCAAATCTCGTTACATGAGCTTGTGTAAAAAGGCCACCGCTTTACCCAAGAGCCTGACATAACTTATTGACGACTTACGACTGATGACTAATTAAAATTAATTGAAATTGATATAAAATTTAATGCAAATTTCTACTTGACTAATGGCTAAATACTAACGTGAAGGCCAAAACTTAAAGAAAGAAAAAGAATATTGTTTTTTTATCTAATTTAAATGTTATCATTTGTGGTATAATTTAACGTATTTAAAATAAGCATATTATATTTGCATGCCAATAATTTGTATTGTAGTAAGCACTATGTATAGAATGTAAGACTTAAGATGTACACTACTAAAAACAAATAAGAAAAAAGTAATTTCAGTGAAGAAAGCTCGTGACACTTAGTAAGTACTCGATGTTCTTTGCCGACAAAGCAAGACTTACAACCCGCGCACTTACAGAATGGGACTGAAGATGGCGGCGACTGTAGTCGCCTCTCGCTTACACACTATTGCCGTCTATACTCACACTCACATGTAATGAACACAAAAAAAGTAACCGTTATTATCCACGAGAACTGTCGAAAGATCTATGATCGAGTTCTATGCTCAGTCCGGTTTCGCTATTCTGTGAGCTAAGACGTAACTACATTGTTTGAGTTTGTTATAGATTTCTGTTTCATTGTTATAGTATATTGTTTTTGTTAAATTGTTATTAGTTTCTTGTTATTGTTTTTGTTAAAGTTTCTTGTTATAACTATTACGTTTTTGTTGCTATTGAACGTTTGTGTTTGTAATGGAGCATAAACGGGGCAAGATTCTGCATAGCGATGCACGAAAAATCGTTTACAACGTCATAAAATATTTTGAGGAGGAGAAAAATACCGGCCGTTACCACCCTCTGGAATATAGTAACGCTAGAGCATGTATGGCAACAGGGTTGTCTAAGAATACTATTTCCCGAATTAAAAAAGAAGGTAAGCATCATATATTTCTATATGTAAACAGTGTTGTACAGCATTATTGATTAAATTATATGCTTTTTCATATTTTTCAATAAAATCTATGTCCTATACTATAAATAAACTATGTCCGCCCAAAGTAAACGTATACGTACACATATTATATCAACAATATAGTAGGCGATAAAAAGCAGATAGTTAACAAAATATGTGTTTGTATATGGTAGATATTTATTTTTATTGGACTATGATTACATTAATATAATACAAAAATAAAGATATTAAAAATATTTTTTTTGTAGGTGATCAAGCGGTGCAACAAGGAAAGCAGTTAAGTACGCCAACCAAGGGGCAAAGAGGAAAAAAGAACACTAGAGTTCCAGTGGACAATTTTATGTTGACGGGGATTAGAGGGATAGTCTCCTCTATCTATGATGTCCGAAAAGAAGTCCCTACATTAAACAAAATATTAGCCTCAGCTAAAAAAGATTTGGATTTCGTAGGATCAAACACAACACTACGAAAAATTTTAATAAACAAACTCGGGTTTAGATTTAAAAAATGTAACAAGAATAGATCCTTACTCTTGGAATGGAATAATATTAAAGCATGGAGGGCTAAGTATCTTCGTCGTATCCGTCGCAATGACGCATTAGGTTCTGATAAAAAACCAGTCATTTATTTGGACGAGACGTGGATACACGCGCACTACACTGTTTCAAAGTGTTGGCAATCAATCAACCACCGATAAAGGTGTCCGAAAAAATGACAGTCCAGGTCAGAGGTGGATCATTGTTCATGCCGGATCAGAAAATGGATTTGTAAAGGGCGCAGATTTAATATTTAAGGCGAAATCCAAGAAAGGTGATTACCATGATGAGATGAATGGGGAGAATTTTACTAAATATATTAAAGAAAACTTAATACCAAATATCCCTTCAAATAGCATTGTCGTCATGGATAACGCACCTTACCACAGCATGCAACAAAATAAACCTCCCACAATAGCAAACCGTAAAGCTGATATACAAAAATGGTTGACTGAAAAAGACATATCATTTGACCAGTACACTAAAGCTGAACTGCTCGAAATAGTAAAAAGATATAAACCGGATAAAGACTATGCTATTGACAAAATTCTAGCTGATCACGGTCACGAAACGCTAAGATTACCACCATATAATTGCGATTTAAATCCGATAAAGTATGTGTGGAATCTAATAAAACAACTAGTGGCTGAAAAAAATGTTGATCAGCTAGAAAAAAAAAGAGGGCTTAACACGCGAAGCAATTGCTTCTATAACAGCGAGGACTGGCAAAAAGAAGTCAACCATGTGAAGCGGTTAAAAAAAGACTATTGGACAAGGGAGGTTTCGAACGAAGACGAAATTGAAGATTTTATCATCAGTGTTGGGCTAAACAGCGATAGCGAAAGTGACGATGGATGGTTGGAATCCATGGATGAAGATGAAGAAGCTATGTCAGGTGTCGAATTTCTGGAAGATCCTGGTGAAGGCACTAGTAACAGAACTTAGGCTTAAGTTCTAGTTTTATTATATTTGTCAACTTTTTTTTATTTGAAATAAACATCTTAATGTACCTGATACCTAATAAACATTTCATTTTGTGTATTGAATGTTATTAATAATTATAATAAACCCAGCTCCCCATAAATTAATATTCAAAAACAATATAATATTAGCAATAACGATCGTTATTTTTATGCTAATATTTGTTATTTCGTTAGCAAACATGCTATCGGTACAGCGTCGACGAGCGGCCATTTTCAATCCCATTCTTTAAGTGCGCGGCTTGTACCTAGTCTAGAATCCTACTGGTCCATGGGTGGACGCGTACTGGATTTCGTGGACGCAAACTGGCGAAATTCCCTTATTTTGAATATTCTAATTATTAAAAAAAAACAGTAGACATTTTAGAAAAAAATTAACTTCATCCTAAAACAAACTATACTACTGATGGATTAGAATATAAGTTAATTCAAAACTAGATCTAAAATATTTTTATATTTTTCCTTAAACCTGCAAAACTCCACTAAGTGGACGCGAACTGGCGAAATGACCCTAACGCTACTTTCTTTTAGATATATCATGGGAGGTGCTTATCTTACTTTTACAACATTTTGTTTTATCTATTCTGCTTCGTACAACCTAAAAGATGGGGTGACAATAATTTTAAGGGATTCCCTGTGGGAATGGTATATTTTATAAAAATTGCAGAAATTTGAACATATTTGCTAGGTATCCTATATATTTATAATTTATCTCAGGGTCAAAAACTACATGAATTTACCTCCACAGATTCCATATGGTCGTTTTGAAGAGACACCCCTGAGTTCTGGTTTCTGACGAAACCTGCATTCATATTCAATGTTATAAATTCGCAAGTCTGTTTATCTGTTGCTCACAGCTAAACGGCTAAACCCGTTTCGATTAAATTTAACATGCGTATAGCAAAATATCCGTGTTAAAAAATCAACCCTTAAAGGGTATCATACAAATGAGTATCATACAAATTCTAATCAACTCGTAGATATATAAATTGCGCTTAGTTATTTTTAAAAGCGAATGTTTCTCGTGCAGTAAATACGTTAGACTAATAAACTATAAATAAATAAACTAATAATAAATAAACTACGTTAGACTAACTCTCTTGTGCGTGATTTTGCTTGGCATGTTTGTCAGGTTGTAAATCAAATCGATTTATGAACCGACCATATAGAAGAAACCCTAAAAACAAGTAACAAATTAGTTAATAACTTGACAATTTGACAATAAAATTTCGTTTGTCTATATATTTCTATTTTGCACGGCCTGGATATATAGCCCTTTGCATGTTGTATTGATAATATTCAAGAACATTTGACAACTTCTACACATGTTATTATTTTATATTTAAAAATAACATCCCTGGACAAGTTACACAAATTGAATCTAGCCCCAAAGTGAGCGCATTATGTGCTTCTGTTCACAGAGCAGAAAATTATATAAACGTACAGTAGTACTACTTAAATTATGCGCTTCAACTATGTTCGTCAAACTTCGGAAATCCGAATGTATTTTAAAGATATCTATATAGAGTTGTTATTACACATAATTAATCATTTGGCTTAAAGTTAGATTAGGTCAGCTAATTTTAAAATGAAAGTATTAAATGCAAAAGAGTAAAAAGTGTAAAGCCGAAGGGCATAATATAAATAGTAGTACCGTATAAGGTTTTATGGTAAACGTGTTGTGTGTATGGTAGAGTATGAAGATATAACAGTTGATGCCCGATATTATCGAAAATAATTAACGATATTATCGCATTAGCATTCGAACTTTTAAAGTTAAGAAATAACAGACACTAAATAACATTGTGATCCATTTATTAAAAACAAAATATAAAAACCAATAAATATTCAACAACTAACAGGTACGCTCATAGACTAAAACTTTCTCGGTAACGAAATAGTGACAGTCTTTTCTTCCAAATATTCATTCAGAGCTTTGGACCCACTGAAAATAATCAAAAATAATAGTTTATCTAAAACGGTAAATAAAAAAGTATCTCAGAATTTATTTATGAAAATAAAAAATAATAAATAAATAATAACTAAGCGATTCGTTTGTAGGGGGAGAGGATCGAGTCAAATCTGATCTGATCCTGCACTGAACCTGAACCTGATCTGAGTGAGATTTAAAGTTGGGCAGGAGCAGGGAACTGTGACCCCTCAGAGAGAATATTTTGTCCTAAGAAACAAATTAAGATTGCGGTAAAAGAGTATTAATTTAAATTATTTTCTAAAATCTAAAAAAAATAATAATCGCTTCTGTGGTCTAGCGGTCCGGGTGTTGGACTTGACTGTATGAGGTCCCAGGTTCGAATCCCGGGTCGGCCAACAAAAAGTAAATTGGATTTTTCCAATTTTCTGATTAAAAAAAAATGTTGGTTGGGATTGGAAATGTGCCCGGTTGGCGATAGGCTTGCCACCTATCACATTGTGGGACTTAGTGTCTTCGGCTAGTCGTGGGTGCCTTGGTAGTACCTCTGCCTACCTCTTCGGGGATATGGGCGTGAAGATACTTATTTTCTAAAATAGTACCAAATCGTATAAAATAACATTTAACGAAATTCGTTGAATTTTTCACTGGGATACCAGTCTTCTACTTTTTATGTGATCGGTTAGCAAACAAACACGCAGCGGGTTTCCTGATGGTAAGAGAGCAAATTGTTTCTTAGGAATTTTAAGTAAAAGTATACCTAAAATGTTTTAGCTAATTAATGGACGTACCTTGATATGAAACAACTCACAAGATGAAATAATTAAATTACAAATAAAGTTGTTATAAAACATTTTTTTTATGATATTGGAAGGTAAACAAGTAGACGGATGTTAAGTAATTCACGCCGCCTAGAGACGCCAAAGGTGGTAATTGTGCGTTGCCAACCTGAGGCTGGGATGTTAGGCCTCGAGCAAAAGTAAGTTTACCGGCTACCTTACCCTCCGAACCGGAACACGTCATGACGTTATGGCGGCAGAAATAGGTATGGCGGTGGTACCAATCCGGGCAAGTCGCTGCTAAACACTACCACCTAGTCAGATGTCATGGTCTTAGCGACGGTGAGCCTATGCTCGCCTTTTACGAGCTGCCTGGCAAGGAAGGCAGATAGTCTATTCTACAAAGAAGCCTGGATCAACTTACATTTGATTAAAGGCTGTGTATTAAAATCTTTACATATTCGTTTTTTTTACTCAAATAAAGAATTAGAAAGGTATTGTATTTCTTGGACACATTCTGCTTTTGGTGCTGAGCGCCAAGTTGAAGAATAAAAAACAATTGCCAATTGCTTCATATCAAGCAGCTCGTAAGAGGTGAGTATCGGTTTTCACGACTAATATCGTGACTATCGGCCAATGTTAATAATGTATCTAAATCTAATGGATTTCAAGCAATCTAGATAGCTGCGTATCCGGCGGCCTATCCCATACCTAATTGCCATATTTATCCTGTTCACAGATATGTTATTGGCAAGCGATAACATACAAATGGATCAAAATATCAATCTTGGAGAGCACGTTTTGGATTAGGATTGATTATTAATATTGGCCGTAAGACTTCGTGGTAAAATTTTGCGACGATTGACGTATTTAAGTACCTTTGCCTTTACTATTCCTGTCATTTCAACATTAGTGCCTAGCCGTTTGTGTCTCACTTTTGGATAACTTACTCAAATGGCTTGATGAGCAGGGCTTCATATGGCGTTTATAGGTGACATGTTTATTAAAATAACACAGAATATATTAGTGTTTAGTTTTTTTACTTTTATGATATTGGAAGGCAAACAAGCAGACGGATTTCCTGATGGTAAAAAACTCACGCAGCCTAGAGACACCAAAGGTGATGATAGTGCGTTGCCAAAATAGACCCGGGATGTTAGGCCTCGAACCGGAACACGTCAACGGCAACTGCTGACGTTATGGTGGCAGGAATAGAGCCTATGCTCACCTTTTACAAGCTGCCTGGCAGGAAGGCAGATGGTCTTATCTCCGGTTAAACACGGGAAAAAGTGTATTTCTAAATTCGTTTTTACCACATTAATTTTATCTAAGAATACCATAAACTACTTACATATTTAAAGTATTTTTTTAATATTAAAAAATTAAAATTATGAATTATTAAAAAATATACTGTTTTGCTAGATCTTATTAGTTATTTGGGTTAGCAACTGGAAAAAACAAAAGTTAATTGAGAATAGAAAAAATAAATACTGACCCTTCTCGGCCCAGGCCTGAGTCCTTAAATCCGCCAAATGGTACTTGTGGTTCTATTGCAAGATAAGTGTTCACCCTGCGAAAAAACACAAAATTATTTAACTAAGAATACACAGATACCTAGAAACTTGATAAAAAGTTGCATATACAGTATTTAAATTTGCTAGTCGAACCTGGAAACTTTAATCCACCTAGTAGCTGATTATATCCGTCTAGTATATAATAGTTTAATAGTTTGTTAGTACCAAGACCCACAAAGGCGAATCTTGTTTTAACATTTGAGTAAATTCCGAATATTTATAACCTAAAACTTATGGGTTTTACTTACTGTTAGCAACAAAAAGATAATTTCTTTAATTTTCGAGTTTCTGGAAAACAAACCCTAAATAGTCTTACCTGTAGTCTAATCTACTACGCTGAGAATTGCATATACGAGTTCGTCACCTTCTGCCAAAAATGACCTTTCACACATTAAACAGCCACAAATCATAATTCAACGGTTTTCTTCGTCCTCATTAGGTCAACAAAAACAAATACAGTTGAAAATGAAACAGACGTGTGGCACTCGGAGACTGCCGCGGTAAAACTATTGTATATGCAGGCATGAGTCACCAGATTGTGGGGTGAAGAGGGGGATTACGCATGTGCAGTAACGCGGATACAACCAATGCAGATGGCAAAACTAAAAAGTATCACCGCTGTGCCGGTCGGAGTGAGGGGTGTTAGGCTATTTTAGTTACGGAATTTTTGGATTCGGTCCCCACGCTGAAGGCCAGCGATAGAAGCTATGCAAGAGCTTAAATAATAAGTAAATAAATATCTTCACGCTGAGTCCTTTACGGGGTAGGCAGAGAGTATCGAGTGCCAAACCTCATGATCCTGACAAACCTGTCCTTCACATTCATTATCCTTTCCACACGCCGGTTTCGGAGACTCTTAACACCACCCTCGGATAATATCCGAGCAATCTGATCATGAAATGTCAACTGCCATCAAATGTCAATCAAAGATAGTTGAAAGTAAGTTAGAAATAAATAAACAGAATAAGGAATGAAGTTGCAGTGGAGCGACAGAGCGACATTGTTGTTTAATAATGGCAAAGTCGCCAATTTGTTGTTCCATCGTCCACCAGTTCTTTGATATGTGAATAAAGTTATATAAAACTAACTGTTCCCGCGAACTTCGTTCGGTTTTTATGGGAAAAATCAAATAGTTTTTGCCAGTTTTCTCAAAATTTAACAGGATAGAAAAGTATAATTTGTCCTTCTCCCGGTTCTAAGCTACCTTCCCACCAATATTCAGCCTAATCAGTTTAGCCGTTCTTGAGTTAACTAACACCACTTTCTTTTATATATATATATATGAATACACAACGTATTTTTCAGTTTTTTCCATGATACATTCCGTTCAAATATACAGCTTTCCCAGTCTTATTCCCGACCATAAAATAAAATAAGAAGCTTTCTGTTAAAACACAAAAACTTGAGTGTACAAAACTACTCCTACTATTATGATCAGAGCCC
>NJDC01003884.1:114764-124863 GCA_002245475.1 Calephelis virginiensis
TCAAAAGCGTATGGTATGTGTATTTGTAAATCCAGAGTTTTAAAATGAAGTTCTTTACTTACTAATATACAGGTGCCACCACGACGAGTTATGAATGAGTTATGATTTATGCGACTCAAAAAATGGGCTTCTATCAATTTGTCTGTATGATGTTTTTTTATGTGTGTTGCGCTTTTCTCCGTTAATTATGAATTTTAATGATCATTTTTCGTAAATTAAGTTATGTAGGTATTAAGAGATGGTTTCAGATGTAAATAAATACATATACAATACCTACTACTATTTAAATTATGCGCTTCGACTTTTCGAATATTTTTACACTTTATGCTTTTATTTTTAATGAATTATGTGAATCCTGATTACTTATGTGTAATACAACTCTATATAGATATCTTTAAAATATTTTCGGATTTCCGAATCTTGACGAATATAGCCGAAGCGCATAATTTAAATAGTACAACTGTAATAATGTGTATAATTGTGAGTAAATAAATCAAATGGTTATGAAATTAAAGTGGAATTAATAAACATTTCTCATCCTCATTCATTAAGTATATAATGTTCATGACACCGAAAATTAGATACAAAATCATCACAGCCTCGTTACTATTACGATAACGTCATGAAAACGTCACGATATGTATGTAGTGACATCGTAATGACCTCGTCATCATACCTTCAAGACACAGCCACGATTAAAAAAGATGTCAAATAAGCCTTTATTTTGCTAATTCCGCGTAAGCAGTGTAACTGTTGTGGCAAATAATCCTCCAAACGACATAGAATGTGACAAGCCTAACTGACGTTCCCACCACCCACCTCCGCGACCAGAACACGACTATAGGAAGAGCTCGGGAAACAATATAAATTGTCACGTTCTTTACATGTGACAACCCTACCTAAAGTTCCCACCTCCCACCTCCGCGACCAGATCACAAATAGAGTCCGAACACGGGAAACAAAACCACTTGTCACGTCCTTCGCCAACTTTGTCGAAGCACTCACCACAGAGAACACCAAATCGCACTCGACGTACGTTTCGCCTCTACACCAAGGCATCCTCAGGAATTCGACCGTACCGTACAAACGACGACACACGAGTCAAGTACGAGTACTCAGTTAGGCTTGTCACATTCTGTGTCGTTTGGAGGATTATTTGCCACAACGGTTACACTGCTTACGCGGAATTAGCAAAATAAAGGCTTATTTTACATCTTTTATAATGGATTTCCGCAAAGTAACGCCTGATTCAATAAAATACAGCCACGATTTTCAACCTTATTAAGATACAGCCACGACTTTCGTCCCTATCAATAAATTAGCACGAACATCGTCACTGTTACAGCAATGTCACGACTTTGTCACGACACAGTCACGACACAGTCTGTACCGTCACCATCGGGACACTTACGATTTCATCACGACCTTTTCAGGACCTATTGAGGTTCTTACCACACATTTCCAGCCTCAACATGCTTGCTGTACTGTAGCGCCGTGTTAAGGTTGGTGGTGAAAATGCCAGCTGCCAGACCGAAACTGGTGTTGTTGGCACGGTCCATGACCTCTTCCAACGTATCGAACTTCAGTATGCTCTGTACTGGGCCAAAGATCTGTACAAACACAAAAAAAACTTTAATCAATTAACAAATTAATCTAAGTCATTTTATTAATAACACACTACAATATTCTACTGCTACTGCTACTACTAGTTCGTCTAATCTGGGGCCCTTTCATGAACGCTTAAAGACATTTAAATTAAAAAAAATCTTTTTAATATATCAATGCTCAAAGCAGTATTATTTCCATCTTGCTAAATGTCCGCCTTTATAAGAACGTGTTGCCAAAACTTTGGACCAATTTTCACGGAAATTGCGAGGACGCAGGAGCGTAAAATTTGGCACACTTATAGTTTATGTGTAGGAGAAGTACAGAACGCTAATATTTTTCAATAATAATTCTTACAAAGTACATTTAATCAATAAATAAAACATTACCCACATTATCGTGCATTTGACACACACAAACAAATATATTGATGATAACGATAAAAGATCACAGATGGCGCACTAAAAAGTTTGGAAAGAAATAAGTTGGTCTTGAGAAATGAAGGTTGGTCTTATCAACAAGATATTAAAATTAATTATTATGGTCGAATTTCGACCAATGGGCGACCACTAGTACTGTTTAAAGAGCATAGGATACACCCCCTGATACTTCTAAAATGTTCCATCTCGTTTGTTTTTGTTTCATTCAAAAATTAAGTTTAGTTTCTGAACATCACAATTACCAGGAATAACTTGTATATTTGTATGGCAACTTTCTGGATTATTAAATAGGTTCCCTTAGTTTTTGTTTTAAACACAAAGACACACACGCACACCACGCAGAACATTTGTCAAATAAAGCTATTTTGGGCTATAGGTAATATTTTGGTCTAAATTATTACCATTTCTAACAGGTACTTGAGTGAGATAGACGATGAAAGCCGTGATGACTAAAACGTATCTTCTCGCCCATATCCCCGAAAGGATAGGCAGAGGCACAACCAAGGCACCCACGACTATCCGAAGACACTAAGTCCCACAATGTGATACGAGTAGGTAGGTAGGAACCAATCGTCAACCGGGAACATCTCAAATCCCGGGAAACATTATTTTTATTAGAAAATTGAAATTATACATTTTCTAATATTTTTTGTCGCCCGACCCGGGGATCGAACTCGAGACCTCATGAAGGCGAGTCCGACGCCGGACACTAGACCACAGAGGCGATACCGTAAAATAGATACCGTGATGACAATATAGTCGAGGATTTTCTTTGTTTTCCCCCCTCTGTTCGGTAATGGTTTAATTAAGATAAAAATGAATTATCACAATAATTATGAATTTTATTATTCCCCCCGTATCAACTCCACCGTGTTGGTACAGTCTCCTTTGCATAATAGACCATCTGCCTTTCTGCCAGGCTGCTCGTAAAAGGCGAGCATATTCTTACCGTCACTAACACCGCGACATGCTACTAGGTGGTAGAGTTTTGCAGCGACTCGTCCGGAATTGGTACCGTTGTCTTACCTATTCCTGCTGCCATAACGTCAATGCTTGCCGTTGACGTGTTCCGGTAAGGAGGGTAAGGTAGCCGGTACTTACTTTTGCTCTAGGCCTAACATCCCGGCCTCAGGTTGGCAACGCACCATTGGTGTGTGAATTTCTTACCATCAGGAAATCCGTCTGCTTGTTTGCCTTCCATTATCATGAAAGAAACCTTTTACTGTTGATGTAGGTATCACATGCGACGTAGGTATTTATGATTGAAATAAGTTTATGATTTATATCGCACCTCTTCCTTGGCGATGATCATGTCGTCGGTGACGTCAGCGAAGACGGTGGGCTCAATGTAGTACCCGCAGCTGCCGAACCGCTTCCCTCCCGTCAACAGCTTCGCGCCTTGCTGCTTACCCTTCTCTATGTACCCGAGCACTTTTTTGAACATTATATCGTCAACCTGAAAAGAGAGAAAGTTTGGAATTAATTTTATGTCCATCAGGGACGAAATTGCAAATTTTTCCCTAAAACTGGAACTGGTATCGCGCCAACAATTTTAATTTTTATTTGTAAAAATATAAAATTGGGCGACTAAAAATACAAAAATAACTATTCCCATCCCTATGATGTTTCCACATAAGTACCATATAAAATCTACATTTTTTTTTATTTTAGTATGGCAGTATGTATATTCATGTTTTTTAAGATTAATACTACCTAACCCGGTAGACATTGTTCTGTTATTTTTTTAGCATGATTTTGGTGAAAAAATTGGGGTATTAACCCTCTCACTTGGGGGTATGAAAAAAAGATATTGGACGATTCTCAGATCTACTCAATATGCTCACACACGAGAATCAGTCAAGCCGTTTCGGAGGAGTACGGTAACTAACATTGTGACACGGGAATTTTATATATAAAACTAGCTGACCCGTTAGACGTTGTTCTGCTACTTTTTTAATGTGACTTTAATAAAAAAAAGTTAAGTGAGTCACCCTTGTCACTTAGAGGTTGAATAGATGTTGGCCGACTCTCAGACCCACTAAATATGCTCACAAAATTTCACGAAAATTGGTCGAGCCGTTTTGGAGGAGTTCAATCACGCACACCGTAACACGAGAGTTTTACAAATCAGATTTACGACATAAATCTTACCTGAGGTCCATGTTGAGTGGTGACATCTGAAGGATCGCCAATCTTGATATTCTTAGCAAGCTGTACAGCTCTCTCGACGAACTTGTCGTAGATGCCAGACTGTACATACAGCCTTGAAGCAGCAACACATATTTGTCCCTGGTTTGCGAAGACACCAAACCCAGCATACTGCACCGCTGCATCCACTGCAAGTAATATTTTAAGTAAAATTAAATTTTTTAAAGCACTTTACGAATTTTCACTATTAAGTTTGATCACCATCATAATAGCATTTTTAAGATTGAATTTAGCAGAGATTTGAAACGTTACCAGATACCTCTATTTTTTACCGGTACATACTGAACGTATCGGATAACATTAAAAAAACGAAATTGTAACTATATAAATAACGTTACAATACCGGTAATAAAGCGACTTTGCCGCTTTTACATTCTGGAATGCAACTACTCAATTATAACTGTATGCAAACATCAAACATTGGAAGCCAAATAAAAAATAAGAAGTGTGTGACAGAGACAAAACGATATTAGCATTGAAAGTAGTAGTAGTACAATTAGTATTGTGTACGATAAATGTTCTTACCGTTATTTCTCAGTGACTATCGGAACGTATTTCGTAAGTGATACTAAATTGTAACGAAATCCGTAACAATATTGAAATAACAATTGCTTCAAATTACCGCTATCTCAAGCGTGAGCAAGTAATTTAACAGAATAATACCGATATTTCGATCCCTGGAATTGTTGATACGTTTTTTCGGATCGTTTGCTAGTTTCCATAAATTTTGTTTTTTTTTAAGACAAGCAATCAAATTTTCAATGCCTTTACCATGAGTTCAATAAGTCTTTATAATTTGTGCATGAATTTGAGCACAGACTAGTAAGAGAACTACAGTTTGAGGCTCGTCGAGTTTGAGATACTCGCAAGCGTCACCGTAAATTATTTGTAAGAAAACTTTGAACAGCGCCTCTAGCGGTAACAAAGAAAATAATTGTTTCACAATTGTGCAATGCATTTCGATACGTTAATCACGGAACGTAACCTATACCAACTCATGATAAAGGCTCTGATAAGAAAACATACATGGGCTAAACATGTCGTTTTTATAGACTATAGTTGTTAACGTTGCGCTTTTTAATATCAAAAATAAATAAGTATTTTACATATCCCTCAAGAAGAGGTTGGCAGAGGCACAACCAAGGCACCCACGACTAGCCGTAGACACTAAGTAACACAATGTGATAGGTGGCATGCCTATCGCCAATCGGGCACATATCCAATCTAAAGCAACTTTTTTCATATTAGAAAATTAGAAATACATTTTCATTTTCTTGCCCGACCCGAGATTCAAATTCACAAGAAGTCAAGTTCAACCGCTAGACTACAGAGGCTTACACACTTTAAAATTGTATGTGTGGTCCACCATTGTGGGCAATATGAGCATGCCCGTATTTTGAAACCCTAATGGACATAATATGACACCATAGTTGTCAATAGCTTGATAGTACCGTTTCCCCAAGTGGAACAATATATGAAATCTCAATCAGAGCCTCATCATGAGCGACTTTACTTCGATTGGCGTTTGGCCGATTTTGATACCCTGTGACCATTTTTTTAAGGGCTAGATTCATGACCGACGCTAGATAATGTGGTAGGTAAAAACTCTTACAATTAGCGTCATTCATGATGACAAGTGGACTCTTCCCGCCCAGCTCGAGAGAAACCCGCTTCAGGTTGTTCTTGCCAGCTGCTTGTTGTATCAGCTTTCCGACCTGGGAAACCATGTGCCAATATTAACTTTAATTTTCTTACTTTAATCTAGTAATGTCAGTGATTGTTTATTTATATTTTAAAATCATATAAGATATGTGTTTGAAAGTACCTGCACATTATATATTTTAAACAATCAAAATAACTACGTTAAACAAACCGACTTTAAAAACCAAAAAGTAAAAAATGATAAAGATTTAATATTAATTATAAACTACCTATTCTTTATAAGTGCCATATACTAATAGGTTTTTAATAGGTGCCAAGCCTTGAACTAATAATTATATTATAAGTAAGTATTAAATTGTCTTGGCAGTTTAATGTTTATTTTGTTTATTTTTAGTTTATTGCAGTTAATTTTTTGAAATTTCAACTCGAAATTATATTTTTACAATCAAAAATTCAACTCGTTATTAATTCATTAAATATTCAAAATTTCAATACTGAACGTTTCAATTGCAACATGGAACCTGTCAAAAGTGCTTTCACAGTGTAGGTTGCATTAACGTATCAATTATAAGTGAGTCATACATAATAAGTAGGGAAATTTGACGGAATTCCAATACTTGAATTTAATATTTAAATTCAAGTATTGGAATTCCGTCAAATTTTAAAATTTAATTATTAAAACTTGCAGTGAATGGAGATTCAGATTCAGAATAAGTTTTATTTATGTATAAGTGGTATTTAAACAAAATTAGTATTAAACTATCACTGGATTGGAAATCTGGCTATAAGTTGAAAAGGGTCGGCGAATGAAATTCAGAAGGCTTCTTTTATTCTTGATTTTTTTTATGATATTGGAAGGCAAACAAGCAGACGGATTTCCTGATGTTAAGAAATTCCGCTGCTGCCTAGAGAGAGCAAAAGTAAGTTTACCGGCTACCTTACCCTCCGAACCGGAACAAGTCATGACGTTATGGCGGCAGGAATAGGTAAGGCGGTGGTTCCAAATCAGGTGAGTCGCTGCGGAACTCTACCACCTAGTCAGATGACACGATGTTAGTGACGGTGAGCCTATGCTCGCTTTTTACGAGCTGCCTGGCAAGGAAGGTAGATGGTCTATTCTACAAAGGAGCCCGGACCAACACGGGGAAAAATCGATCATAATAACTATTACAAAATAAACGAAGTAATAATTTAATCACAATAAAAATATATTTATTACCCAAAGACCATTCATAGCCTGTATAAAAATCTAAAACTACCACAGGTTCGTAACTCGGCCACTCAGTGAGTATAAGTGCAAGTAAGCTCATCACTATATAGTATAAAACAAAGTTGCTTCCTCTGTCCCTTTGTATGCTTAAATCTTTAAAACTACGCCACGGGTTTTGAGGCGGTTTTTTTAATTGATAAAGTGATTGAAGAGGAAGGTTTGTATGTATATTTTATACCCACTTGTTGGTTCTCACATAATAAATAATTTTTGTGGACCAATTAGAAAGTGCATGCTTTTAAGTAGGAAAGAAGAATCGAAACTGGTTTATCCAATAAACTTTTTAGAAGTCAATACGTAATTATTTAAAACGCACAGTCGGTTTGTGGAGCTTTTTCATTTTCGGAAGTCATTGAGAATATTTTTGTGAGCCCTATAGCCTTACTAGATTTTGTGTTATAGCGCCGCCTGCGGAGTCTGCTCCTCCGACTTCCCTTCCACAATACTGCCTACCTCACAGGATCCAGTGAAAGATATCTTCCCGACGTCGGGATGGTGTGTGAGCGCGGCGCCGGCTGTCTCCCCATAGCCAGGCACAACGTTTACCACACCGGGGGGGAAGCCCGCCTCTGCCACCAGTGCTGCAGCTGCCAGCGCAGTCAGTGGGGTCTGCTCTGCTGGCTTCACCACCACGGTACAACCTGTTGAAGTATTACGTAATTGTTTTATCTATTACATTTGATTTACAATTTTTGGAAAGTATGCACCAAACCAAAGATATGGCTAAATCTGACGCAACTACTATACCATTTTCCGCTAACAGCAATAGCTCAAGTAGCTGACCGTCACTACCTAATAGCCTACTATTTACAAATATTAGATAAATTTCGTGTAATAAAGGTCCTATTTACTAGCTTTCATGTAGTTTCACCTGTCCCCGTGTTGGTATTGGAATCTTGCAAGTCAAATTGGATCCACTTCTCCGTTACTGGTTGAGCTGAATTTTCGTCTGCACATGTAAATCGGACGACGACGCAAACATTGTTGGTGCTGATTGCTCAATGGTTCCACAACTATCTTTCATACACATATGATATTTATTTTAGTATTACATAGACGCGTCACAAGTGCCTTTTGTAAGGTGAAATGACATATTATGTTCTATTCTATTCCATAGCATAAATGCGAAAATGTGTTTAAATGTCTTTAAGGGGCCATGTATGCTAAAATACGTCAGCAATATACTTTTTTTTTCATACAAAGCAATTAAGTATCTTGGCGACAAAAATACACAAGATTAACATTAATATGCTTTATAAGACTAGTGTTTCCAAAACACGATTCATTTCACTTTGCTCGATAGAAAAAAAAACAAAAATTAACCCTTTTTTGAAAGCAAAACCGTACTGTCTACTTCAATTATGAAAATATCGACACCAGATTTAACATAAACATAGATAAGTATTATACCTAAAAGATAACTGTTTCAGTTTTTATATTTTTTTTCAAATTACTTTTATAGTGTCAAAAATAGTGATTTGGCGCTCAGGACATTTACTTTAGAGCGCAATATTTCATAGTAATCATGGAACGGGGGAGTGCGCTGATTGGCTTTTCTGGCTGACTAAGTATGGGGCCATAATTCACTTCACAATGCACCAACGACATGCTATAATGATTTTGTGTGGATACTGAAAATGTCAGGCAAATTTTCATTTCGATTTTTGTTTTCTTTTTTTTATATTATCGGCAGGCAAAGAAGCAGATGGATTTCCTGATGGTAAGAAATACGCGCCGCCTAGAGACACCAAAGGTGGTAACGGTGCGTTGCCAACCTGAGGCCGGGATATTAGGCCTGGAGCAAAAGTAAGTTTACCGGCTACCTTACCCTCCAAACCGGAACACGTCATGACGTTATGGCGGCAAAAATAGGTAAGGCGGTGGTACCAAATCAGGTGAGTCGCTGCGAAACTCTACCACCTAGTCAGATGTCACGGTGTTAGTGACGTTAAGCCCATGCTCGCCTTTTACGAGCTGCCTGGCAGGAAGGCAGATGGTCTATTCTACAAAGAAGCCCGGACCAACACGAGGATATCTGATTGGATTCCCGCGAAAGAGATAGATAATTTCATTTGAAGCAGCCAGGCGATATTATGCCATTTTCATACAAATTTTGAAAACCATTAATCATCCCAGACAACAGAATATTTTCATACTTATGTTGTGCAGTAAGTCTGAATCCATAACAGTGAAGTTGTAGAAACTGCGAGGTTCTTTCTTTCTTTAGGTTTTGGCATTCACGTTAGTATGTTGCCATTGGTCAAGTAGAAATTTACCAAATTGGTCATAAGTCATAAGTCGTCGATAAGTCATGCCAGGGTCTTGGGTAAAGCGGTGGCCTCATTACTCAAGCTCATGTATTGAGATTTGGCGGCAACGAGGAAATACACGATACGCTAATTTCTTCATGATTATTTCATTTGTGCACTTTCACTGAACAAAATTGTACAAAATGCCATCAAAATTTACTAATTTCACTCAATATAAACACGAAATTCAATAATTACGAAAAAACTCCAAACTGCGAGGTTTGCAATACATTAACCGTTAATTAAAGTCTCAATCAAACTTGTTAGTTACTATACTATTATTTTAGTTTACGGCACTAGCGTTAGCATTTGCCATTAGTGAAGTTGAAATTTGCATCAAGTTACCCGTTTTAACAACAACGGGTTTAGACAATTTAAAATTAGTCATAAATCGTCAAAGGAATACATGTCGTTGTCTTTAGTAAAGCGGTGGCCTCATTACTTAAGCTCATAAAGTAACATTTGGCAGCAACGAGGAAATACAATAAGTTCTTAATGATTATTTCATTTGTGCACTTTCACTGAACAAAGTTGTACAAAATGCCACCAAAATTGATTGATTTCACTCAATGTGAATACGAAATTCAATAATTACAAAACAATGA
>NJDC01003884.1:125136-144698 GCA_002245475.1 Calephelis virginiensis
TGAAAGATGGAATAGCTTACATCTCAATTTATCGCGGTCGACGCCGCGGTTAAACCCTAGTATATATATAAATAACTTACGGCCTCTTTGCCCCTTATTCTAGCCTGTGGTGGACAGAAAAGGGAAAAGGAATTACTTTTGCTTTCATCTTAACTTACAGCTTAATATATGTTGTATTAATACAGTTTCATTACTTGTTTTTTAATTTTAATGTCTTACCTGACGCTAAGGCTGGAGCAAGTTTCATGAGCATTAGAGTAATTGGCCCATTCCATGGCAGAATTAGACCAGCAACACCAATAGGCTGCTTGAGGGTATAAGAGAAGAGATCACCACCTAAAATCATATTTTTTTAAATTATAGAAAGACAAACAAGCGAGCATACGTTTATAGTAAGAAATACACATCGCCCACTCACTCCCACGAAAGGACGCGTTGATTTGCAAACCAATTTTTTATGATATTAGAAGGCAAACAAGGAGACGGATTTCCTGATGGTAAAAAATGCACGCCGCCTAGAGTAGCCAAAGTTGGTAATGGTGGGTTGCCAAATTGAGGCCGGGATGTTATGCCTCGAGTAAGAGTAAGACTACCGGCTATCTTACCCCCCGAACTCGTCAACGGCAAGCACTGACGTTATGGTTTCAGAAATAAGTAAGGTGGTGGTACCAAACCGGGAGAGTCGCTGCGGAATTCTACCACCTAGTAGAATGTCACGGTGTTAGTCACGGTAACGCTATGCTCAGATTATACTAACTGCCTGGCAGGAAGGTAGTTGGTCTATTCTGCACAGGAAAACGGATCAACACGGGGATAATACTGTAGAAGTTAACCTGCACGAGGAAAAATGCAGGATATTTTGCTCTTTAAAATTAGAAACACGATTACGAGAAATGGCTGCAGGAACAGGCAATTGGCTCATATCCGGATAAGTCGTCGCAAAATGCTACGATGAACCGTCATTGCGTTTCACAACTTTGTTGGAAATTAGTTGGCCTGTTTTTTAAGGGATTCCGCGGCCAACAGACAGATAGTCACGAGAACACAGGATCAAGCTGTATTAATCTTTGTAATTAGCTCCGTGGATAATTTGATCTCTATTGAGTTTAAAACTTATTAAAAGGTTTTTAAAAGCCATTTAGAATTTAGATTATCTATATATTAATATGTAAAGCAAAAACTTTGGACCACTTTTTACGAAAATTGCACTGACGGAGGAGTATGACATTTGGCACACTCATAGTTTATGTGTAGAAGTTCAAAACGCTAATATTTTTAATGATAATATTTATAAAGTACATTAATTCAAAAAATAAAATATTTCACGTACTACCATGCATTTGACACACACAAAAAAATATATTGATGATAACGATAAAAGATCACAGATGGCGCACTAACTATTCATGAAACAAAGGAGTTGGTATTGAGAAATGAAGATAGCATTTTTATCAACAAGATATTAAAATGTATTATTATCTAATTTCGACTAATGGGCGACCACTAGTAATAATAAAGATATAAATAATTATTTTCGAGTTACTTTCAATAGACTTTTACTCGATACGTACCGCTATTTTTCAGTTTTCAAGTCCTTATTGATTTTAGCTTTTTCTACTTTAATATTTTGCATTAAGCTCAAGTGTATATCAACTTTCAACCAAATAAATTAAACAACATAATAATAATAGGTTAAATTTAAAAAAAGAAAATACTACCTATAGGAATAGTTGCCCCTTCAACCTTGTCTGCTAAGCTTGCGAAGTATCTAACGTATTTTGTAGCATTCTTTACGGACATTTGAGCGGTAGAAGCGAGCATGCCATTGTCTATAGTCTCCAACTGAGCTAAATATTCTGCGTCACGTTCAACCAAAGCAGCCAGCTTGTTCAGGAGAACTCCTCGGTCGCTTGGACTCAACAGCCGCCACTCTGAATTCCGGTGGAATGCTGCTTTCGCTGCCTTTACTGCAGCATCAATATCTGCCTGAAATTTATGTAACAGTGTAAAAAATATCACAAAACTTAAAAACTCTACATTTTTATTTTTTACTGTAAAACACACTGGATAAATGATGGAAAGAGATAACTGTTGCCTAAAGAAGCCATTGATGTTATGGTGGTATATTGGAAAATATTTCAGAATTTTATAATAATAAAGAAATCAAATATGTAATCGTAATTTCGTTTTAAGATGTTAATCTTAGTGGAGCGCTGTAAAACATAAAATTTTAAGATTGAAAAATAACAGATGTAAAATAAGCCTTTATTTTGCTAATTCCGCGTAAGCAGTGTAACTGTTGTGGCAAATAATCCTCCAAACGACACAGAATGTAACAAGCCTAACTAACGTTAGGCTTGTGACCACCGCCCACCTCCGTGACCAGAACACGAATATAGAAAGATCTCAGGAAACTCGAGACTCGTGACTCGTGTGTCGTCGTTTGTACGGTACGGTCGAATTCCTGAGGATGCCTCGGTGTAGAGGCGAAACGTACGTCGATTGCAATTTGCTGTTTTCTGTGGTGAGTGCTACGACAAAGTTGGCGAAGGACGTGATAAGTGGTTTTGTTTCTCGTGTTCGGACTCTATTTGTGATCTGGTCGCGGAGGTGGGAGGTGGGAACTTTAGGTAGGGTTGTCACGTGTAAAGAACGTGACAATTTATATTTATTTTTATAGTTAGCATATTTTACATTAATCGATTATATGATAAATATTCTATTAACTTAAGCCCACATTAAAATGATAAGGCATCTAACTGTCAAATTGTTACATTTTAAATTTTTTCGCTATTTTTAAAAACTTACCTTGTCTCCTTCAGCGATTCTTGCTGTCACTTGTTCATTGTGAGGGTTTCTTGTTTCAAATGTCTTTCCACTGACTGCATCAACCCATTGGTTGTTAATGAAGATCTAAAAAATATTTTATCTCTCTACATTTCAAATCTAACCATTTCGTGGCATATCTTGAGATATGTCCATGCCCATATAAAATCCCATAGAAAAATAATTGAAAAGAGGATACGAGGGGTGTCCGATGGAAGGTAGCTCGAAGCTCAAGTCAGTTACAGGACTTGAAGAGGATTTCGCTTTGCAATATCACATGCATTTTTTTATGATATTAAAGGCAAAAAATCAGACGAATTTCCTGCCTTTAAAAAAATTACGCCGCCTAGAGGCACTAAAGGTGGTAATGGTGCGTTGCCAACCTGAGACCGGGATATTAGGCCTCGAGCAAAAGTAAGTTTACTGGAAACCAACCAAACCGGAACACGTCATGAGGTTATGGCGGCAGGAATAGGTAAGACGGTGGTAGCAATCCGGGTGAGTCGCTGCGACTCTACTAAACTCTACCACCTAGTTAGATGTCACGGTGTAAGTGACGGTAAGCCTATGCTCGCCTTTTACGAGCTGCCTGGCAGGAAGGCAGATGGTTTATTCTGCAAAGGAGCCCGGACCAACACGGGCAAAATAATAATTTTAATTTAAAGTTATTATTTCGAATTAAAAAAGTATCTTCAAGCCCATATCCCCGAAGAGGTAGGAAGAGGAACAATCGGGTCATCCACGGCTAAAGACGCTAAAGCCAAAGACGCAAAGTCCAACAATAGGTGGCAAGACTATCGTTAACAGGGTACATATCCAATCCGGGGTCAAACTTTTTTTATATGAAAATTAGAAAAAACAATATTTTTCTTTGTTGCCTGACCCAGGAACCGAACCCAGGATCTCATCAAGTCAAGTCCAACACCTAAAATACAAATATAATTTAAATTACAAAAAAATTAGCTGCTACTTAACACAAAAAATATGTATCATTAAATGTTATAGCTCAAACCGGTACACGTCACAAGGTTATGGCGGCAGGAATAGGTAAGGCACTGGTACCAATCCGGGTGAGTCGCAGCAACTCTACCACCTAGTCAGATGTCACGGTGTTAGTGACGGTAAGCCTATGCTCGCCTTTTACGAGCTACCTGGCAGAAAGGCAGATGATCTATTCTACAAAGGAGCCCTGACCAACACGGGGGACTATTTTTGTTGATCTCATAAAAGCATTTGATATCACACAACGCGTATGTAAGAAACTTTTGCCAGATTATGGGTTAGACGGGTTCCTGCTATGTGCTGTGGAATTTATGTTTTAGATTGCAAAGCATGTGTGTGAGTGGAGGGCAACACGCTCTTTGGATTGATCTTAATATTGGCGTCAAGAAGGATTATGTGTTGCCAGCGCGTTTATTTATCTTGTATTGGGACAAATACCTTTGAAGGTATAAAGGTATCCAGTTATGGTATAAAGGTAAACCAATGAAGGTGGGAATGCCTATAGGCGACCAAGTTTTGAAATGCTTGATTTCCACAGACGATGCACTTTTGGGCTCTACAGCAACTCAGCTACAAGTGGTGCTGAAGGTTATGAAATGAGCTTATTTTAAAGGCAGAGAATATCACAGTGAAGTGAAGTTGTATATTTTGAAGTGCTTTTGGCAGGGATGGAAGGTACATTGTTTGTACGGGGTATTTAAAAGCGAGGTTTTGAGTCAGGATGCTATATTTGCTTTGCATAATTATGTCCTTATCATAATGTTACATGAAAGCCGGAGTTGGTTATAATCAGAAAAGCATTCTCTAGTCTAACAAGGAAAACAGGTTTCGCAAATATGTGTCCCTCTATCTAATATATATAAATCTCGTGTCACAATGTTTGTCCTCAATGGACTCCTAAACCACTTAACCGATTATAATAAAATTCGTACACCATGTGCAGTTCGATCCAACTTGAGAGATAGGATAGCTTAAATCTCAATTTATTGCAGGCGAAGCCGCGGGTAACAGCTAGTTAAGTATAAAAACATTTCAAAAATAGTAATATCAGTGCACACTAGATTTTTACAGTATTTTTATTATAAATGTAAGCAAATTAATAATTTCAACATAGTGTCGTTTAAGTTGCATACTTAAGTATGCAAACAACTATAGATTAGTCTCGGTTTCCCTGGGATTCTATCTTCAGATTGTAACTTGATCCCATTTGCAATGTCACCACCCCTTAAACATATTCATCCAAAAATAAATAATAGTTTAAAAAAACTAAAAAACACGCTTTTTATAGAAAACCGAACTAAAAAATAGAAAATAAATTTAAATGAATTTAAATTAAGAAAATAGTGTTAAAAATTTCAATGAATATAAATTAATAATAGTGTGAGTAAAAAAATGATTTTATTTTAAAAAAAGCGTGGGGTGCATGGTGTCAATGGTCATAGATATTTTATTGACAGATATGAATAGAGTGATTATCATTTCGATAATATCTTAAGAAGCACCCCACGCTTTTTTTAAAATAAAATCATTTTTTTTACTCACACTATTATTAATTTATATTCATTGAAATTTTTAACACTATTTTCTTAATTTAAATTCATTTAAATTTATTTTCTATTTTTTAGTTCGGTTTTCTATAAAAAGCGTGTTTTTTAGTTTTTTTAAACTATTATTTATTTTCTACTTTTTAGTTTGGATTATTTATAATAGCTTGTTTTTTTAATTTTAAACTATTGCACGACTCATGATGCGAATTATATTTTTGTTTTATTTTCTCTTTCCATAATGTTTCCACGAGCAATGGACTGGCTACTGAGAACCTTCTTCTTTCTTCCAAAAATATCTTTATCTATATATAAACATATACTTGTTATATAACAAGGTCACATATTTTTTTAATTTTTACGTTTTCATAAAATTTTACCTGTCTTACGACTTAACAAATTGTTTATATTCTTTATATATCTCATACACGTTTTCGGTTACTGAGCACCAATATTCTACTCCCCTACATACATATGAGCAACGGACGAACGTAGACACGACAAAATAATTAAACTTAGTCACAGAGACGGTGGCGGACTCTTCGTGGCTCGTGAAATCTAAGTTACATGCACGCATAAAAATTATTTGTTAGGACAACAAAAACAGGGATAACAAAAAAATATGCTGTGATAAAAAATGAATTTACTTACAATAACAAATCAACTAGTTTATTTAACAAGATGAACTAAGTTGCAATAACAAATGAGTTTTCACTGCTATGAAGTTAATTTTGTTGTTTTAACAAAATCGCTTTGTTATTGTAATTAATTTTTTTGTTGCAATAACGAAATGGTTTTCTTATCAATAAAATTTGTTATTTGAACAAGCTATTCCGTTGCTTTAACAAATCGATTTATTAATCGTTTATCGTTTTATTTATTTTTAACTATTATTTGTTTTGTAGAATTGAAATTCTCTTTAGTATACAAAAATTTGTCAATATTAGAGAAAACGGCTAAAGATAATTATTGGAAATTTAAATAAACATCAAGTCCTGTCTTATCGACTGTAAGAAAGATTGTAAAAAATTAAAATTAAGTTTCTCACCTTATCGACTATAGATGGAAATTATATAAATTAACAAAAATCATATTTTGCAAATTAAAAAATGGAATAATTTTATCAAATTAGTGTATTGTCATCGGCCCTCAATAAATCTACAAAGTTTGAACGAAATCTGGCCGTTTAAAGTGGGTCAAAATCGCGCCCAAAAAAGTCGGTTACAAACAAACATACAAACAAACATACAGGTGAAGCTAATAAAAAGCGTGTAAAAACGACGGGTTGTACTCCGTTAGTGCCGGCAGAAGTGAAAATTTGAATATTAACGTTGTGCATTTTTGATATTTTGGAATGGTTAGGAAATAATTTTGCACGAATTGCTTTAATTATCAGTATGACAGTACTATCATTTATGTGGTAGAATACAATATTCATTTATTACGCTATCGTACAAACATGACAACATGAATATTCGCCAAAGCGCCCTGCGCTGTCTTATTTGCGCAAGCGCCCTGCGCCTTCTTACGAATTTTCGATCAGGTCACGTGTCCTAACGCGAGATTAAAAGTTTTTACCCATTCCAAAAAAGTGCGCAACGCCGCTTTTTTTTGAAGATTTCACTTCAAAAAAAAATTACTTGTTAAATGACTGAGAAAGACGTTGTACAAGTATAAAACAGGGATTGAACATAACACCTCGAACTTTTTAAAAGTCGGTTAAAAATGGTTTGACATATTACACTAGACAATCATAATCGATTTAATTCTTATCTTCAAGGCCTAAACGTATATTTGGTTGTAAAAATACAACGCTAGCTACAAAAGTTTTTCAATGCTACAACACATTAATATTAATATTAACATTAAAAAAATAACAGCGAATGTGATGTCACACGAGTAACTATAGGTTTTCTCAGAATTAACATTACAAGTATAATTACTATTGATAGATATTATATTTTAAACTTGATTGTCTATCTTTTTCTTCGCACGTTGCAAAATATACGAAATATAATAAAAAATATTTTTAAAAAAAATTAACAGATGAAAACCGCTATTTATGGCTTCCATTACTTTAAAGTGCAGAACCGACGGACGAAGAGCTTTTTATGATTTATATAACAGATCACAATCAGCAACTTATCCATCGGCAAATTTTGCGTACTTAATGAAAAAAAAAGATTTACCTACCTAATTGTGAACATTGTGATAAAGTTGAAGATGTGCAACATTTGCTGAGGGAATGTGGGCAGAGCAAAGAGGTAAAAATGACACTGGTGCAAAAATTTAAGTTATACCAAAAAAGTATAGGTCTTGTACAAGAAATTTCGTCATGTTCAAACACAGAATTGGCAAACATTTTTGTCAGCTAGCTAACCAACGTTATTTAGGTATACCACAATTATTATTATTATTATTACGTATATAATTCTTTTTAATTGTAATATGGGGGACAAAAGTGTGATCTGGTACAATGGGATTGACAAGTCTCTCAATAAAACCACTTTAAAACATTAGATTAAAAAAAAACAATCAGAAACTTAAATCCAAATTTAAAAAAAGCATTAACCTTTGTGTATTTCACTTCAGGAGCCATTGTGTCCAGCTCTTTCAGAGTTACCCACAGCACTACTGTTATGTATCAAAGACTCACAAATATGTATGAACGATAACAATAATCATAATGACTTGCAAATATAAATCGTCAACTTTATGATAACATGCTATAAAATATACAGGATGGCCGTCGGCAGAAGCCAAATATAGTGTGATGATTTCAAATGTTTTTGTGAATATTCTAAATAATAATTGTTGACGATTTGAGGATTTTCAAATACTTGGTATGGCAATACGGACATGCCAATCGCGACGGTTGGAAACTAAATTTTAAGAATCACTATGTAATTACTTTCAACGAGGCAAGTTGTGTGTACGCAATTGGCATTAAATATGTAATTTGAAGAAGAACTAGTTTTATTTAAAAAGACTGTTACAGTAGTTTGAAGTAGTATTTGTTTAGCCATTTAAATAAAATCGTTACAATAAGTACATTTACTAATTGTTCTGAAATATTCGTATGTCCTTACAATATCAAGATTATTATGCCAACTTTATCCTGAGCAGAATTAGTTTTTCTACAGTTTTATTATAAGAAAATATTAGAAAAAAATTACATACCTTTTAAACAGTCGAGAATATTTTGTTTGTCACCTCTAGGTAGATAAAATATAATGTGATTCTATCGGACATGTGTATCCACAGACTTTGCATGATTATAAAAAAAATTGGAGGAAAAAATTACGAAAACTTTGATTCCCACTTTACGTAGTCGGATATAGTAACTAACTTATAAGTTTGCTCGATAGTACAAACTTCAATCCTACCATGCCTCATTACAATATATTCTAAAGATTTTATATGGTTAAAGAAGAAATAAAAGACAGATGAATATGTAGGATTGTTGGCACTATCGAGAGAAAAGATGGTCGCAGTTTTTCATAACTAGTGGTCACCCATTAGTCGAAATTCGACCATAATTAATTTTAATATCTTGTTGATAAGCACGCCATCTTCATTTCTCAAGACCAACTACTTTGTTTCCTGAATATTTAGTGCGCCATCTGTGATCTTTTATCGTTATAATCAATATATTTATTTGTGTGTGTCAAATGCACACAAATGTTTGTTTTATTTTTTGAATTAATGCACTTTATAACATTATCATTAAAAATATTAGCGTTCGGCACTTCTCCTACACATAAACTATAAGTGTGCCAAATTTCATACTTCTCCGTCAGCGCAATTTTCGTAAAAGGGGGTCCAAAGTTTTTGCTTCACGTATTAATATATAGATTATTGAATTTCGTGTTTATATTGAGTGAAATTAGTCTATTTTACCGTTAAATCTCACTATATCAGTTTGAGTAATGAGGCCACCGCTTTACCTAAGACCCGACATGACTTTTATTAAGGACTTGTGACTAATTTTTAATTTTTTTTTTATTCAAGAGGAGGCAAATGAGCAAGTGGGTCATCTCATGGAAAGTGATCACCGCCGCCCACGGGCATCCGCAACACCAGGAGTATCACAAATGCGTTGCCAACCTTTAAGGAATGAATACGCCCTTTTCTTGAAGGTCACAAAATCACAATTGTTTGGGAATACCGCCATCGGTAACTGATTTCACAAAGGTGTTGTGCCAGGTAAAAATGTCTGAATAATTGAAACCCGATTTTGGCAAATCGGGTTTGGTACTTGACTAGTAACGCGAATGCCAAAAAACTAAAGAATGATAAAAGATGGACACATAAAAATACAATAATTTTAAAAACAATAAATATCTATGTGTTCTGCTATACATTGCACAGAAATTTATTTTTTACAGTTTTGATATATGCCTCTAGTAGTATGAGTATCGCCTCTGTGGTCTAGCGGTTCAGTTGTTGGACTTGACTGCATGAGGTCCCGGGTTCGAATCCCGGGTCGGGCAACAAAAAGAAAAATTGGGTTTTTCCAAATTTTCTAACAAAAAAAAACGTTGCTCGAGATAGGATATGTGCCCGGTTGGCGATAGGCTTGCCACCTATCACATTGTGGGACTTAGTATCTTCGGCTAGTCGTGGGTGCAGTGGTTGTGCCTCTGCTTACCTCTTCGAGCCTGCTTCACGAGGATATGGGCGTGAAGATACTTTTGATATATGTATATATTCAATAATAAGTCCATCAAAACTGCAATAAAGCGTCTTTGATTTTGAAGTATTTTCCTCCAGTGCCCTGGGATTCAATCATTGCCTTGCTGGCAATCGACCAAATAAGATATTTTTAAAGTCACATCAGAAATTACGGAAAAATCGATTAATATCGAATAATAATAAGGAATTGAACATATAACCTCCTTTTTAAACATAGTCGGTTAAAAAGCAGCGTGCCACGCTGACTTATATTGGACGTTTGGTGGCGCTTAATTCTGTTCAATCTTTTAAATTATTCGTCCAATTAGTTACTACGAGTAGAAAACACAAATGTAATCTAATAATTAACCCGACTAACGTATCAATTTCTATAAGAATTGCATATACCCTCTAAAATATATTAAAATTTAAAATGTCTTCAGTTTAAATGAGTTTATGGTTCACTATTTTGGATATAATGGCTTCCACATTAAAGGTAGAAAAATAATTGCTGTTACGGACTTTTATGAAGCAATGTTTTCTAGATAATAATATCTAATTATTACAGCGCTATCGTTAATTCAGTTAAAAAGATTTTATTATGATCAAGTTTTACCTTAGATACTTACCATAAGGCATAAACTACCGTCGTGCGTTGGTACGGACTCCTCCGCAGAATAGACCATCCGCCTTCCTGCCAGGCAGCTCGTAATAGGCAAGCAAAGACTTACCGTCACTAGCACCGTGATATCTGACCAGGTGGTAGAGTTTCGCAGCAACTCGCTAGGGTTGGTATCACCTTACCTATACTTACCTATTCCTGCCTCTGTAGCATCATTGCTTGCAGTTGATGTGTTACGGTTCCGGATAAGGCAGCCGGTTAACTTACTTTTGCTCAAGGCCTAACAGCCCGGCCTCGTGCCTTTTTTTCAGGTTGCTATTACCACCTTTCGTGCCACTAGGCGACGTGAATTTCTAACCATCAGGAAATCTGTCTGTTTGTTTGCCTTCCAATATTTTAAAAAATATCAATTTAAAAATATGACGTGAACAAGCGTATTGAAATAACACCATGACACTGTAATACTTTTATCTTAAGATATCTTTATCTGTTTAAAATATTTTAAAGTGTTTTTGAATTAACATTTCAGAAATATTGAATATTTGTATGTGTCTTGCCAAAGACTTTTTTCTTCTTTCTTTAGGTTTTGGCCTTCACGTTAGTATTTAGCCATTAGTCAAGTAGTAATTTGCATCAAATTTTATATCAATTTCAATTTATTTTAATTAGTCATCAGTCATAAGTCACCAGTAAGTCATGTCAGGCTCTTGGGTAAAACGGTGGCCATTTACACAGGCTCATGTAATGAGTTTTGGCGGCAACGAGGAAATATACGATACGCTAATTTCTTCATGATTATTTCATTTGTGCACTTTCACTGAACAAAATTGTACAAAATGCAACCAAAATTGACTAATATCACTCAATATTAACACGAAATTCAATAATTATGAAAAAACTGCGACCATCTTTTCTCTCGATGCAATGGCGCTAAAACTTGCCAAAGACTTAAAAATAATGTAGTTATACATAAATATGAAATATCTTGGTTGCCATGGAGTTTGTTTCGCCGTTTCTTCTCCTGCCTGGCTAGATTTGGAAACGGTGGTAGGAGAAGGCAGATTGGTTATAATCCTGGTTGCCGGGGAGTTTGTTTTGCCGTTTCTTCTTCTGTCGGGCTAGGTTTGGAAACAGTGGTAGTTTACGGTAGATAGGGATAAATTAGTTAAAAATTATTGTTTGTATTAATAAATAATCATGTAATTAATACAAAAACAGTGTGTAAATAGTAAGTAAATATTTAAAGTAACTGATTTGATTAAAATATTATTTGTACACCACAAGTTGGTAGAATATGTTGGAATGCCTAAATAATTTTGTAACATCTTTGTAACACTCATATTCCGCAATATTTTTTATTTCTTTCAAAAACAAGTCCATTGAAGTGTTTCTGTCTTCTTACACTCATATAGACGCAGTTGTATCATAAATTTTAACTATACAAAGGCAAGTATTAAAGTATCCCCGGGGGGGGGGGGAGTGTTGGTCCAGGCCCCTTTGCAGAATAGACCATCTGCCTTTCTGCCAGGCAGCTCGTAAAAGGCAAGCATAGGCTTACCGTCACTAACACCGTGACATTCTACTAGGTGGTAGAGTTTCGCAGCAACTCACCTGATTTGGTACCACCGCCTTACCTATTCCTGCCGCCATAACGTCATGACGTGTTCCGGTTCGGAGGGTAAGGTAGCCGGTAAACTTACTTTTGCTCTCTCTAGGCAGCGGCGGAATTTCTTAACATCAGGAAATCCATCTGCTTGTTTGCCTTCCAATATCATAAAAAAATCAAGAATAAAAGAAGCCTTCTGAATTTCATTCGCCTACTCTTTTCAACTTATAGCCAGATTTCCAATCCAGTGATAGTTTAATACTAATTTTTACTAATTTCCGGATTGGTATTACCGCCTTACCTATTGTTAATGACGTTTTGTGTTTTACCCATTGTAAAGCTAGATGACTCTGGTCATTATTAAATCGCACCGTTATTTGGATTTTCAAATTTGTATTAATCGTTTACCAGTTTATTCTTAACCCTGAATATTAGGCTAAGTGTACAATTAGACACTAGTCAATAAAGGTCAGGACACACCAATGGTCTTTCATTAATATCTTGGGAGTGTTCACATCATGGGCAGGGTTAGGTTCCGAGGTCAACCGACTTGGTCTTAGTTTAGTTCAAACTAGAAAAAACACAGTTCATCGAAGTTCAAACACCTATTCCTGCTATCATAACGTCCAATGCTTGCCGTTGACGTGTTCCGGCTCAGAGGATAAGGTTGCCGATAAACTTACTTTTGCTCGAGGCCCAAAGAGTAAAGTAACTGCCCATAAAGGAATCGAGGCCTAACATCCCAGCCTCAGGTTGGCAACGCACCATTACCACCTTTGGTGTCTCTAGGCGGCGTGAATTTCTTACCATCGGGAAATCCGTCTGCATGATTGCCTTCCAATGTTATAAAAAAAAATCGTTAGGCCGTGTATTCAAACAAATTTACAAAGGTACAACTAGGACACTCACGATTAGCCTAACATGCTTAGTTCCACAATGTGATAGGTTTCAAACCTATTAGAACCTATAAGATATTTTTATTAGAAAATTTGAAAACTTATTTATATATTTTGTCCGTCGCGGAAATTGATCTCTAAGCCTCATAAGTAGGCTCTACAGAAAAGCCATTTAAATTATTACCACCTTGACCAGTGTTTGGAAATTTGATACAAAAAACCTCCAATCCTCCAAAAAGGAAAACACTTGATGCAGCTGGAAAATTTCAATAAAGCAAGAAATATCAGTTATAGGACATTAGCAGCCATCTATTTTGCCCATAGAAAAAGTATTGCAAGAATAAAGTGGAATAGTGTGAATGGAGCGTTGGGTAAGCTATTCCAAAGCGAGGTTTTGAGTCAAAAAGCTAGACTCGCTTTGCATAATTCTGTGCTTATTCCAACGTTATTGTATGGAAGCGAGAGTTGGGTATGTCAGAAAGAGCATGAAAGTAGGATAAATGCGGTCGAAATGAGAGCACTACGGAAAATCTCTGGTGTTACGCTCGCTGACCGCATTCTTAACAGTGAGATCCGAGAAAGAGTGGGATTGAAAGAAAGTGTTGGTGTTAAAATGCGAAAGGGCATGCTCCGCTGGTTCGGTCATGTGGAAAGAATGACAGATGAAAGATTGACAAAGCAGATATACAATGCGAATGTGGATGGATGTAGGTACCCAGGGAGACCAAGGCTGACATTTCACGATCAGATTAATCGGATATTATCCGAGGGTGGTGTCAAGAGTCTCCGAAACTGGCGTGTTTGTATGAAAAGGGTTATGAATGTGAAGGAAGCAAGACAGGTTTGTCAGGATCGTGAGGTCTGGCACTCGATACTCTCTGCCTACCCCGTAAGGGACTTAGTGTGAAGATATGTATGTATGTATGTATAAAGTGCAGATTAAGAACGGAAGACACAATAAAAACTAATTAGTATATGAAAGAGACATAGCCTTAACGGATTCTAAAGTTTTAGTAGACATAGTGGTACTGGAAGAAATAAATGAGTTTGTTTATCTCGGTAGTGCTTTTTATACTTATTTACGCATGGAGACCTAGGTTGACATACAATGGCCATGTTATCACAGGGCCAACTCGTGCCACCAGAGTCTCCACAAGTAGCTTCTTTGTGTGATAAAAGTAAATCATTAGTGATGATAATGATATAAAAAACTTTTATGATAGTGAAATGCTTCCATTTTTTGGAAATTAAATAAAAAAATAATAAAGAGACAAAGAAAGATAATAATTTTACATTGCCAATATGAGTGGCATCTTAAGCCTTTTAGTAAGGTAAGTTTATCGGTCATCCAAACTGGTAGGTACACTGGAAGGGTGAGTACTGACTTTATGGTAAGATAATTTAAAAGCAGTAAAACTGCAAAAAACCGACTTCGATTTCGATAAGTAAGTCATCTACGTACACAAATATCAAGTATTTTCTTCGATTTCCCTGGGTTCTTAATATTATATTCGCATTCGGTGGCAATAGGACCACCTTAGAAGTACGTATTAGCTATAAACGTGTAGCTAACTATTAACATGTTGGATATTTAAAGGTACGTGTTTTTTTGCTAGCAAGTCTTTAGCTAGCTAGTCTGTTGCAAATAAGCAGCTTTTTAAATAATAAAAAAAATGTAAAATAAGTACTTATTTTGCTTATTCCGCGTAATTATTCATTTTTACCAGTTTTTTAGTCTTCCGTTGTCTTAAAAATCATGGAATTTTAATCCAAAACCCGATTGTATCCAATCTTGCCACAGACACATAATTGATGACTAGAACATGGCTATCTTGAATTAATTTTATATTGGAAATTCGCATCATCACTTAGTCTTGTGACTACTATGACTAGTCACAGAGACTATTTATTTATTTATTTATTTAACACTTTATTGCACACAAAAATTAAAATACACAAAATACACGAGAAGTTAAAAATGTACAAAAGGCGAGCTTATCTCTAACTAAAGAAATTTCTTCCAGCCAACCCAAAAAAATTAAGCTGTGAAAATAAAATGGAAGGCATCGTGTACAAAACAATTAACTATAGCTATACTTAGAACGAATAAATAAAAATATACTAAAAAAGTGTGTAAATAAAAAACAGGTACAATTATAATTATTAAAATATCTTAGTAGGATAATATATGAGTATGTTATTGTGTCAACGATAAGTAATAATCCTTCAATCTTTTCTTAAAAGTAGGTAAAGAAGGTAAAAGTAGGTCATAGTAGTCACAAGACTACTCACTACAATTGCTGTTTAAGATGGATCTTTGGATGGATGGAAGCTTTTAAGATGGATTTTCGCCAAGTAAAGCCTGTTTCATTAAAATAAATGCAAATTAGATTATTTTAGTAGCAGGTCACAGAACTTATGTTTTTCAAAAAGTAGCGCCTGATTCAATAAAATAGATGAAAAATAGATTATTTTACTAGCAGGTGAAAGAGTCGTCATATATTAGTACGAGGGCCAAACTGAAAGTTTTTAGAACTGGCAACTTAAAAGCATTATATTAAAAAAATAAGTTTAAATTTTGAAAATAGAACTCTTTACCAATAATATTGAGTATACATTTCATTCATTTGTCATTTGTTTTACGATTTGGCGGCAAATTGAAAATTGTCTGTGCACGTCAGAATGAATTTAAGCCGTGAAAATTTTCGTGCAATGATTTTTTATGACTTTCGATGTCATATAAGTCAACAAGAAAGTTATGATAGACTTCGATTGGCTTTTCACGATGAAGCCCCATCTCGTGCCACAGTTTACAACTGGTTTAATGAATTCAAACGTGGTCGAACTAATCTCACCGATGATTTGCGTGAGGGACGGCCTTCTACAGCGACGACTGAAGACAATATCAGTGTTGTGCGGCGTATGATAGAGACTGACAAAAGAGTGACCTATCAGCAGATTCGGACAAGTCTAGGCATAGGTATGAGTCAAGTGCACAAAATCCTCCATGAACATTTAGCGGTCACGAAGCTTTGTGCCCGCTGGATACCGCATAATTTGACCGAGGCTCAAAAACTCCGCCGTGTTGATTGGTGCCGAGAAATGATCCAAAAATTTAACGGAGGTGACTCAAATGCTGTGTTCGACATACTAACGGGTGACGAAAGCTGGATTTACTGTTATGATCCGGAAACCAAAAGACAGTCTGCTCAGTGGGTGTTTCCTTCCGAAGAGTTGCCAACTAAAGTGAAGAGAGGTCGAAGTGTTGGAAAAAATATGGTGGCCTCGTTCTTCGGAAAGACAGGTCATTACGCAACAGTTGTCTTAGAGGATCAGAAAACGGTTAATGCAGAGTGGTACACTAACAACTGTTTGCCACTTGTCTTTGAAAAAGTTCGAGAGAAACGACCCTTCAGCAGGATCCTCCTTCATCACGACAATGCCTCATCGCACACCGCCAGGCAAATGATCGACTATTTGGCGACCTCAGACGTGGAATTACTGGGTCACCCGCCGTATAGCCCCGACCTCGCACCCTGCGATATTTATTTATTCCCGAAAATAAAAGAAAAACTTCGAGGAAAACATTTTATGGACGCCGAAGAAGCAGTGGCTGCGTTTCAAAACGCCGTCGAAGAGACCCCTAAGGCCGAGTGGGCAAGGTGCTTTTCTCAATGGTTCCATCAAATGCAGCGATGTATTGATGTAAATGGACGCTATTTTGAAAAGTTATAATAAAACTAATAACTTGCTAGAATGCTTAGTTTTTGATTTTCTAAGAACTTTCAGTTTGACCCTCGTACTTTTGTTAAACTATCACAAAGCACAGCACAGCTTTAACATCTTGTACAATCGAGTCAATCTGAAAATCTCTGGACTTTTCAATTGAAAATCTTTCTTGCTCAAAGCTACCCAAATTCAAGTCGACATGCCACCAATATTAAGCTAATGTATTTTAAATTGCCTGCGTAAAGCCGTAATACATTGCCGGGATGCGTATTACTGTCTACTGTCTGTTACTAAAATTATCAGGCTATCACGGTAAAAAGCCAAGTAGCATTAAGCAAAACATTTAATCTTTATTGCTGTAATATTGTTTCCGATTGTTATAATAAACTGTTTTAATAAATAAGCCTAGCCATACTTAAGACTATTTTTTTTGAGTGACTAATGTGTTGCCATCCTCGCGATTTTTACAACCTCACCGGGCTTTTAACTTAAGACCACGTGTCTTGAATGTTATACGTAGGTCACACTATAAGTTTTGCATAACTTGTTATGACCAAACGTAATGTTTATTGCTTTTCAAAATAATCTCCTTTACGTTTTAATATTTTTTCATACGAGCGAACCATTTTTTAAATAAGGAGGACCACAGATCTGAAGGCATGCTTTCTACGTCCTGATTTAACGCTATCACTGCATCTTCGGAGTTGGTTAAACTAAAACCTCTCATCAAATGAGATGAGTGACGAGATGTACTTTTCGAAAGCTAAAATTGACATTGTTTTGTTGGCAGTGTATGTAAAAGCGTTATCATGGAGAGTAGTAGGAGAATGCGACTTTTGGGTCGTCTTTCGCGAACTCTTTCTAACACTCTGGGTAAACAAATGGTAGTATTCCACTCGGCATTAACACTCTTTTGAATTTTAATTGGAATTGTACACATGGGACCCGTAGCTGAGAAAAAAAACGCGGTCACTTTTTTACCGACGTTTCTCGCCTGTCTCACTTTTGTTGGCCTGTTCCCATTTTCAAACTCTCATTCACTAGATTGCTGTTTTTTTCGGATTCACAACCATAAATCCACGTTTCGTTTCTGGTGACAATGTCATAAATAGTATTAGAATGCATGGACATTCAATAGCATCTTTGAGCACCATTCCACGCGAGCCCGCTTCTGCTCCGCTGTCAGTACACGAGGGATCCAACGACAAAAAACTTTCCGAACTTTCAATTATTCAGAAGCGGCTAGATGGAAGGCTAGCCCGCCCAGTCCAGATGGGGTTGCGTCAGGTACAAGGGTGCCTGTCGCCACTGGAACCCCGAAGTGGTACACGCTGTGTCTCCGTGCACCACTTCAGACGATATGCGGCCCCTGCTGAGAGGGGCTGCCCGATGGAGATCGAAGGATCTGGCGCCGCCGGGGCTGTGGATGTGTGCGAAAGCGTTCCAGCAGCTCCGGTAACTGGCGAAGGGGTGGACATTGTGGGGTTTTAGTCAGTAGGAGTCTGACATAACCCGCCACTTCCCCCGAAAGTGGCGGGTATCAATGATGGATTTGCCCACGATAAAAAAAGTCCAGTCAAATGTAAGAGAGAAGCATGCTCCCCTTGGTCTGGCGTGGCATGCACGAACCACGTGGACAACCTCCTCACTATGTTGGACGCTGATTCCAGGACCACCCTTCGGGATGAAAGCACCTTTCGGGCTGAAAAGCACTCTTCGGGCTGAAAGCATGATTCGGACCGAAAGTACCCTTTGGACTAAAAGCACTCTTCGGAGAAAAAGGAACCCTTCGCCTGACATCTAGCCTGCCTTCTTTGGACGACGACGACTTCCCCTGAGCTGAGGTCTCCAGCTGGTTCGAGGAAAAAGTGCTAAAAAGTGTGCTTAATTTTAAATTACTAATTTCAATTTCATAAAGAGTTTACATAAGTTGATAAAGAGATTATTCTAACAGAGTTTGAAACCTCTGACATAATACTTAATACACATACGTAAATAATAAGAAGAAAATAGAAATAACTTAATTACATACACTTGACAATGTCAAAAATAATCAGCTTAGGGGTTCCAGAGAGTTTCGAATAAGTATGGCTAACCTTTGACTACTAAGTGATTTATTTTATAGGATTTAACGAAACATACCTCAAATATCATACTAAATAAATATTTTTATTGGACTATTTAGTACACTCTTTTATTTATTATTGTTAAACTCATTTCTATTTATATTAGATCTTACGCGAAACACCGATACACATAGGTATATTATTTTATTTTATGATATTGACAGGAAAATAAGCAGACTGACTTCCTAATGGTAAGAAATTGAATGTTGAATGGCAAGCACTGACTTTATGGCGATAGCTGATAGGAAAAGGCACTTCGATGATGCCAAACCGAGCAAGTCGCTGCGAAGCTCTACCAACTAGTCAGATGTCATGCTGTTAGTTGCTGCATGTTATGAACAGCCGGAAGGCAGATGACCTATTCTGCAAAGGAGCCGGACCAACAAGGGTTAACGTAATGTACAGTAAATTGCTTTATTGATGTATGGAATTTTTTTATACCCTGACGGAAAACAAAGGGTTTTAAGTAACAAGTTAGATGTGTTTGTGCGTGTCTGTGTGTGTGTGTGTGTGTGTGTGTGTGTGTGTGTGTGTGTG
>NJDC01003884.1:144799-214922 GCA_002245475.1 Calephelis virginiensis
CACACACACACACACACACAAACTAATAGCACCACTCGTTTCGCGTCGCAGGTTAAAAAGTAAAAACTACGATGTTCTAGTCTATGTCCTGTGGTTCATTCCGACTTCCATTCCTTCACGAGGACCCATGATGGTGTGTTATCATTCAAGTTCAAGAGTAAAACGTAATGTAGACTAGTGTTGTGCAAACCTCGTAACATAAAAAATAAATTTCAGTAAAGTTCAAATTTAACATAATAAAGTTGAGCGACGAATGCTAATATTAATCTAAACCTTATAATATAATAATATAATACTTAGAGAATTTCATGGAATTATTAAAATATTGTGAAGTGTTCTTTTAATTTGTTCATATTTGAAGAAATTTATAGTTGAAGCTTTGTTGCCAGACACTTTTCATTTAATTTTTTTTAAATCAAGCCCATGTTATTCTTGTTATAGTTTTACTTTCCGTGGATAACTGTTTTATGATCTCTCAGGCGAGATGCATTTCATCGTGAGCAAGCGATGAAATATTATATTAATTTAATTTATGTTTTGCAGAATATACGTATTGATAATGTTAGAAATTTTCTTTGATATAGCCAGTGTCTTCAGCTTGCAGACTTTATTTCCTATATAACTTTACCAACAATTCTTAGTAACAAACCGGAACATGACAAAATTTCTTCGATTTTAAGATTTCTCCATCCTACGATTTATTAAAGTCACTTTGCACAATCGCGTCGTACTTGATTATTATGATTGCTTTGCGGTTTCGCTGTAGATTTTTCCTACTATATTAGAAATATTTAAATATATCAGCATTAGCAAATTATTTGTAAAAAGCATTAATCATTTTATATTACACTTCAAAGTAGCACGAAGCGTACTAAAGGATACCAACTTCCAACCACAAAATTCCAGGTAAATGACACGAAGAGTTTCCGAAGGCGAGTAAAACAAACATGTTCATAATATGTACCTTTATAATTCCCTTTATCATATCGTAAAACATAGCAACTTTGCCCTCGACGGTTGACTTGGCCCAGTTGTGTATTTCTTAAAAAACTTAAAAAATACCAAATTTATCTATTGTTATAAATTTTAAAGAAAGAAAAAATTTCGCCCCAGACAGGATTTGAACCTGTAACCTTTCGTCTCAAGCTGACGAATGCTCTAACCAATTGAGCTACTGAGGATTCAAGTCCCGTGGCGAAATTTTTAATTCCTTTCTAACCCGTTAACGCGGGTAGTTATGTCCTTTAGAAATTTATCCCAAGCACAGGGCAAGTGCTAAAATAAAAATACGTTGCGACAAACGAAAGTTATGGCCATTCTAAAATGTGAATTTCATCTGTAATGATGAACTCATTTGGTGGGTACTCAGAATTGTGTATCTATAGGACATAACTACCCGCGTTAACGGGTTAGAAAGGAATTAAAAATTTCGCCACGGGACTTGAATCCTCAGTAGCTCAATTGGTTAGAGCATTCGTCAGCTTGAGACGAAAGGTTACAGGTTCAAATCCTGTCTGGGGCGAAATTTTTTCTTTCTTTAAAATTTATAGAAATTTATCCCAAGCACAGGGCAAGTGCTAAAATAAAAATACGTTATCTATTGTTAGTAAGCACATTTTGTGTATAGTAAAAAATTCATTATATTTCTGGCAACACTATGGGACGTACTGTTACAGATGTTACTTTAGTTATCTGTCAGACGATGTTGAAATTAGGGTGTTTTTTTTTGCGGGTAAAAACTGTTAAAAAAACTTTTTCGAGAAGTGTTACTTGGAGTTATCGCAGGGAAGTAATTTTTATACCTTTTTTATTACATTAAAAATGAATGACATAGACTAGTTTTCTTCGCTAAACGCATCATAAAATCATAAAATATAGCGGTGGGCAAAGTCACAAGGATATTTTTTAAACATCGTTGACAACATTGCCCAATGTTTCGTTTTCATTAGGGTTGTCATCCGAGGTACATTTTTTAACTGAGTATAAAAAGGAGGGTTCGGATTTGATTTACATTTAATTAAGTCGATAAATACAAAGTTATGCCCTCTTTTCATAATCCCGACTGAGTTTTTGAAGTTTTTGTTGATGAGTTTTAGTTTCTTCAAAGCAATATGTACATATCAAAATCAAACCATTGCATACTTTAAATAACGATAACTCTTCTCAATTTTAACTTTACAATATATTTTTTCAGTAAAACTCATTACAAATTTTAGTTTAATTTGTTATTTTCATATAAAAACAGAGACAAAGTAGGTACATACTTTTAAGTAAGTAAGTTTTTTTTGTTTTTTTGTTAGCTTTTGAAACCCTTAGGTACAAATAAAGCACATTAAGTAGAAAAATATGTTATATTATTTCCATTTTTAATATATCATTATTATTAAACTTAAATTTTACTCAATACGTACCTACGTACTAAAATGATTTAATCATATTGATGTATATATTATAAATGTGAAAGTTTGTATGTTTGTTTGTTACTCAACCGCTGGACCAATTTTCATGAAATTTGGCACGCACATAGGGAGTAACTAGGAATAACACATCGAATAGTTTTTATCCTGTAAAAATGTTAGTAGTTAAATATTGTCAATGTTGACAACTCTTGAACATTAGAAATTTTCTACGAAAAATGTACTGGAGGGCTTTTTGACTTTGCCCGCTCATTATTAAGAGTAAAGGAATGAGAATATTTGGCGCATAATTTATTACTTTATAGCATTGCTCAGTATTTAAATTTAGTCTTTTTTAAAATGGTGATAAAGTTCATAGTAACGGAGTTCTGTAATGTGGGCAAAGTATGAAATTTTTTGCCCAACACCTATAATTGTTATTTTCACTAATAAATATGGTTTTTTGTGCTATTTTTAGTTTTATGTATCGAGAGATAGAGCATATGGTATTATATGACACCGAAAAAATTGGTAATTTTTCAGTATTTTCCGAAATATTACTAATTTAGCACGTTTGTTATAAATTTATGGGCAAAGTTACCATGTTTTACGGAATTCACTTCACTATGTTGCTTACCTTAAATTTGAATAATCTACCACAGTACTTACCTTAAATCTAAATAATTCGTTGGTGTCCCGTACATTGTCCATAAGCCAGGCGGAATTCTCTGACAGTCTTGGCCGCAATAGGGATTAACAACATTGGAACTAGAAGCAGGTAAATCTCCAATTTTTTTAGAATTTTGATATAGTACTAGTGGTCGCCCATTAGTCAAAATTCGACCATAATAATTTTTTATATCTTGTTGATAAGAACGCCATCTTCATTTCTCAAGACCAACTACTTTGTTTCCAAACTGTATGATTATAGTTTGTGCGCCATCTGTGATCTTTTATCGTTATCATCAATATATTTGTTTGTGTGTCAAATGCATATTATATGGCAGTAGCATATGGTAGTACGTGTAGTGTTTCATTTTTTGAGTTAATGCACTTTATAACAATTATCTTTCTTCACTTCTCCTACACATAAACTATAAGTGTGTCAAATTGCATACTCCTCCGTCAGCGCAATTTTCGTAATAAGGGGTCCAAAGTTTTTGGTTCACGTATTAATATTATGATTTCTACATAATAAATGAACACCTGTTTAGAATAGAATAGAAAATAATAAAATAATAACTCTTTATTGTTTGTTATTATGTGTCTATCTATTGTGTATATAATGACATTCTAAATATATTTTTTATATAAACTATCTTTGAGCTTAAACTAAGATAGCATAACCCTCCAAAAATATAAAAGGTAGTCAGTCAAAAAATACATACTACATTCGAATATACACAAACATTGCCCAATGCATCTCGGGTCTAGGTTGACAAAGAACCTAATTTGGTATCTCAAGGCGGCAGGACTTTCCTACTATCAGGAAATCCGTCTGCTTGTTTGCCTTCCGTTATCATATAAAAAAGACGGGTTGCACTCCGGGAGTGCCGGCAGAAGTAAAAACTTAAATATAAACGTTGTGCAATTTTGATATTTTGGAATGGTTAGGGAATAATTTTGCACAAAATGCTTTAATTATCAGTATGAAAGTAGATGTGGGCTATACAAATCGTATATAGATATTGAAACGTATAATAGACCAAAATCGTAATATCAGATATCGAGGCAAGTAAAAACTATATGTTTTTTAAAACACTAGGTATATTGCTGCATCGTAACGATACTGCGTAACGCTCGGTACGGAGGGATAGCCATCGCGTCTTTTGTCTAGTAGTCTGGTGTTTGGCGTTATCTACATAAGACCTGAGATTCGATTTTTAGAATTGCTTAAGTTCCCAGTAAGTTATAAGTTTGCCGTCAATTAATACTGAGGACTAAAAAGTACCCTCGGCTAATTGAGCACCCGCAATTGGTTGTACCTCTACTTAACCTTCAAGGTCATGATCGCCAAGATATTTTCTTTAATAATAATAATAATAACAAATCTATATTTCACATAAACCTACAAAAGGCACCTGTGACGCGTCTATACAATAATATATTTACCAGCGTGTTAGAACGCGGCCGCACAATGATAAGATTCGGCAAGAATCTCAGCGGGCTTGCCTTTTTTTTGAATATGTTTAATATTATTGTAATGATACATTATAGAGTAAGATCCCAGTCCCCCCAGACGTTACTTATTTTTGAAGTAACAAATTTTACGGTATAGACACTCTTCTATGTGTTTAAGGGTGTGTATGTACTAACTAGTTTGACTAGGCGGCCCGTTCACAGGTTCGAAGTGCTGATTTTTATATATGTCACATAGAATATTGTTAAAAATAAATATTTCATATTGACAGACCGTTTCTGTGGGCGATAATTCCTCCCAGACGCTTAGGTACTCACCTAGAGCTAATGTAAATCGCCTCTGTGGTCTAGCAGTTCAGTTGTTGGACTTGATTGCATGAGGTCCCGGGACAAAACAAAAAGAAAACGACTAGCCGAAGACACTAAGTCCCACAATGTGATAGGTGGCAAGCCAACCGGGCCCATATCCAATCCCGAGCAACGTTTTTTTATTAGAAAATTGGAAAAACCAAATTTTTTTGTTGCCCGACCCGGGATTCGAACTCGAGACCTCTTGTAGTTAAGTCCAGTCTTGGTTGTACCTCTGCCTACCACTTCGGGGATATGGGCGTGAAGATACTTACTTACTTACTTTTTTTTGCCCAACACCATCCCGGACATCACAGAGCTGCTGTACATGCCAGTAATCAAAATTTAAGCCTGGCGGGGCAAAAAGGGCACCGCTCAATGTCAACGATGCCTGCAGTTTTGGCACTCCAGCCACAACTGCCACCGCCCTCGGCGCTGCCCCATATTCAGCAAGGAACTTACCAACAAAAGGGCAGGCACCGTACCCCTCACAATTGAGCGCAGGCCGAAGGCCCCTCCAGCAGCAGCCCCTTCAGCAACAGCCCGACATCAGTCGCCCCCCAGTTACTGCTTCTGCCCCTAAACCAGGGGTCACTCAACCCTCCATGCCGGTCACAGCGTTCTCGCCCCAAATAGTAACGGGTGGAGCACCGACCGGCTCCGGAGGGACCAGACTCCAGACCCCACCCCTACCCAATTTTATAGTTAAAAATATAAAAAATAAGGGAGCCTTGAGGAAGAGGTGACAAAACACCCGCTGCCCTACCCTCAAATTACAACTAAACAGACTGACTACCGACATTAAAAACTAAATATTCTGAAATCTTCTAATAGCCCTTACAATACAACTAAAATTTAACACATTTTTTAATTTATTGATGGGTAAGTCGGTTAGCGATAGGCTTGCCACCTATCACATTGTGGGACTTAGTGTCTTCGGCTAGTCGTGGGTGCCTTGGTTGTACCTCTGCCTACCTCTTCGGGGATATGGGCGTGAAGATACTTTTTGATGGGTAAGTCTTTAATACGAGTATGCATGGGAAGTTAATTGTAAAAACGTATACATTGGCCTATGAAAGAACAACTGATTCTGTGGGGACGAGACTTATGCACAGCAAGATTGTTTTTATTCCTATATACGAGTATTATACATCGTGTGTATCACAATTTTTTGAAGCAAATTCACATTTTTATGGACAATAAGTTTTCAAAGATATATTGAGAAGTCACCGTTAGAATATTTTTTTTTTAAATTTTCGCTGAGTTAAATTCTTGGACCTAAGTTACAAATTGCTCGTATAGCCCTCTTTTGCAAGATAAACATTTTGAAATGAAATGAAATTTATTTATTTATTTGCGGAATATGTGTGTTTAAAAGTTGTTACAGAATATTTATTCGTACCAACATATTCTACCACATTGTGGTGTGCAAATATCTAACTTAATTATAAACAAATTTTAGTTTTTATTTTTGTTATTAATATATTTTTACATATAAATTCGTTAAAATATATTTACTACTAGGCTAGCACTTATTAATTTAATCAAAAATTATAACGATCGAGTTTTACCCTATCTACCATACACTACCAATTAAAAAGTGGTTCGCATGAATGTATCTGATTAACATTACATATCGCTCTTATACACTTCTTTTGAACTCTAAAGATTCTAATTAAGTCGACAGAATTTCCCCAAATAGGGATGCCATATTGCAAAACAGAGGAAACATATCCATGATAAGCTAATAGAGATGCTTTTAAGCCTGCTACTTCTCTAATTCTTCTCAAAACATTAACAAACCTGTCAATTCTATTACAAAGAGACTCAATATGCATTTTCCAGTTACAGAATTTATCAATTTTCATTCCTAGGAAATTTGTGAAGTCTACACTTTCTATATTTGTATTATTTAAAACTACGTTTACTTTCTTATTCTCTTGAAAATGCGCTTGAAATTCAACTAATTTTGTTTTGGATAGGTTTATTTTTAAATTGTTATCACTAAGCCATGATGAAACTTTAGTCAAAGTTTTAGTTGTTTCCTCTTCTAAATAATTTTTACTTTTACAATTGATGAGAAGAGTAGTATCATCTGCAAATAAAATAGAATCATAATTGATAGCATCAGGAAGATCATTTATATAAATTAAAAAAAGTAATGGCCCTAAAATACTACCTTGTGGTACACCGCAGTTATTAAGAAGATAATTCGAAGTACAAATTTTCTTATGGTTACCGCATATTTTTGATATTTGAACACACTGTGTCCTGTTTTCTAAATAGCTTTTTAACCATTCTAATAATTCACCTCTAATGCCATATTTTTCAAGTTTATTTAATAATTTTTTATGTGAAACAACGTCAAATACTTTACTCATATCTAAAAACACAGAGAGTGGATACCTTTTGTTATTAAGACAGTCAGTTACTTTTTTACCAAATCAAAACATGCGTATACTGTAGATCTACCTTTCCTAAATCCATATTGATTATTTTTTAATATGTTAAAATCAAGTAAGTAACTGTTAAGTTTTTGATACATAATTTTTTCAAAGTTATAGGTCTATAATTGTTTATATCACAAATATCCCCCTTCTTAAATACCGGTTTCACAATAGACTGTTCTAAGCGCTCAGGAAATTTGCCTTCCAAGAATGATAAGTTCATTATATGGCAAAGAGGTTTTGATATTACAGTTGCAATATTTTTTAAAATATCTGTGCTTATATTATCATACCCTGTGGCCTTTGTGTTTTTCAAATAATGTATGACTTTAATTATATCATGCTCATCAGCTGGTGTTAAAAACATAGATTTAATGTGATTGGAAAAATACTGTGATTTAATATGACATGTGGAGCTGTCCTGGTTGTAAGAAGAACATTTAATCTGGATTATAAAGAACTCATTAAAGTGTCCACAAATGAGTGGATGATCTTTACAAATTACATTATTTATTTTAATTTGCTCTATTTCTTCTTTACATGTTTTATTTTAAAACGCACTTTTTGTTATATCCCATGAAGCTTTGCATTTATTCGTTGATTTTTCAATATATTTAATTGATGCCTGTTTTTGAGATTCTAATATACATTTAGACAATTTTTTTTTATAATGAATATAAGTGTTCTTATAACCCTGTTTGTTACAATGGGAATACCGATACTTTAAATACTCGTACAACTGACGTTTCACTTTACAACATTTTAAAAGACCTTTAGGAAGCCATTTATTTTTGATTGACTTATTTGAGACTTTCATTCTAACTTTAGGAAAACATAATTCAAAGAATAAAATTAAGATGTCATGAATTTCATTAAAAGCTTTTTCACAGTTCTGATTATTAATAATCTCACTAAAACTTAATGATGACAGACATTCACAAAACGTTTAATATTTTCTTGCCCAAAGACGCGCTTTGTTTCAAACCAAAAATCATGCCTCAGCCTATAATGTGAAACTGATTTAATATCTACTAATATGCTTTATGCAGTTTCATGGTCAGATAAACCAAGAAAATGAGTATGAGCCTAAACGTTATTTAAATTACTAGCAATCACATCTAAACATGCGTTTTTCCTAGTAATTTTGAGAATGTGATGACATAAATTATTATTATTTAAAATACTTGTTAAATGTTTGTGTATATTGGTAACTTGTAATAGATCTATATTCCAATCTCCACATAAAATTATCTTCTTCTTTGAATTTTTCATAACTTTTTCCAGTAATAATTCTAAATTATTAAGAAAGAATTCAGCATTAGAACTAGGTGTGCGATATATACATAATACTATTAAATTATAGGTAAGTATTTCAACTGCAGAACATTCAAATGAGTAAGGTATGTGTATTTGTAAGTCAAGGCTTTTAAAGTGAAGATCTTTACTGACTAGTATACAGGTGCCTCCCCGACGCTGGTCGGGGAGGCTAGTGATGGGAAATGAAAAAATTTAAAATATCAATAAGTTAGTCAATAACGGGTGCTTATTATATATAGCCACTCGTTGCATTGTGTAAGAATCTCCCTAACTTTTTTGTCAGTTTCGCGACTTGACTGGAACTCGGTTGTTTTGAATCGTTTGTAAAATGAAGTATCTTCACGCCCATATTCCCGAAGAGGTAGCAGAGGCACAACCATGGTACCCACAACTAGCCGAAGACACTAAGTCCCACAATGTGATAGGTGGCAAGCCTATCGCCAACCGGACACAATCCTATCCCGAGCAACATTTTTTTTATTGGAAAATATTTGCGATTTGTAAAATAGCTAATAAATGTAAATGTATAAACCATGTAGCAATGTACCAAAACAATAGTAATTCCAGAATCATCTTTTATAGTCGCCTCTGTGGTGTAGCGGTCTAGCTGTTGGACTTGACTGCGTGAGGTCATGGGTTCGATTCCAAGGTCGGGCAACAAAAAGAAAATTTGGTTTTTTCAATTTTATAATAAAAAACGTAGCTCGGGATTGGATATGTACCCGTTTGGCGATAGGCTTGCCACCAATCAAATTGTGGGGCTTAATGTGTTCAGCTAGTCATGAATGCCCTAGTTATGCCTCTGCCAGCCTCTTCGGGGTATGAGCGTCAAGACATTTTTTTCTTTTTTTAGCTATAATTCATAGCGACCTGAATCACCACGTGAAACAGGTTCCGAATTATTACATTTAGACAGAAGATATGATTTAGTAGTAAATAGTAATGTATGACTTACCTGTTCTTAAAATGTCACTCCATAATTTGATTTTGACTCAGTTTTACAACCCGTATCTTCATAATCGTTGTTATGTAATTTGTTTTTGCCAACGTTTCGACATGATCGCAAACGTCATGTAGATTTTGGCATGCTACATTTTTTATTTATTCATTTTTTATTTATTTTTTATTTATTTCAGTGTTATAAACGACAAATTAACCAATTTCATGTGAATGCGCAACTTTTCCAGATGTTTCTTAAAACAATTAAAACGAAAGTGTATCGGCCAGTCGGCATACAAGTTTTCAAGAAAAGCCTGATCAATTAAATTGTTTTTACACCGATATTCAATATAGGCGATCCATAACACGTGAACAAAGAATACGTACACATGCAAGTATTAAAATTGTGGGAACTAGGTACTTCAACAACAACATACCATAACGCCAAGTCCACACCATACAACATACCATAACTAGCTAGTCACTAGCCAGTTAAAGCTTTCATACGAGGTTTTAGGGAGTACGCAGTGCTTCCGATCTCATGCCGCTCTATTAAAATTTTGTTAAATTAGGGTACGGGATTTAAGAAACCCGGTATCAATGTAGGTATACTATAGAACTAAGGATCAATAGCACGTTTCAAATGTACATTTATAACTTTTCTACATTGAGTAAAAACTAAAATAAAAGTTACACCCTCTGCTCGACAGAGAAGTCTACGTTTTTTCATGCCTTACCACAAGCGAGTCACGGACAAGGCATTTAAGGCCTCGCTTAGCACTCAACGTGTTAAAAAGGGTCCAAATCTGGAATGTGAGGTTGTGGATGAAATTGGGTAACAAACAAGACTCTTGTATGTTATTTATTATTTAATTTTTTAATTAAACTAAAGCCACATTATTACATATAAATACTCCCAAACTATATCATGTTTTAGTATTTACAGTGTCTTCTTTTTGCTTTTGGACTAAAACTTTTTCGGCAAAGAAATTGTAACGGTTTTTTCTTCTAAGTACACATCCAGACAACGGGGTCCACTGAAATAAAAATGACATCGATTAGCTTATGAAAAACAAAGAAAATTTGTTACATATTTTAATGGAATAAGCAAAACAAGGTGGTAGAGTTTCGCAGCGATTCGCCCGGATTGGTACCACCGCCTTACATATTCCTGCCACCATAACGTCAATGCTTGCCGTTGACGTGTTCCGGTTCGGAGGGTAAGGTAGCCGGTAAACTTACTTGCACGAGGCCTAAAATCCTGGCCTCAGGTTGGCAACGCACCATACCACCTTTAGTGTTTCAAGGCGGCGTGAATTTCTTACCATCAGGAAATCCGTCTGCTTGTTTGACTTCCAATATTATAAAAAAAATCGGGTTGCACTCCGGGAGTGTCGGCAGAAGTGAAAGCTTGAATATTAACGTTCATTTTTTGGTATTTTGGAATGGATTTGGTATTTTGAATTGGAATACTATCATTTATGTGGTAGAATACAATATTCATTTGTTGCGCTTTCGTACACAAACATGACAACACGAAGATTCGCACAAGCGCCCTGCGCCGTCTTACGAATGATCTGACGCGAGTTTAGAAGATTTAACCCATTCCATAAAAAGTGCGCAACGCCGCTAAAGAAATTTTCACTTCAAATATAAATAAGCACTGACACTCCTGATGGATATGGCGGCAGGAGTTTATAAGGCGCAACTCTCTCTTTCTTTAACTGGACTCTTTGATAAGTGGTTTTGTGAGTAACATATGCTTGCTTCTTATGAGTTACCAAACAGGAACAGGATTTGTTTTTAATTGTGTACGAAGAAAGCCTTAGAAATATTTTGATATTCCATTGGTGCAAGCATTCAAGTGGTAGAATAGCAACGCTAGCCCTAATCGGTATTTAATTCGGTAGTTAATTGACCACCTAGATAGTATGTGACTTGAAGGTAAAGAGTTTTATTATTATTGACTATTTCAACTTACTATTCTCTTCCTAGTCCAGAATCCTTGAATCCACCAAACGGAGCAAGGTGATTCAAATGTGAGTACGTATTGACCCTGAGGATAAAAATAATACAAAATATTATAGTAGGGCATATTTTGTTTTCTGTGACTATCGTACAATATAATATAAAGTTAGCGAAGTAATCATTGTAGCACTTTGGAACCTAGTCATTATGTATGTATAAATATGTAAATAACCAATTATGTAGTACTAGCAGTTTCACGCAGCTTCGCCTGCGTAACTTGGCTTCTACTGCACTGATTTTGATGAAACAAAGCTTATGCTACTCAGAAATAATGTAGCATTCTAAAGGCGAAAGAATTTTTGAAATCGGTACAGTAGTTTTGGAGCCTATTCATTTCAAACAAACATACTAAAAATCAAATCTTTCCTCTTTATAATATTAGTTAATATATAATATGCGCTGTATTAGTATATAATCGCGTCATCGAGAATATTGCGAAAATATTGAATTCCGTGTACGCATGGAGTAGTCCTCTTGATACTCTTGAGTCTCTATATCATGCGAATTGGAATCGTTCATTTAATTTTAGGTACTTTTGAACACAACACTAGTGGATTATTGACTTTTAGTTACAAATAAATTCAACGAATCCTATAAAATAATTTAGTTTTTACTACTGTGTGTGTGTTTACTAGTTTAACTAAATGTTAATATTGTGTCCAAGAGAACCTAAAATGGCATCGATTTCAATTTCCAATATTGCATGAATCGAGCTTCAACAGTAACCCTACTGGTCACCTTGGCACAGATAAAGTTTTTGTAGTTTTAGCGTCGTCGTGAAGAAAAAGGATGGTCATTTTTTTTTCAATTATTGAATATTGTATCATATAAATTCATTTTGGTAGCATTTTGTAAATTCTGTTAAGGACACAAGTGAAGTGTTTATGACGAAATTATTGTATTTAAATTGAATGATGAAATTATTGCTTTATCCAAGACCCTGACATGATTTTCTATGACGATCTATAACTAATTTAATCCTGATTTATCAAAATCGGTGTATTTGATGTAAACTCTTGACTAATAGCAGATGCTAACGCCAATGGCAAGAAAATAAATTGTATGAAACCAAACCCGGAGCATTTGGCGCCATGATGAAAGAATATGGTTGTAGTTTTTTCGTAATTATTTGATTGTGTGTAAGTTATGAGTAAAATTAGTTGATTTAGGTGGCAACTAGTTTATTTTTGTTCATCAAAGTGCACAAGGGAAATATTTATGAAAAAAATAGTCGGTCGTGTATTTTCTCATTGTCGCCAAATCTCATAAAATGAGCTTAAGTAAGGAGGCCACCGCCTTACTTAAGACCCTAACATTATTTAATGACTAATGACAGTAATAAATAAAATTCAAGGAATAAATTGAAAATAAATAACAAGAACAAAAATATTAATAAGGAAGACGTGGCAGCATGGCCTAAAGGTCTTAGTCGGTCCTAGAAAGGGACAAATAAACTTAAAAGCATGCATCTAAAATAAGTTTAGTTTGTGAACAGCAGAATCACCATCATTGTAACATTAACTAAATATTCTTTTACCACACAATCCCAGATTCAACGTGCTTGCTGAACTGTAGAGCAGCATCCAGGTTTGTGGTGAAAATGCCAGCTGCCAGTCCAAAACTCGTATCATTAGCACGATCAATAACTTCTTCTAAGGTTTCAAACTTTATAATACTCTGTACCGGGCCGAAGATCTGAAAAGATAATTAAGATTTTTGAGGAAGTTATCGTTAACGGCGACGGGAGGGACACCGCAAGTAGGCGGCAATGTAGTGTGGCAATTTGGGTTGCTTTGAATTTCTCCACTAGAACAGTCAGTCAGAATGCTGTCCAACAGCTCGAATTTACTGGTACCTCTCGCAGACCTGTTACTACTGCCGAAGCGTCAGTGGTCAACATAGTCGTATTCCGTGCACGAGAGTAGGGTAGCCAGTATTTGTACACGTGTCCTAAGATCTCGGCCAGTAGACAGCGACACACCAGTACAACTTTTAGTGTCTACAGGTCTGTTGTCTCTTACCATCAAGGCAAAGAATGAGGCTTCGCTTGTTCGCGAACTTTAATATAAAAAGGAAGCTTTAACGTTCAAAAACCAACAACGCCATAAAGTTATCTGGCGACAATTATATCGTTATATCATATTGTTATGCTGAGGTTGGCGAGGTAGGTGTTACCCTATGACTCTTTGGTGATGGTGGGAAAGTTACGTTTACGTCAATTCAGTACTGACATAATTATAGAAGATTTTTATTTATTTATTTAATTATGTTTATTCTCTTTAAATTTTTTCCGCCAAAAATCGCCACTGGCCACAAACAAAAAACGACAGTGGAAGTCTAAAACAACACTTATGAAGGGAAAAAGATAAATGTAATATAATTACAAGGAATTATTTTTATTTGCCAGGATATAGGGCTCTATAGAGGCCGGAAACAAAAGTTTTAATTAAAGTTATTGATGTCATTAATTGTGTAGCTTTTTAACTAAATAAAATAATAGTTGAATTAAATCTTATTTATCGACGTATGAGATAAGTTTGCTGTTACATTTCTCTGTCATATTCATTGACTTCTAGTTACTCTCCACAAAAGATACTGTATGTTGTCGCACAATTTCATACTGCGTTCATCGTGATTTATCGTTTTGCCCGTTGGTATATCTTGGCCTGCGACCTCGTTTCTAGGTAGCTTGAAGATCTCGGGAGATACTTGCACCTCGCGCAACTCGCGATATATAAGGTTTCTTTTAAAGTTAAACTTGTTTTCTGTGACGCTTCTTTCATGAATGAATCTTTGGTAATGCCATAAGGAAGTTTCACTACTTACGTGTGTACACTAAAACATGAACACATTTTTTTAAATTGGAAAATACACGCTAGGTAACAATGGGAATAAAGTATCGGTTGTCTATAAATAGATGGAATAATATGCCTCTTAGAATATCAAATCTCATGGCTTCATCATTTTCAGATAGCGACGAGAGGTAAAAATGTTAAATGGAAGCTCAGCGAGGGATGAAAAGCGAAAATTATAAAAGAAATAAGAAAATATTTTTTTCTTCATATAAGCAGTCGTAACGGGACACTAATACTAATAATACTTATAAACGCAATACTAATTAATGTCTTTGATGTTGGTTTAATACAAGTATTTGATAGATACAAAGAATATATTTATTTCATTTGTATCTGACAAAGATTCTTGTGACACATCTATAAAAATCTAAAAACTGCCACCAGATCGGAACGCGGCTACTCGGATTATCTTTTTTTCAAATCTTATTACAAAAATATATTACATACATAATTTATAGAGTTTGGTTTGAGGAACAATTAATCCCAAGTATTTCTGTCGTCTAAATATTCTGAAATTTTATAATAACCTTTACCACACGACTTAAATTATATACAATTTTTAAATGTATTAAGCGGTAAGTCTTTTAATATACTCGGGAAGTTTAAAGTTTACATGGCCCACGAAAGAACAACTGATTCTGTAGAGACGAGTCTTATGCACAGCAAGATTCTTTTATTCCTCGTCTTTAAAGCGTGTACTTACATCACATTTATTTTTGTACAAATTTATATTTTTTTGGACAAGTTTTCAAAGATATATTGAGAAGCTACCGTTAGGGCCACATTCCCAGGTTACATTTAATATTGAGTTAAAATGTCAAATATAAGGTGATTTAACCCAAGTTCGACGTTAACTCAGTGCTAAATACTTAACCCAGGAACGTGCAAGTGGCCCTTCGAATGTTTATTTTTTTAAACTTTTCCCTGAGGGAAATTCTTGGGCCTAAGTTAAAAAATGCCCGCTAGAATTGTTTATTTCAGTTATTTTCAGAGCATCACGTCTTATGGCATTCTTCTGTATCTCTATGGATATACATATCTAGCTTTCTTTTTCAAGACAAATATTGTGTTTACCTCAGCAGGGTTTCGCCAGAGAAGAATGCCATAAGAAGTGATGCTGTGAAAATAACTGAAATAAACAATTCTAGCGGTGTCGACATCAGTTAACTAAAATTGATTTGATTGATTGCTTATGCTTATGCTTAGGCTGCACACATATTATGGTCAATCAGAAACAAAAAAGAAAATTGTGTGTATGTTTTATGCCTGCTAATATTTTTTTGTTTGTTTTAGGTTCGACGAGATCGACCAATATTATATACACTAGCTACTGTCCGCGTCTTCGCCGGCCGAATTACTCACAGGTTTAAATTTATTTTTTTATTAACCAAAAATAGGTAGAGTGAGACAAACAATTAAGGATCCTATAATAAAGCTAGAAAACCATTACAAAGTACTCCAAGTAAGTCTTATAAGATTTCCTTATAGATAATGATTTTTTTATTATTTTCAGATATAAATATATATAATCCTACACAGTTTTGTATTTGTATCACTTACTTGTCGTTTTTCCGCTGCATCCGGTTAGAAAGAAGTTTCACTTCAAACAGGGTGTGTGTGCGATTCACACACGATAGAAGTGAAACTTCAGTAAATCGACAAAAGAATGAGATGAATATATGTTTGTGTCTCTTACCTGTCGTTTTTCCGTTGCACCTGTTTTGAAATTACGATCCTAAAGAAGTTTAACTTCAAGAAGTGAGAGTGGAAGTGGACACCCGAGCAATCAATATACAGTTATCCGCGAGAAGAACAGTATCTTCACGCCCATATCCACGAAGAGGTAGGCAGAGGCACAACCAGGGCACCCACGACTAGCCGAAGATACTAAGTCCCACAAGGTGATAGGTGGCAAGCCTATCGCCAACCGGGCACATATCCTATCCCGAGCAACATTTTTTTTTATTAGAAAATTGGAAAAACCCAATTTTCTTTTTGTTGCCCGACCCGGGATTCGAACCCGAGACCTCATGCAGTCGAGTCCAACAACTGAACCGCTAGACCACAGAAGAAGAACAGTCTTCTATTAAATCAACCCCAGTTACTTGGAAGTTTTGCCCTTGACTTATCGTCATTAAAATCAAACTCTCAGAGGCAATTGGAAGCGCCCAAATTCAGAAACCATCAATTCAATTCAGAAGTCAAGTATAGAGATAAACGGCACGAACACCGTTTCCCTCGTTCCTATCTAGTCAAAATGATAATCCTCAACTAAACTTTTTGTCAGACTTTGGATTGCAACCTGGTGCTGTTACACAGTTTCGGTGGTTTTAGGTCACATGGTAACATTACCGGTGTACATTAAGGCAAGCGAGCCTATGGTAAGAAAGACCAGGTGGTTTAGGTAAATTTAAAAACTGACTCAGATAATAATTTATAATGTGACATACAACTAAAATCTAAAGTTTCTTTTTTTTTATGATATTGGAAGGCAAACAAGTAGACGGATTTCCTGGTGGTTAGAAATTCACGCCGCCTAGAGACACCAATGGTGGTAATGGTGCGTTGCCAACCTGAGGCCAGGATGTTAGGCCTTGAGCAAAAGTAAAAGTAAGTTTACCGGCTACCTTACCGTAACACATCATGGCGTTATGGCGGCAGGAATAGATAAGCTTTTGGTACCAATCCGGGTGAGTCACTGCGAAACTCGACCACCTAGTCAGATGTCACGGTGTTAGTGACGGTAAGCCAATGCTCGCCTTTTATTAGCTGCCTGGCAAGAAGGCAGATGGTCTATTCTGCAAAGGAGCCCGGACCAACACGAGGACCACATGTCACTAGCTTCAACGGGGTAGAACTTTAATATAAATGTTATATTCTCCTGTCACCCCTTCGGGATAGAATTTCCTAAAATCATCTCTTGGTGCTCCTCTACACTCACTGACAAAACTTAATGCTAAATTTTAACTTTCATACATATTTCATGTGTCCAATATTAAAAATTACGAAATTTTAAACGAGTTTGCAACCCTATTTTACGTCCTTCGAAATAAAATTTCCAAAAATCCCCTCCTCAAAAAAGGTACTACCCTACACTTCCTAAGAAATCTTCATACAAAATTTGAACTTTCTATGCTCAGTAGTTTCGGCTGTGCGTTGTTCGTCGGTCAGTCAGTCACTCGGTAACGGAAGAATTTTTATAATAAACTAGCTGTTGCCCACGGCGTTTCCCGCGTAGTTAATGGTCCCACAGGTACATTGTTTCTGGATTAAAACTATTCTATGTGTTAATCCAAGTTACCCTCTATGTGTGTGCCAAATTTCATAAAAATCGGTTATGCATATTTTGCGTGAAGGAGTAACAAACAAACATACAAACTTTTGTATTAATAATATCAATAGGATATTTCAATGAAAGAACATTTAAACTTCGATAATATTAAAACACTAACTAATTAAAAAATAATTATGCGACTTTCTAGGAGATCCCAAACTAGGTAAAGCCTGTGTCTTGGAATACATATCCCGGAAGGGGTAGGCAAAGGCAAAACCATGGCACCCAAGACTAGCCGAAGACACCAAATCTTACAATGTTATAGGTGGAATGCCTATCGTCAACCATGCACATATCCAATCCCGGGCAACTTTGTTTTTATTAGAAAATTTAGAAAACACATTTTCTAATTTTTTTTTGCCCGCCTCGGGGATCAAACCCGGAACCGCAAGAAGTCAAATCCGACGCCGGAACGCTAGACCACAGAGTTAATTAAAATATATACTATATATAATATCGGCTACACAAGTTGGACACAGCATAGCTATTAAATGCTTTTAATGACTACAAGGCGACGGAAGTGTGGCTGCGCAAGTAAAATTCTTCGTGATAAAACGCTTTGAAGTGCGACTATTTATTGACAACAAACCGAAGGGTCTGCACCTGATTTATCTATTCCGTGGTCTGTAGGGTTAATCTTGAATCTCGATTTCAATCAAATTAGAAATTGGAATCGTATATGTCATTTCAGATATTTTTAAACACAATACTAGCGGATTTTAAACACATTTATCATCATATTAATACGTGAAGCAAAAACTTTGGACCCTTTCTACGAAAATTGCGCTGACGGAGGAGTATGAAATATGGCACACTTATAGTTTATGTGTAGGAGAAGTGCAGAACGCTAATATTTTTAATGATAATGTTTATAAAGTGCATTAATTCAAAAAATAAAAAATTACACGTACTAAACTTAAATCGTCGCGAATTAATAGCATTTTTAATTATTTATACGGGATACTCACGATCTCTTTTTATTTTATTTGTCGATATTAAAATAAAAAGAGATCGTGAGTATCCCGTATAAATAATTAAAAATGCTATTACACGTACTACCATGCATTTGACACTCACAAACAAATATATTCATGATAACGATAAAAGATCACAGATGGCGCACAAACTATAATCATACAGATTGGAAACAAAGTAAGTAGTTGGTCTTGAGAAATGAAGATGGCGTTCTTATCAACAAGATATTAAAATTTATTATGGTCGGATTTCGACCAATGTGCGACAACTAGTTTATTAATTCTTAATTGTACACAAAAAAGTCAAAACACAAGTAAATAAGTAAAATTATACAAAAGGCGAGCCTATTTCTAAAAGAGTTTTCTTCCAGCAAACCTAAAATAAGGAGAATGCACAAAAGGAATGTATAATACTGCCATCATATAGATTATTATGGTGTTCCGAGTGCGGTTGTAGATAAACCAGTGAAATTATTTAAACAAAAGGCTTTTCCAATTTTCTAATTTAAAAAATGTTGCTCGGGATTGCATATGTGCCCGGTTGGCGATAGGCTTGCCACCTATCACATTGTGGGACTTAGTATCTTCGGCTAATCGTGGATGCCCTGGTTGTGCCTCTGCCTACCTCTTCGGGGATATCGGCGTGAACAAACAAAAGGCTTCATCCAAAATTTATGTTACCAACACACAGTCAAAACCTTTGATGTCTGTATCCGACGAGTATTTGTTTCTTTTGGAAATTCCGTCTCCTTGTGAAAAAACATAGTAAAATATAGTCCCGAGATATATTTGACAGTTCTCATTGGTTAAAATATGGTTATAAAGCTTAGGCCACACTCGTCGTGGAGATTCGATGTACCTAGTACACATGTTGTGGAATATTTTCGAATAGTTCGCCGCTTCGTGCAAGCTGCATAGCGCGAAGAAATTAACAAGAAAGGTGTAGGCACTTCACTCTGTAGGGTTTGACTCTGGAATCTCGATTTCATGCAAATTAATTATTATGGTGTTCCGAGTGAGGTTATAGATAAACCAGTAAAATTATTTAAACAAAAGGCTTTTCCAATTTTCTAATTTAAAAAATGTTACTCGGGATTGCATATGTGCCCGGTTGTCGATAGGCTTGCCACCTATCACATTGTGGGACTTAGTGTCTTCGGCTAGTCGTGGGTGCCTTGGTTGTACCTCTGCCTACCCCTTCGGGGATATGGGCGTGAAGATACTGCAAATTAGAAATTGGAATTGGATATATCAGTTTAGGTACTCTTGAAGACAATACTTGCAAATTACAAACATTTAGTTTAAAAACACTTCAACAAATTTGATAAAATATTTTTTGTTATTATTTTTAAGGAAGTGTCAAGCGCAGGTCTGTCTGATACAGACCTTTATTTTCTTAATTCGCATACCGCTAAGAAGTAACCTACATTTCCAAAAGGTTTTTGGAGGTAATAGATTTTATCCAATCCACTGTTTGGAATAATGACATAATTTTATCATAGTTATAAGCGGCTCGGTAAGTGCTTCGCTACGTATAAACTGAAATATTTAAAAAAATGTATTGGAACAACAAATTCATTTATTCAGGCAACATAAAGTTGGCTATGTGAAAAACATGATTCCTCCAAATTCACCACAAACGTCATATCATATCATAACACAACAAAATAAAAAAAGAAAAACAACTGAAAAAAGTTTCAATATGACAGCACAATCCCCAAAGTTTCTATTTGACAGAAAAATACCCATCAACAAAACGATCCGCCATTTATTGAATTCTTTCGTTACAAAAAATGTAATGTAAAATATGAAGAACCACTCCACCGATTTTATGCAAACTTAACATTAACCAACTACTAAATAGTCCAATCAAAGCTTATTTGTTTTGGCATTTGGTTTGAATAGACAGGTGTGCCCGTTCTTGAGTTATAAAATTACAACGAAAAGTGGCATTGATTTTTATATATATAGATTTTTAGTTTGAGTTATTTTTTTGAAATTATATAAATTTATTAGCTTTTGCAAAATTTGGTATTTTCCTGGACTTTTTAATTACTAACAATTGTAATATAATGGTTATTCACGATGCCTAGAGACACCGAGGTGGTAATGGTGCATTTCCAACCTAAAGGCCGGGATATTAGGCCTCGAGTAAAAGTAAGTTTACCGGTTAACTTATCCTCTGAACACGGCAACGGCAAGCGCCGACGTTATGGCGACATAAATAGGTAAGGCAGTGGTACCAATCCAGGCGAGACGAAGCGAAACTTTACCGCCTAGTCAGATGACACGGTGTTAGGGACGGTAAGTCTATGCTCGCCTTTAACGAGCTGGCATAATAATGTCTGTGTGACTTGCGACATATAAAACTAATGATTATATTAAAGGGCAATAGTGGTAATCGCCTCTGTGGACTAGCGGTCCAGGTGTTGGACTTGACTTAATGAAGTCCCTGGTTCGATTCCCGGGTTGGGCAACAAAAGAAAATGTGTTTTTTCCAATTAAAATAAAAAAAAAATATTGCTTGGGATTGGATATGTGCCCAGTTAGCGATAGGCTTACCACCTATCACGTTGTGGGACTTAGTGTCTTCGGCTAGTCGTGGATGCCCTGGTTGTGCCTCTGCCTACCGCTTCGGGGATATGGGCGTGAAGATACTTTTTGGTACACACTCACTTAACTAATTTTAAGTTATCGCTATCTTCTTCCAACGAAAGTAATAGAGAGAGACAAAACACTTTTAGTGCTATCAGATTAGTCTGTACACGTCATTTCTGCAGACGTTTAATCTATCATTCGGAAAACGTTGATTAAAACATCACAATTTGTCATTTGACATATCCGGATTAATCTGACATGTTCCACATCTTTTGGTTTTGCTTCATTTGAAAAAGATATCATACATCTGAAATAAGTTTAGTAGTAACGGAATTACCACCAATATCTCACATTTAAATCGGGGAAATTCTGTAGACTTAATTCGAATCTTTAGAGTTCAAAAGAAGTGTGTAAGAGCGATATGTAATGTTTATCAGATACATTCATGCAACCACTTTTTAAGTCACTCGACATTTTACCTTTAACTTATTTATATATTTTGGCAGTATGTGAATTTGTAAAAAACACCATCATTTGTTTTAAACAAATGCTGAAGTGTTAGGGAATTCACATTTTAGATATAGTGAAAAGTTACTTGTGCCTTGCCAAAGACTTAATATCTATAAAAATAATGTATATTGCATGTCCATTCGTCAATATAATCAAATGCCTGATTGTTTCAAATCATTGCCTCTAAAACGATTTCGAAAAAAGCTTTTCGACTGGCTATTAGATAAAACGTATTATAGTGTAAATGACTTACTTGAAGAAAGGATTCATTGATAATATACATATATAATTATTAACAAATTTAATTATGAATTGTTTTGGTTAACGAGGAGTTTGTTTCGCTGTTTCTTCTCCTGACTGGCTAGGTTTGGAAACAGTGGTAGTGTATGGTAGATAGGGTAAAACTTGATCGTTATAATTTTTGCTTAAATTAATAAGTGCTAGCCTAGTATCTGAGAACATTATTATTCCACGATTATCCCTTACTTAGTAAGGCAAGTCATTTATGTATATGAGGAACAAAAAGGGCCCCAGAATGAAGCCCGGGGGACACCCATGGGAAGAGCAGAACCTGTCGATTTTACACCATTAATATCAACTTTCTGAATTCTCCCGCTCAAATAAGAAATCAGAAGATCAAGTGAGTTACTTACTTTTCATTCCATACTAACGAAATTTCCTGACAAGTGTGTCATAGTAACAAATGCCTTGGACAAATCACAGAATACACCGAGTGTAATCACATAATATACCTAGTAAAATAATAAAAAATGGCATGACGAATAATCCATGCCATAAAAATAACTTATGTTATGATCCCACTCCTGTAAACGCTCTTAGTATGAAGGTTTTTTTTTTAATTCTAAAAATGTGATTTTAATGTTGCGATTTCTCAAAGTTTCGTTTCGAGAGTGCGAGTTTTCACCGACATTTGTATTGTCTAAAGATTATTCAATTTTAAATAAAAAAAAGTAATCAAATACTTTATATTAAGTTTGCATCGGGCAACTAACTTTGGTCACGCACCTCTCGCCAAATTTGCATGCTCTATACAAACAATTTACAAAAAGTACTTTCGTGTGTTCTTTGCATACATTTTTTACTTACAAGTTGATAGCCAGGTACTGGCTACTTTACAGCTTTGGAACATGATACAACAGGACGCAGTACTATCCTACATCACAAATATAATTACGCCTAACCGTCACTGGAGATAGCAAATATAAAACACGTCATTTGACAGCTATTTGATTTTGAGTTGGCCACTGAGATACATAATCAGTCCGCAGGCCATAATTTATTAATTTATTTTCCTCGCAATTTTTAGTCGCCTAGGACTATTTTAAGTATATTCAATGTACAAATAGGTACAGAATTTATTTTCTACAGTATTATTAAATTTACACTTATAATAAAATTGTAGAAGAGTGACCGCCTCATTGGTCGAATGGCTAGCGTACACGCCTAACTACATTGACCAACCGTGAGGCTCGGGTTCGATTCCCAACGGGGACAGGCATTTGTGTGATGAACATTTAGATGTCAGTATTTCCGGGTCTGGGTGTTTATTAAATTTATTCCGGCATCTATTTGTATGTATTAGAATCCTTGACTAACACCCATAACTCAAGCATATCTAATTTGTTTACTTTGGGGTTAGATTCAATTTGTGTAACTTGTCCAGGGATATTTAGTTTTTTTTTTGTTTATTTAATTCTGTATATTGAAGATATTACAAAATATGTGCAGTAAAACTGCAAAAAGCGACTTCAATTATGTCATGACCGTGTCACAATTTGATTTTTTTTAATAACTTTAAGACAGCCCCACATGAATTTATTAACAACCCAGTAGTAGTTTTGAAGTATACATAATAGTGTAATACATTTTCATATATATCTATAAAGTGATAGGTCACATCCCTATTGCCAATCGGGCACATATCAGATTCCGGGGAACGTCATTTTTTCAGTAAAGATAGTTATACAAAAAGATGTTATATACCTACGCAGTTAGCATAGCATAGCTATTTCTCACGACCTACTACTCTACTAATAGCTTTAGTCAAATCTTACCTCTTCCTTGGCTATGATCATGTCGTCGGTGACGTCAGCGAAGACGGTGGGCTCGATGTAGTACCCGGTGGTACCGACACGCTTCCCGCCTGTCAGAAGACGTGCGCCTTCTTGCTTCCCCTTCTCTATGTACCCGAGCACTTTTTTGAACATCCTCTCGTCTACCTGTGGGAAAACTTCATGTTTATGATGGCAGTTTTATATATTTTTTTGTTTTTGTCAGTTTTTTAGAGTAAAACATTTCAACAGAAAAAATATCTTAAAGAGAAAAATGATTTTAAAACCTTTTAGCAATTCTTAATGTCTATCAGTAATTATTAAGAAGTTACATGGAGTTTTGACGCCATCGTGAATGAAGGTGGTCGTATTTTTTCATTATTATTGAATTTCGTGTTTATATTGAGTGAAATTGGTTAATTTAGGTGGCAATTAGATCAATTTTGTTCAGTGAAAGTGCACAAATATAATAATCATTAAGAATTTATCGTCTATTTCCTCGCTGCGGTCAAATCTCATTAATGAGCTTGAGTAACGAAGCCACCGCTTTACTCAAGACCCTGACCTGACATGATTTTGTACATAGTAACTTATGACTGTATAAGAATTAACCAACTTGACATTGGCAAAGTAGTCGTGAAAAACGATAAAAGAAGAAGAAGTTACATAATCAACGGAATCATTTTCGATGAAAGTTTGTCAATTTACATAAGCTGAGCTAACAAACTGTGTACCTTCTCCAGGTAATCACGTCCAAAAAAAAGAATTATCAAAATTTATCAAACAACAAGAACATCTAACAAAATTAAATGTTGAAACGTTCCCTTGTTTGCTTGCTAATGTAATCAAAAAAAACCTTTATATAATTTTCCATCCACGTCACGTAGAGGTAAATCTCTTTATAAACAAAATTAAAAGGTTTTTCAATACATTGTATTTGAATATCGGATTTTAATCGTAATAGACAAATGTGGGTTTGTTTATTAACATGGTTGAGATTTATAATAAAGTCTAATAGTTTTAGATAACCTTTCGTTAAACATTTCTGTACATTTTTAATACTCGTAGCTATCCAACCAATCATCAGTATAAATATAGTAAGAGTTATTATGGTTATGTCCATGCTTTGATTATTAATTTCTGAATTGGAAACTGCAATATTATTATTACAATATGATTATGAACAATAATATTTAAACTAAAAATTATCACACAGAAAAGTAATGAACGAACTTATTTCTTGTGTTTAACTACAATAAACTAAGCTTAAATTTAGTTAATTATCCCCTATTTTACAGGAACTTTCAGATGGATATGACACAGTTCTGCAGATCGCTCCGGTTAGCGATGATGTGGAGTGTATTAAAAAGTCCTTGTTTGTATATTAAAAAAAAAGCATGGCGTAATACACTGCCACCGCAATTCCGTGCGGCGACAATTACAAGTCAAAATTCTCTTTGCCGCACACCTGAGCGGTCTGCGATACAGTTTCATATCCACCTGAGGGGTTCCAGTGAAGGAGGATATAAAAGACAAAATTTTATTTTGGCTTTATTTTGGTTAGTAAAACGATTTTATTTATTTGTTTTGTTTGTATGACAGGTCAGCCAAATTTCATCGCTAACATTTTAGTAAATCCGATATGTATCGTAATCGGGCATACAGACAGCAAAAATAATTCTAAAATTAAAAATTTTCAATGAACCAACGACAAACAGTCAATACCTTCAAATGTCATAATGCCTCAGACAGAAACATACTCACAGACTTAATACACCTTTCTTTTTTATGTGCTTTAGATAAACTGTAAACGTTACGAAACATAGTACCGCAAATTTTCAACTATGATCCATCAGCCACCTCCCATTAATCAGTGTCAACAAGTCTTCAACATCAGAAAATATGAACTAGCTAACGAGTCTAAACTCAGGTTTACCAGGGTTTACCAGTAGGCCCCCAATGTTAGGTTACCTAACTTCTCTTATCTTAGCTATCTTCGAGCTTAATCATCAGACTAGCTCAGTTGAACCCGCATTATTTAGTGTTTTAATGGTTAGGTTTCACGTATGTTCAAAAATAGAAAATACTCATAGTGCGTCTAATACAATGTGTACGATGCCGATGCTTACAAATGCCGCCGAAAAAACCTGAAATTAGCTGATAACCTTGAACGCCTAGACAAATCTCTATAAACATAGCTGGGCATTAACTCGTTAATTCGTTAATCGTTAATTAACGAAGTTAACATTTTGATTAACGAATTAACTTTTAAGTTAACTTTTAAAAATGTTAACGGACACGTTAACTTCCGTTAATATGCAGAAGTCCGTTATAATAATAATAATAATAATAATAATAATAATAATAATAATAATAATAATAATAATAATCGTTAATCTAATGCCTACTATTTACCGAACGGCACCGCGACGCGGCGCGAAAAACAGGTTCAGACAAGTACAAAAAGAACGACAAGTGCCGGGCGGCGCGTGGCAACGCATGAAATAAAAAAAACTAGATATATTTTGCCGGCACGTGCGAGTGAGAAACTGCGAAGATATTTTTTCTTTTATTCATTACTTAGCACCAGTGCAACGATATAAAAATACAATTTTACTCATATTAACGGATTAACGATTAACGTTAACTTGCGTTAATTCTTCCGAAATGTAACGCTTTAACGTTTAACGAAGCTAACTTTTTTTGTAACGGATTAACGATTAACGAAGTTAACTAATTGATTAACGGTGCCCAGCTTTGTCTATAAACTATAGTTAAGAACCATCTCGATTAAGTCATACACAAACACACACACACAGACACCCCTCGTAATCAAAATATATTCGTTTTGCTGATGTATAAGTACGTATTGTGTATTTCTGTAAACTTTAATCTAAATCCGTTCGGTAGTTTATGCGTGAAAGAAAAACAACATTCATCCGTTCTCATAAGCTTTCGCAAAAATAATATTAGTAGGATTACCAGTGTATATACAATATACCAAGTATTCTAGTTACTTTTTAATTTGAAACAAGAAATTATGATGTTGTCCTGCCACTTCTAAAGAACACATATTGAAAAGTTTTAAAGTACCTGGGGGCCATGTTGAGTTGTTGGGTCTTCTGGGTTGCCTATTTTGAGGTTCTTTGCAAGTTGCACAGCTTTTTCTACGAACTGATCGTAAATTCCAGATTGTACATATAATCTTGACGCAGCAATGCAAATTTGTCCTTGGTGCGCAAACACACCCATTGAGGCGTACTGAGCAGCGACGTCAACTGTAAACATGTGTACAGTGAGACTAAAGGATAGCGCCCACTGTTGACGGGGACGAAGCGTGTTGGGTCGGGACGCAACGCATTGCAAAGCACAATCACAAGCACAAAATCCGCGCAAATGGGCGCTATCTTGAAGGCGGATAGCGCACTGCCGCCGCTTAACGCTGCGGATTTGAAAATATCACCGCACGGAGATGCGGTGGCAGTGTGTTACACCGTGCGGTTTTTGTAGTATCTTCACGCCCATATCCCCGAAGAGGTAGGCAGAGGTACAACCAAGGCACCCATGACTAGCCGAAGATACTAAGTCCCACAATGTGATAGTTGGCAAGCCTATCGCCAACCGAGCACAATTCCAATCCCGACCAACATTTTTTTTATTAGAAAATTGGAAAAATCCAATTTTCTTTTTGTTGGCCGACCCGAGATTCGAACCCGGGACCTCATGCAGTCAAGTCCAACACCCGGACCGCTAGACCACAGAGGCGATTTTTGTATACAAATCTTAATACAAAAAAGTACCTAGAAATCTATAGAAGTTACCTGAATTACAATACCTTGGATTAGCAACTAGCAGTTAGTATCTTTAACAACTTTGGTATCTGTAGATAAGGTAAGTTTTTTTATGATATTGGAAGGCAAACAAGCAGATGGATTTTATGATGGTAAGAAATTCACGCCGCCTAAAGACACCAAAGGTGGTAATGGTGCGTTGCCAACCTAAGGCCGGGATGTTAGGCCTCGATGTTACCCTCTAAACCGAAATACGTCGTTATGTCGCTGCGTAACTCTACCACCTAGTCAGATGTCACGGTGTTAGTGACGGTAAGCATATGCTCGCCTTTTACGAGCTGCCTGGCATGAAGGCAGCTGGTCTATTCTGAGAAGAAGCCCGGACCAACACTTTGCTTATTTTTAAATTATACAAAGATTTTCAATGTTGTATTAATAAAGTTAAAAAAAAACGAGTATCAATTAGCGTTCTAGATAAGGAATTAATATCCGTCCTTAATAGGAATGATTACGGACGTGGGCTGTACATACTTATTACTTTAACAAGCATCGAAGCCTTGTAAAAGCCGCTTACAGAGAGAACTGCAGACTCGAGTTTTAATAAACATTCAGTCCTCTTCGCTGGAAGCTTTACGGTTCTTTGAATTAAATCGAGAGATACATTTTGAAATTACCATTTTTTACTTTTCCTCCCGCTGTTTCAGTCCGCTAAGAATATACCATCTACTTCTCTATCAGGAGCTCGTCAGTGGCAATCACAGATTAAATGTGTGATTACCAACAAAACCACTGGTGGAACAGCCACTTGCCCAGGTAGGGATCTTCCACTTTACCTATTCCTACCGCCATTACAACTGTCGCTCAAATTGAAAAAAGAAATCAGAAGTTGAGTCCTGTTTTTTAAATTTAAGAGGAGGCAATCGAGCAAGTGGTTCACCTGATGGAAAGTGATCATACGCACACGGACATCCGCAATACCAGGAGTTTCACAAATTCGTTGACGGCTTTTCAAGACCTGTGTTTAGTTCGATTGTGATTAGATTCGATTCCTGACTTCCCATATTCGGCAGAATCAGAGACTACTACTAGTCCGATCGATACAACAACAGTAGCTGTTTCGACTTTCGACCACTAGTTCTTTCGATATAACAACAGTAAGAGAGACAACGACTAACCCTGTCGATACTAAAACGCAGTATGTTCCAACTACAATTAAAAGGGAAACAGAACGGAAAGGCACAAAAGAGGACACGTGAAGACTTGTAAAAAAAATTATTAGACTAGATTATAAGCAAATAGAGGCTACCATTAGGTACCTTGATCTGTGATCTTCTATACGTGTTAAGCTGAAAAAAATATCATAAAAAATACTGACTGTCTGCATCATTCATAATGATCAGCGGACTCTTCCCGCCCAGCTCCAGAGTGATGCGCTTGAGGTTAACAGCTCCACCTGCTTGTTGAATCAGCTTTCCTACCTGGGAAGTAATATCCAGATTAATTTTATAAATGCGAAAGTGTGTTTGTATTCGAAACGATGTCATGGTAAATCTAGCATTAATGTGTGGATATGGTTAGAAAACTGGAGAACGATATAGGCTACTTTGTAACGGAAAAAGAGGGGTGTCATAAGTTTGATGTGTTTGTGTGTATGTCTGCCTGTGGCATTGTAACTTGATCTGATAAACCGATTTCAGTGTAGATTGTTTGAAAGCCGACGTGATCGAGCCGTTTTAGCTACATTACAAGCAGGTTTAGGCGGGGCTATTGTGTTTTTTTTAAATTTCAGTATTTTTATCCTGATATCTAGACAGGGCCGGGATATTAGGCCTCGAGCAAAAGTAAGTTTCCCGGCTAACTTATCCTCCGAACTGAGGCCCTTCAACGGCAAACGCTGACATTATGGCGGCAGGAATAGATAAGGCAGACTTTGTTAGATTAATTTTTATAATTTGTCTTTTGTATGAATGTGTTTGAAGAGATAATTTTATCATACATTAATGATCTACGGCTAACGCCAACACTGGACTGGCATTTCTGAGAGAAACATCGATAGCTTTTTTCGGCGCTAGGCATTTATTAAATTGATTTCCGTGTTTATTTACGTATTTCTGTGTTTGTTTGACTAATACTCATAGCACAAACACACAATTAGTTTACTTCACTTTGATTTCCATTTATTTTATATCACTACATAGTATAAAACAAATCAATCAATTAATTAATTATAAAATTTATCAATTATTCCCTTTTTATGCTTAAATATCTAAAATTACGCAACGTATTTTGATGCGGTTTTTGTGATAAAGTGATTGAAGAGGATGGTTTATATGTTTATTTCATAACCATGCAAAGTCAGGGCCACTAGTTGATAATATAGTAATATATACCTGAACGGATCCTGTAAAAGATATTTTTCCAACGTCAGGATGGTGGGTGAGAGCAGCTCCAGCTGTACTTCCGAAACCAGGCACTATGTTCACCACGCCGGGGGGGAATCCAGCCTCCGCGAACAAGGCCGCTGCTGCTAAAGCTGTCAGTGGTGTTTGTTCTGCCGGCTTCACTACCACAGTACAACCTGAAGAAAATATTAGTTTATAGTAGGTATTGAAAAAAAGACATATTAAATACCTTGACCCGGGTTCGATCCCGGGTCTGACAACTAAACTAGAAAAATTGGATTTTTTAATTTTCTAATAAAGATAACGTTACGTATTTTTATTTTAGCACTTGCCCTGTGCTTGGGATAAATTTTCTATAAATTTTAAAGAAAGAAAAAATTTCGCCCCAGACAGGATTTGAACCTGTAACCTTTCGTCTCAAGCCGATGAATGCTCTAACCAATTGAGCTACTGAGGATTCAAGTCCCGTGGCGAAATTTTTAATTCCTTTCTCAGTCCGTCAGTTTAATCTATACAACGGAATGCTATGATTAAAAATGTCACAAGTTATTATGTCCGTACCGTTTTGGTTTTATAGGAAAAGAAAAATATAGCGTCGTACATCCTAAATAAGTTTAGTTAGTGCTCAGTAGAATAACCACCATTTATGCTATACCTACATCGCATTTTACGATATGTCTGGCAGATAAATAGTTGAAGTATAGACGAATAGTAATTACATTGACGCCGGCAGCAGTGTGCAAGGGGATGCAACTGCACACCCCTGTCCGGAAAGAAAGTAGACAGAAAAAATTACCTGACTGAATTTGCGAGAATATGTATATATGTATGTTTGTGTTCGTATGTAAATATATATGTTATTATACATGTTTATTTCGATGTTTGATATTGGTTAATAGAATGTGTAGATGGAGATGCACCCCCCTGAAAATAATCCTGGCGACGCCCATGTAGTAATAATAGAAAGCACTAACCAATGTTTGTCATTTTTTATTAGAAACAAATATTTGGAAAATTATAAGCAATTATAAAAAAATATAACCATTACCTGCCGCTAAAGCTGTTGTAACTTTTGCAAAAAACATTAACAATGGAACGTTCCACGGCAGAATCAGGCCAGCAACTCCAATAGGCTGCTTAAGAGTGTAGGAGAAGAAGTCACCTCCTGAAAGTTATATTTGAGATCAATTAATTGTACTTTGGTGATGAATTTTTTTTTTAAACCAGTAATAATGCCATAAACATAAATAAAGATAGTTATTATATATTTAATTAACAAAGAAAGTAGATGAAGAAGTATGGATGGCAGATACTCAATTTGCTATACGCAAGCCACAAAAAAAAACGACGGGTTGCACTCCGGGAGTGCCGGGAGAAGTGAAAACTTGAATATTAACGTTGTGCATTCTTGATATTTTGGAATGGTTAGAGAATAATTTTGCACGAATTGCTATAGTTATCAGTATGAAAGTACTATAATTTATGTGGTAGAATACAATATTCATTTATTGCCCTATCGTACATAAACATGACATCACGAACATTCGCGCAAGCGCCCTACGCCGTCTTATGAAATTTTGTCTTACGAATCAGGTCACGTGTTCTGACGCGAGTTTGGAAGTTTTTACCCATTACAAAAGAAGAAGTTTTCACTTCAACAATACTTTGTTAGCGTCAGGATGTGACAATCACATCGCTCGCTGAACGAGACATAGTAATTTTGGTTACTAGATTATACAACTAGTGAGTGCTGTATAGCAGCTCATCTGGATAACAAATTCGCACATGCACATGTGACCTCAGCCATAAGATAACAATAACTATATAACTTAACAGGACAAGTTACACAAATTGAATCTAACCCTAAAGTAAGCAAATTCTATGCTGGTGTTATGGGTGTTAGTCAACGATACCAATACATATAATTACTTAAATAGATACCAGAATAAATTTAATAAACACCCAGACCCGTAAATGCAGTTATCTAAATGTTCATCAAAATCTTACCCCCGTCGGGAATCGAACCCGAGCCTCGCGATTGGTCAGTGTGGTTAGGCTTGTACGCTAGCCACTCGACCAACGAGGCGGTAACATAGCAACGTAGCAGTAACATTTATAGTGTCTATAGGCCACAGTTTACACATTCCATGAGAACAACCGACTGATTGTTCGCTATCAGATAAAAAAAAACAAACTTAACCTATGGGGATTGTAGTTCCTTCAACTTTGTCAGCCAAACTTGCGATGTATCTGATGATGGAGGCTCCTCCCCTCAGAAACATTTGGCAGTTACTTGAAACCATGCCATTGTCAAGAGTTTCTAGTTGGGCAAAATAGTCAAGATCACGTTCAAATAGATCAGCAAACTTGTTCAGCAAAGCTCCTCGGTCGGTTGCACTCATCAGCCGCCATTCTGAATTCCGATGAAATGCCGCCTTTGCTGCTTTAACTGCAGCATCTATGTCAGCCTAAAATGAAGCACAGAGAGTTTTTTGATATGACAACTATTTAACTTATAGTTAGAATGTTAAACGATTATTGGTGAAACAAGGAAACGGGCTTCCCGATGGCAAGAAATTCACGCCGCCTATAGACACCAATGGTGACAAAGGTGCGTTGCCAACCTGAGGCCGGGGCGTTATGCTTCGAGCAAAAGCATGGTCACCGGCTACCTTATCCCTCTTATATGTCCCGGCAACAGGTTGGCAATGCACCGTTATAAACTTTGGTATCTTTAGGCGGCGTGAATTTCTTACCATCAGGAAATCCAACTGCTTTTTTACCTTCCAATATCATAAAAACACGCTTAGAACTGCCTATTATGTAATTCCAGAGATTAGTAAATACTCGTATTGTCTATATGTGCAATACAAATCCTGTAACAATCTGCCCAGATTGGTACCACCTCCTTATTTATTTCTGTTTTGTTACTTCTCACAATGCTCGAATTTAAAAATTAACCTCATAAAAGTAATTTAAGAAAATAATAATAAGACAGCTCACATCTCACATCCCAATTCGTCAAATTGATTAGACGTAAAAAAGGGAACACACCAACTTTCTTATTTGATATACCTGTAACTTCGTATCACCAGCGTAATAATGCCTCTATAGATAATAGGAGGAAAACACACAAAGTCTGATTGCGAGGGTTTTCATCTGTAAAGTTGTCAGAAATGGGTGTTTTGTAAACTTTCGGGGGCTAAGACTTTTACTTACATTTTTTTTATAAAGAGTATTTTACCCAGAAGTCACTGTCTGTCTGAGTTATAATAAAATGGTCATGTTTTGGTTCGGAGGTTAGGATAGCCAGTAGACGCACTGTAGGTCTAACATATAGCCGCAGACTCATCTATATCATCTTTGCTGTCTAAAGACCATGCTATCTCTTACCATCAAGAGAGCTGCGTCCTTGTAAACTTTTTACCTCTTGATAGAAATTCGAAAGCGAAACTTGAAATGACAAAATTCATAACTTTTTCTTGAAAGGCATTTACAAAAGGCATCAAGGAACTACTATATATGGTTTAGAATAGAATATAATAGATTTTTTTTACATTCACCTTACAAGAGGCACTTGTGACGAGTCTATATAATATTAAAAACTACCACCGGATCGGAATGCGACCACACACTGAGAAGATCCGGCAAGAAACTCAGCGGGCTTGTCTTTTTTTCCTTATTCTATACAAATTTATTAGTATTACATCATACATTATTATACATTGGTAGCCTCTATTCTTCTCCAACGCAGTCTAACGTTCTTGTAAATGTAAACTACATATTTTTTTATGCAATATGACAAGCACACGGCTCTCCTGATGGTAAGAAGTAACCGTTGCCTATATATAGATGTTGTAGAGGCGTCAATGTGTCGTGGCCGAGGGGTTAAGCCAATTGTGAGCAATAGGTAAGACATTGGATCCTTACCGGGACAACTTGCAGCATGGCATTCTAATTTTTTTAATTTTGGTTTAATTTCAGCCGCTGATTTCTACCTTCGGAAATCGCGTCAGAGCTTCAGGTCATCGAGATAATGCGCATGATGCGCTTTATCTCGATGCGTGGCGATTCCGAAGACATTTTTTACCCCGTATAACACCTTTATGGAATCAGTTACCGAGGGTGGTATTCCCAAACGATTATGACTTAGGAACCTTCAAGAAAAGAGCGTACTCAATCCTTAAAGGTCGGCAACGCATCTGTGATACTCCTGGTGTTGCGGATGACCGTGGATGGACGTGATCACTTTCCATCAGGTGACCCACTTGCTCGTTTGCCTCCTCTTCTATAAAAAAAACCACTACTGGTCTTGTTGGTAATGGCCTTTAACCAAAGATCGCCTCTAACGAGATGCCAGAGCGGCAGACGGTCCATTCTATATCCCGAACCAACACCGATGAAAACACTTTTATTTCAATATTCGCAAAATAATGCCTAACTTAAAAAAAATGACTATTTGCACAATTTAACTACAAATCTTTCTTTACAAGATTTCCACCAATAGTCTATGAGGCTATCTGGCATAACGATGTCTAATATTAGTCCTGCAGCTTAATCAAGTGACGATGGACGCTATAAAATGTTGATTAGATGTTACCTTATCTCCCTCAGCAACTTTGGCCGTTACAGTTTCATTATGAGGGTTTATAGTATCGAAAGTCTTCCCACTGACGGCATCCACCCATTGGTTATTGATGAAAATCTAGAAAATTTAGGACAAGTATTATGTATCGATGTTATATATAACTAGCTTAAGTAACTATTATGTTTGTGATAAAAAAATTAAGGATTTTTTCCGCTTTTTCTCTTTATATGAACCTTCTTCTGATACAATTAAAGTAAAAATATAACTAGCAAAATTGATTCATCGGTTCAGGATTGATGCAATGATCTTGTTATATGGGGATTTTTTTTCAAAAATTCCTTCTCTTTTATTATTTTCTTTTATTTATTTTTGAACTGATTCGGAAACTTCAAATTTAAAACGTCCATTTTTTCCCTCGGAGTTAAACACGTAATTATTGAATTTCGTGTTTATATTGAGTGAAATTGGTTAATTTAGGTGAGAATTAGATTAATTTTGTTCAGTGAAAGTGCACAAATGAAATAGTCATGAAGAAATTAGTGTATCGTCAAATCTCACTAGATGCTTGAGTAACGAAGCCACCGCTTTATTTAAGATCCTGACCAGACATGACTTTGTAGGTACATAGTGACTAATGACTGTATAAGAATTAACTAACTTATGAAAGTTGGCAAAGTGTCGTGAAAAACGATCGAAAGCCATATTTATAAAAGAAGAAGAAGAAACACGTAAAAAAATATTTTATATGTCATGCAAATGATAAGTCAAACTATTATATTGGGCGTGGATTGTGGTGGATATTTTTTATTAGACGAACTGAACTCTATATGAAAATTTGAACATTTTTTTAGAGGATCTGTTAGGAAGGGGGAATTCATTCGACATTTGTATATTTTAAGGATTTCTCCGACATTTCTGAACCGGTTTTAATTTTTTTTTATTTCAAAAAATTATTTGCAGTGTTTTTTTTTTATTCTACACAAATAAGTAACTGTGAGTACAAAACGCGACTGCGATGTGTTCTCTCCCTGTCGACCTTTAGGCTAACATACAGATTTTAATATTTTTATATTTCAAAAAATGAACTGAGGTTGTTCTATTATTTATTTATTTAAACTTTATTATACATAAATAAGTACTGTGAGTACAAAACGCGACTGCGATGCATTCTCTCCCAGTTGACCTTTAGGCTAACAGAGATCAGGTATGCACACAATTTGAAGAAACAAAGAATGAAGTACATAAATATAAATTTTGTGGATATAACTATATACCTACTAAGAACATTACACATGATACCTCAAATATTATCTATACTTCTACAATAACATGTCCTGATTGATTTATCTTCGCTGAGCAAGAACTGTTACAGTTACAACCAAAGACTACAATGTTACAGCTATGAAATTTGGTGAGTAGGGTCATTTTGTTGAGTAGACACCCACTAAGGACGGAATTTTGGAAATTTTACCCCTAAGGGGTGGAATAGGTGTGAAAGTTTGTAAGGAAAGTTTTTTTAAGTTAGAAACATAGGACTTTATTTTTGGGTTACTTATTAAAAACGAGTAAATACGTATTTAAGCGTTTCTGGAAATTCTAACCTTAAAGACCCGCATTTTTTTTAGTAACAAACTTAAAACTTTATTTTTCTTTACTTATTCAAAAAGATTAGATACTTATTTAAACGTTTCTGGAAATTAGAATTTCAAACTTCTATTTCACTCCCTTAGGGGTAGACCCCTAAGGGAGTGAAATAGAAGTTTGAATGTTTGTATGAATGTAATTATTAATGGGTTATTGATTAAAAGTAAATAAGTACGTTTAAAACAGGAATAAATTATTCATACAATTTTTTATTCAACTCCAGTTCTGTAAATATATTAACTACCACGCCAACAAAGTCGCCGGTAGTAACTAGTATAGGATAGTAGTCAAATAAATGGAAAATAATGGATAGGTGTTTAATATTATATTAAACTAGCTGTTGCCCACGCCGTTGCACTAAGCTAGTGCTTAGTGCAACGCCTATGTGCTAGTATCTTCACGCCCATATCCCCGTAGAGGTAGGCAGAGGTGCAACCAAGGCACCCACGACTAGCCGAAGACACTAAGTCCCACAATGTGATAGGTGGCAAGCCTATCGCCAACCGGGTACATTTCCAATCCCGAGCAACATTTTTATATGAGAAAATCGGAAAACCCAAATTTTCTTTTTGTTGCCCGACCCGGGATTTGAACCCGGGACCTCGTGCAGTCAAGTCCAACGCCTGAACCGCTAGACCACAGAGGCAATTAGCCTATTAGGCCTATGTGCTATTCCAAGTTATCTAGCTAAGTGTGTGCCAAATTTCATGAAAATTGGTTCTGCAGTTTTTCCGTGAAGGAGTAATAAACAATCATAACTTTCGCTTTTATAATATTAGTAGGACAAATAATAAATAAATTAAAATTGCAACAAATGTCACTAATATTTTAAAATATAGTCTGATTATGACACTAGCAAGCAATAGTACTCGTACTCCCCTAAATGTTATTACAACCAAGTCAAGGTCTGCTAATGAAATTCCAGGGAGTTTGAGAGAATAATTAAGATTTCTGTAAATTTAGATGAAAAAATATTAATATTGAAGTCGTTGATTGGCAGTTTGACAGTATTTAAATATATTATCTTATACCTTTAAATGAGCAATTCTTGTATATACAGTCGTGGTCAACTAATTAGGGACACTCTTTGGTTAAATCGAATTGTGAATTAATTTTATATTTTCCAACGAGTCTAAACCATATTCCATATCTCTTACATGTAAGTATAATTAGTCATTATTGTGCCCGATTATACAAACAATAACAACTTCTTAAACATTAAACCTCTTTACAGTATAGCTGATAGATTATCGTAGTGCTATTTGTTCAAATAATGCTGGCTGGCCATTTAATTAGGGACACTGAGATATTGCGTTCTATTTTTAAAATTTGAATCTCAATACTTTTTTACTTCTTCTCTTATTGTTTTGTGGTAGTTTTGGCGGCAATCCCGATATTTATTTTAAGTTTTGAAAAATATTAAAAAAAAAATGGGTAAAAATAAAGGTTGCAATCCAACACTACGAAAAATTATCATGAAGTTTGTGTCGAGCATGGTTGGCCATACCGAAGGATAGCAGAACATTTAAATTGTTCAAAAACTATAGTATACAATGCAGTGCAACATGTCAGACGCAACAACATAGATTTAAATGTGCCCAGAACAAAAAGATCGAGAAAAACAACTCTGCAAGAAGATAGAATGATAACCAGGATAGCTAAAAAAGATCCGTTTCTAGGCTCTATTTTAATTAAACACGAAGTGTTTGGGACAGACAAAACAGCTGGTGGATGGACGTTTCAGCATGATAACGACCCGAAACATACCGCCCGTTCATTCAAGTCGTTTCTTACCAGTCAGTCAGTATCGGTGCTAGATTGGCCAACAAATACCCCGGACCTTAACCCAATCGAGCACCTTTGGCACGAAATCAAGAAAGAAGTAGCCACTTATCGTACCACGACTTAAGATGAACTTAATTAAGCTTTTTGTGAGGCGTGGGCAAACATTCCTGTCGAAACATGCCAGAAACTGATAATGTCTATGCCACATCGGTGTCAAGCGGTAATTACTAACAAAGGTTTTGCTACTGGGTACTGATTTTACACGTAATAAAATGGAGCTGTTAAAGATATTATAATACTGCAGATTATTAGTTTTGTTTAACTCTATTTTTCAGTATAGTTTACTGTCCTTAATTAAATGTCCAGCTACAGAATTATACCTTAAAATTGAATACATGTTCAACCTTTGATATTAAATACTTTTTTCTATTTATTTATTCTTTTATTTATAGCCAATTAAAGCATAATAATCGGACCAAATTATGCAAATAATAGTTACTGAGAAATCAATAGGGTTTTATATTTGTATGTACATAACCGGTTATTGTTCTTCACTATCTTGCATGTCCTTAATTAGTTGACCACGACTGTATATCGGAATCGGCTCCAACGATTTTTATAAAATTTAGTATGTAGGGGGTTTCGGGGGCGATAAATTAAACTAAAAAATACCGAGCAAAGCTCGGGCATCCAGTTACTTAGGTATAATACAAGTAGGCTGATTAAGCCAATGGATTTCGGACTCGATAACAAATGCACGTCACATATCAATATAGTATGCACGATGACAATACCAACAGTAATTACAATAATTTTGGATCTGTCGAATCATGATGTTTTGGTAATAATTTTCGGCTTTTTTTTTAAATGAAAATATCTAAAAATTCTGTGTATATCTATACATATGTGTACATATGTACATGTTATAATTCTACTCAATCTATAAGAGCCTGGCTGATAGTGAGATTTGACTCTCGAAGGCTACGGAACCTTAGAAATAGACTGCCTAAAAAAATCCTAGACGGCATGTTTTTAAATATTTAAAAAAATATTATAATTACAAGCTTCATTATTTATTACAAGTGATTTTAAAGTGCCAATAAGTTTAACCCTAACTATCGTAAGCTATTGCTCGCAGAACCGACAACCGCTGGGGATGATTCTCGCATGGCGGCCCCTCACGAAGGACGTAGCGTTGGATGACCTCCCACCCGGTGGACTGATGATATGGTCAAAGTCGCGGAGAGTCGCTGGATACAAGCGGCTGGTGACTGTGACTTGTGACACTCTTTGGAGGCCTATGTCCAGCTGTGGACGTCCTCCGGCTAATGATGATGATCGTAGGCTATCACCCTCTCCAAGCCAAGTCAGGAGTAGAAACGGCAAAACAATCTACCCGGCTACCAAGTTATCTTTAATTGTATTAATTTTGCATATTAGTGTTTAAGCTTTTCTGCAAAAACAAAGTCGCTTAAGCAATAATAATATGTTTTCTCTAACATCGAATGAAATCCCACTAATATTATAAATAGTAAATACTTAGGTATTTACAACTAGTAGCGTTAACGCGGCAATTCAAAGTTTAATGTTTAATTTAAAAAACCGTTCACTAAACAATTTTGATAAATTTTTTCGTTGGACTAAAATTCATTAAGGCTTGTCTTAAGCGGATGATGTGCTGATGACACTTGCTCTTGTATTGATTTTAGTTGGTCTCCGAAAAAGAGTAATGAATGTGGAGGAAGACATGCCTGCAGGAATCGTGACATTTGACACTTAAAGTTCTCTGCCTAACTCGCAAGGGCTACATCCCTTGCGAGTTAGGCATTTATGTATGTATCTATTTATGTATGTATCTTTTTAGTTGACCCATTTTTGAAAACTTGAATATTAACGTTGAGAATTTTCCATATTTTGGAATAGTTAAGGAATAATTTTGCACGGATTGCTTTAATTATCAGTATGAAAGTACTATCATTTATGAACAAATATTATTTTCATATCAATAGCCTGCGTTTGGCTTGATAAAAACTCGCTAAAGTAAAATCACGTGACGGCTAGGAGCGTCGCCATATTATCTGTCCATCGAACATTGCTCGGCTACACATAAATCATATTTTCAAGGTTGAACAAATAGAGCAATGTCTGTTGATATTATACGTATCAGCTATCTGTGAGAATGCAATGGTAGGTTTATTGTGGCATATTATCCATTGCGCATCCTATACTCTTCGGAAATATGGAAGCGATACAAAAACAGCAATGAATCTACATTTTATTTTAGATCTCGCACCGTCTTATTCGCGCATGTGCAGTGCGCCGTCTTACGTTCTGACGATCTGACGCGAGTTTAGAAGTTTTTACCCATTCCAAAAAAAGTGCGCAACGCCGCTAAAGAAGTTTTCACTTCAAAAATTCACATAAGCGTACGAGTATGTCGAGTGGATGTTACTCGCGCTCTAAGTGGTCTACATTCGTTCACAATAACGAGTGTGAAATACTTGTAGCTAGAAAATGACAGTACTCATTCAATCACACGGAAACACACACACACACTCACACACACACACCACACACACACTACATAGACACAAACGAACTCACACACGTGCATGCACACACGCGTACACATACATGTATTATAATTAAAGTGTATATAAATGTATATGTAATTATATAAATTTTATATATAACATTGTAAGACAAATTGTAACAGTTCAGTAAGTAGAACATACTTCCTTATTGTCCAGAGGTGGGCGTAAATGTCTGCGACACAGAACTATAGCAGTCGTTTACGAGCAATTTATATTTGTAAACTAATGTTTTATAATATGTTCAATAAATGTTTAAAAAAAGTCTTTGAAATCTTTGAATCCGTGAGAGATGTTTATGTTTGCTTTGTATGTAGATTGCCTTTTGTACCTGTTTGTGTTTTGTGACCGTACGTACGAGAATTTTAATTATTGTAATTAAAAATACCTAATAAAGTTTCTTCTTCTTCTTCTTTTATAACTATGGCTTTCGTTCGTTTTTCACGACTACTTTGCCAATGTCAAGTTAGTTAAAACTTATAGAATATACAGTCTTTAGTCACTATGTACAAAGTCATGTCAGGTCAGGGTCTTGAGTAAACGGGCTTCGTTACTCAAGCTCCTCTAGTGAGATTTGACGGCAGCGAGGAAATAGACGATACACTCATTTCTTCATGATAATTTATTTGTGCACTTTCACTAAACAACATTAATCTAATTCCCACATAAAATAACCAATTTCACTCAATATAAACACGAAATTCAATAATAATGAAAAAATTACGACCACCTTCATTCACGATGGCGCCAAAATTCCTAATAAAGTTTGTGTGGAGTTCAATGAATATACAGTAATTTGACAAGTCTAGTATCTTCACGCCCATATCCCCGAAGAGGTAGGCTGAGGTACAACCAAGGCACCCACGACTAGCCGAAGACACTAAGTCCCACAATGTGATAGGTGGCAAGCCTATCGCCAACCGGGCACATTTCCCCAATCCCGACCAACATTTTTTTTTTAATTAGAAAATCGGAAAAATCCAATTCTCTTTTTGTTGGCCGACCCGGGATTCGAACCCGGGACCTCATGCAGTCAAGTCCAACACCCGAACCGCTAGACCACAGAGGCGATTTTTGTATACAAATCTTAATACAAAAAAGTACCTAGTAATTTGACAAGTCACAGTCAAATAAGCTGACAAATAATCGACAAACGAATTTATTAAGCAATTTCACTGTCGGAATTCTCAGTAAATTATTAGACGAATTTTCACTTGCCTTGGTGGCATCGAATGACATGACGAGAATAAGTAATTGTTTTATCGTTGTGTTGGTATCGTTAACATTATTTTTATTTTTAAACCTACACCAAACGCGTACAAATCAAATGTTAACAAATAATTTAAAATCCTTCTAAAAAACAAAGCGTTGCTTATTATTAAACATGGGGTAAAGTACTCCAAAGTTGAACCTGATATTAGAGTCTTTATTACAATGTAATACATATTGACTTAATTTTACTCCCACACTAGTCCACGTTTATTCGTAAAACGGGTAATGTTTACACGAAATCCATTCTGTTATGACGTAACAAACTTTTGCTATGTCTTCTTAAATTACATTCATAACAATATTCAAAGTTTGAAAGTTTTCGCAGATTTTGGGATGTTTAAATGTTTGTTATTCCATCTTAACTCCCGAGCGATCAAACTACGATATAAAACAAAGTAGTTCTCCACAGTTTTATTCTTTATGACATTGGAAGGGAAACAAGCAGATGAATTTCCTGATGGTAAGAATTCACGCCGTCTAGAGACACCAAAGGTGGTAATGGTGCATTGCCAACCTGAGGCCGGGATGTTAGACTTGGAGCTAAAAGTAAGTTTACCGGCTACCTTATCCTCTGAACCGGAACACATCAACGGCAAGCACTGACGTTGTAGCGGCAGAAATAGCAAAGGCGGTGGTACTAATTCGGGCAAGTCGTTGAGAAAATCTGCTAACTAGTCAGATGTCACAGTGTTAGTGACGGTAAGCCTGTGCTCGCCTTTTACGAGCTGTCTGGCAGGAAAGCAGATGGTCTATTCTGTAAAGGAGTCTGGACCAAAACGAAGAGAAACATTGTGGGGGACGCTGTGGGCACGTGTCCCTATGCATGCTTAGATCTTTAAAACTGGGCAACAGATTTTGATGAGCTTGTTTGATAGATATAGTGGAAGATTCAAGAGGAAGGTTTGTATGTATAATAACATAGTCTGTCCACCAGTGGGAAGCTGGGACGAGCTGCTAGATCGTGATAAAACTTGGCACGAGGATGACGAATACGTAGGTACTACCCTCAGAATATCTACTTAGTTTATTTTTGTCATTGCAATACCTTAACACCACCTTAGAGAGGTAAACTACTTTAATAGGCGGGAAAAACTTAGGTTAAAAACAACATTAAAATATTTATAAACCAAAGAAAATATCTCAAAAAAGAAATTAAAAAATATAAATTAAATTATGTGATATCAATATCTTATCATAATACTTTATGATTGAAGTATTTACCATATCGTATAAATAAAGCGTGTTACGTAAGTACGTCGCAATCGTTCGTATAAACATGTTACGAATAAACCCTAATAAAAATTATGCTACTAGGTATAAATTAAATTGCGATGTATTTGTCTAGTACAAAGAAAAGTGAAATGTTTTCTTTTTTTAATATTTCTTCGTGGAGGCTAAGGCATGTTATGCAGAAAACGCCACTCGGTAGAGTTATTTTTGAATCTCGATATGATACGAATAGGAAATCGGAATCGTATATTTCTATAACTTCTAAAGAAAAAAATTTCGCTCCAGACACAATTTGTATCTATAACCTTTCGTCTCAAGCCAACGAATCCTCTATTCATTTGAGCTACCTACTGAGGATTCAAGTCCTGTAGCGAAATTTTTAATTACTTTCCTTACAAAAATATTTATAAGTATATTTATGCCCTTACCCCCGAAGTGGTAGGCAGAGGCACAACCAGGGCACCCACGAATAGCCGAAGACACTAAGTCCAACAGGTGGCAAGCCAACCGGGTATACATATCCAATCCCGAGCAACATTTTTTTTGTTGTAAAATTGGAAAAACCAAATTTTTGTTGCCAGACTCGGGAATCGAACCCAATACCTCATGCAGTCAAGTCCAACGCCTGTACCACTAGACCACAGAGGCTAAAATATAAATACCTTGAGAGAAACGAAAGTTATGGCCATTATAAATGTGAATCATAAAAACTTATTAATTAGGTACTCAGAACTGTGTATCTATCTAGGACATAACTACCCGCTTTGACTTTAAAGAAAAGAATTAGAGATTTCGCTTCGGGACTTGAATCCTTAGTAGCTCAAATGATAAGAGCATTCGTGGGCTCGAGACGAAAGGTTACAGGTTCAAAACCTGTCTAAAGCGAAATTTTTCCTTTCTTAAAAATTTGTAGGAATTTTTAAAAGGAAAATTCAACGAATCCGACAAAACAATTTATTGTTCACTATTAACTAGACGTAAATTATTTGCCAGTGTTGTGTTCAATAGTATCTAAAATGATATACTCGATTACAATTTCTAATATTGCATAAATCGAGCTTTAAGAGTAACCCGTTTGGTTTTGCGATGACGCTCAGTTTCATTTTGTACTGAAAAATATCGATTTGTATAAAAAAACCGCACGTAGGTGGTAGAGTTTACTAGTTGGTAGAGTTTCGCAGTGACCCATCCGGATTGGTACCACCGCTTTAAATACTCTTGCCACCATGACGTTTAATGCTTGCCGTTGACGTGTTCCGGTTCAGAGGGTAAGGTAGCCGGTATACTTACTTTTGCTCGAGGCCTAACAGCCTGGCCTCAGTTTGGCAACGCACCATTATCACCTTTGGTGTAGGCGGCGTGAATGTCTTACCATCACGGAAATCCGTCTGCTTGTTTGCCTTTCATTATGATAAAAAAAAACGTTACACTGAAAACACTGCCACCGGATTTCAGTGCAGTGTTACTTCAAGGTTAAAATGCCCATCGCTGAAAACCGGAGACGCGTGAGATGCAGTGTCATATCTACCTAAGGGTATGTGGGTGAGACTTAAAAGTTCATATTAATACTTTGTGTTTAGGAAAATTTCAAGTTGATACTGCAAGAAATACCCAAATATACTTTAAAAACAAAATATCCAGCTACTTACTGTAGCATATCTTTTTTGTAAACATATTGGGATATAATCTCTACATTAAAAGTATATTTGTAATATTTTTATATTTCCCAACCGTCAGGCGGATTTATATCAAACTAGCTGTTGCCAGTGGCGTTGCCCGCGTGGTTAATGTTCACACAGAAACATTTTTTCGAGATAAAACTATCTTATGTGTTAATCCAAGCTATCTTCTATGTGTGTTCCAAGTTTCATAAAAATCGGTTCCGCAGTTTTTGATTGAAGAAGTAACAAACAAACATACAAACTTTCGCATTATAATATTTATACCATGATTGGATGTTGCTTGTTGATATTTAAACCTTGCCTAAACCCGTTGAGATATAGTAATAAAATTAGTGTATGCTATTCTTCAAAGACTATGTAATCAATTTGTGTATTGAAATGACTTAAGTATTAAGTCGTTTAATGTGAAAATGTAAAACAAATATAAACATACAGACACTTATGTATAAAAAAATGAATCAATCTATTTTCCTGGGTTATGGTACCACGCGTGAATGGATGAATCCAGTTTGCTAAATATATTTTTGTCAAATTTGTTTTGTCAGAAGAATGTTCCAATGAAAAAATCGTAGTTTGATCAGGACGTCTGTCAGCTTATCTAGTTTTTAATAAATATATAAACTTAAATATAAAAATGAATTTCCTATTGTCATCGTACTACGCCCCAACGGATGAATCACAGTATCAGACATATAATAACAGATCAGTAGAAGGTTCATATGAAAAAATCATAGGACCGGACAACGTCTGTCGGTTTAGTTAGTATACATCTATATATTAACACGGAATGCCAAAACTTTGTATCCATTTTTACAGGAGCATACAATTTCGCACACCTTTAGTTTATGTGTAGGAGAAGTGCAGAATGCTAATATTTTTCAATAATAATGCTTATAAAGTACATTAAATCAATAAATAAAACATTACCCACACTACCATGCATTTGACACACACAAACAAATATATTGATGATAACGATAAAAAATCATAGATGGCGCACTGAAAAGTTTGGAAACAAAGTAGTTGGTCTTGAGAAATGAAGATCAACAAGATATTAAAATTTGTTATGGTCGAATTTCGACCAACGGGCGACCACTATAGATAAATCTGGACAAATCGACGTGTTGGTCTAATCCTAAATAAAGCAAATTTTGAGTTTTGATATGGCTGTCACTCAATGATATTAGATTATACATAGAAATGCTAAAAAATACTACGATAAATTTAATGAATACCTAGAGTCGGAAATATAAATATCTACGTTAATATTACAAGTACTGAAATGTCTGACAATAAGTAGGTATAGAGAATACCGTAGCTAATAATATGGTTAAGCAATATAATATTAGAAAAATATTTTATTAATGCAAAATACGGCAAAGAACAGCTTAGTGAAGTTAATATTTATTTCTATTTTATTCAGAGTAATTTGTTATTTTTTTGTAGTAATATAGGTAATAAACTTCTGTTAAAGACCAGTATTCTAATAGAACTAAGTATTAATCTTGTTATAATTATGGTTGGACTTCAATTCCTGCTCTGTCACTTATTTCACTTTTCCTTCATTGTTAATTTCTTTGAAGCCCGGTTCCTATATTCAACAAGCTTTGCCTAAAATTAACGAAATATTGCTCCTAGTTATACAAAATATTTAGAGTTAACAATCGAAAACGAACGGCCGTAGCTAGATTTTAAACTATTCATACAAAAAAACCATTCGTTAGTAAGACAACTCGTTTCTTGAATGTAGGAACCAGGCCTACATAAACGGCCGCAGGACAGCACGCGCCTGTAACATCAATGGTGTCTATAGGCTATACGGTTGTCTCATACCAGCAGGAGCCCCGTGTGGTTGTTGGTTAAAATAAATTACTGAATAATAAAGACTGAAAATAAAAAGTAGTACTGAAAGTATCATTGCCGGCAATCTATTTCATCTTCAAAAATTTTGTAAATGATTTAAAACAATTATAAATTACTGACTAATAACAAAACAATATTAAAACATAGAGATGTTAAATAAATAATTTACAGAAGCAATAACGTTACATAATATGTGTCAAAAGTAAATATGTAGGACATAAAAATATATAAATAAAATAAAATATGAATAAAAAAACAATGATTGAATTGAAAATTTAACTAATTGGGAAATATTCACCATCAATAATGCAAAAAAATATGATTTCATATTATTGAATGAGAACTTACTTTAGTATATTTTACTTCAGGAGCCATTGTAAAGACGCGTACGACGGCTCTTCAATATTACAAATTAATAAAAGCTGCTTATCTACAAATACGATACACAATCCTTTAGGTAAAATTATTTCATGATATTAATTTCGACTATTCGTGGCTATTAGTTACTAGTAAGTACGTCACAATGACGACGTCAATTTACTACAATATGTGCACGCCGCTCACTGACACGATATTTCGGACCGGTTGGGGCTAGGGTTGTCAGCTCGTCGTACCTATCAGCCAGACAGACTTGCGAGTTTCGCCTAATATTTTGGTAAAAAGTTCGAGCGCCTATTGTTGAAGATTTTGTTTTAATGTAAAAAAAATAATGTAAACGAAACTTTTATAATCAATACAATAAATCTTATAAAATTCTAATTAAATTTAATTATATTGATCCTTGCGAATTCCGAAATATAAAAAGGCTAACGAAAGCCGGACTGGCCTGGCACCGTTTTGGCCGGATAGGCAAATAAACAGCCTACTGCTTAAACTATGGGCATCCTTGTACCGATGCCCGGCAACCCTTGTAGATACTTGTATGAACGCGATTGTCTTATGTGTAATGTTTGTAGGGATAAAAAAATATAACGGTGAGCGGTTGTTTTCATTCCACATTAGATGTCGAATTTTAGTTTTTAAAGCTCTATAGCTGGCAAATAACTCTATAGCTGGATAGAGTTATTTGCTTAGACTGCCCTATACATATACACCATATTTCGATATTTATTAGAGATTATGGATACGGTATTATGTTAGACTAGCTGCTACCTGCGGCTTCGCCCGCGTTTTCACAGAAACCCGGTGTGCGATCGGGATTAAAAATAGCCTATATGGTAATCCAGGTCACAATCTATCTGTCTTCCAAATTTCAAACAAATCCGTTCAGCCATTCGAGCGTGAAAGAGTAACAAACATCCATACATCCATACTTACAAACTTTCGCATTTATAATATTAATAGGATGCAATATATGTATTTGTCGCAGACATACTGTCGTATGTATATGTATGTATAACATGAAACGAGGGTGTTACTGTAGTGTCGACCCGGGTGAACGTACAAGGTCTTAACTAGCAGTTGATATTTTTTGCCATTATGACCAAATAATTTTTGTTGTAATCCGGTTATTTAAGCTGATTTTTGATAATAGTTTCCTATTATTTAAAAACGAAAAAAATAAATTTTTGTTAATCAAATCCACGCCATAAATTTTTTTTTGTTCTTTTAACGCTGTAAAATAATTTATATTTTTTGTTTTAATATTGTAGAAAACGTTTTTTGCTATGTCGGCGTGGTTTACCTAGACCCCTCAGTTGCCAACCCTAGCGCGACCGCTGAGAATATGAATGAATAGTCAAGTACATAGAAGTAGTCCTGTGGTCGACTGAGGTTTATTTTGGATATTAGGCCACTTGTTCAAGTCTACCGTCTTTAAGCACAGAACGAATTCTTGCGAACTTATGCAAAGCATTACCGCCTAGTAGGTAACATTGTAACATTTGTAACATTTTACAAACGTGTCTACAGACCTTTGTATAAATTAATCAAAGTAAATACATCAATAGAAACTTATTTATTATAAGTGCAATATTCTATTAATTATTACACTTTATAAAAAATGTAGGAAATGTAATACACAATCGCAATCTTGCCATCCTTGTTTCTTTCATAATCTGAAGATTACGTTTATCGAAAGTGTACGTGAAAAGATATCATTGTCAATAACAATGTAATATAGGTATAGATAGACAATTATATAATACATTTTTCATTCATTTCTGTGTAAAAAATTAGGTAACAAGCACACGGTACTCCTGATGGTAAGAGATAACCGTGGCCTATAGACACCATAGATGTCACAGGTGCGTCACTGTCCTGTGGATTCTAGTCCATTCTGCTAATCTACCGTCTACCCAACCATTCGGACCGGTATATGACAGAGACATTATGGCGTCAGAAATAGTGAGGGTGGTAGATCTCCCCGAGCAAGTTGATTCACACTACTCTCTACCACCAGCAGTCTACTTGGTTATGGCTTATTTAATCAGTAGCCGGTACGTTTACTTTTGCTCGTGGCCTAACATCCTGCCAGGCTGGCAACGCACCATTACCACCTTTGGTGTTTGTAAGCGGTGAGAATTTCTTGCCATTAAGAAATCCGTCTGCTTGTTTGCCCTCCAATATCATAAAAAATGTCCCTATGCCGCTCGAGTGACTACACATATAACATCTTGGGCTCCTCTACTTAAAAACGGAGATATTACACACACAATCTAGTGACAACGAGAACGCTAGTTTTTATAGCTCACTTATCGTTACGCTGATATACTTTATGTTATCTCACAGCCGGTCGTAATATTTTTATGTGTGGTACAGTCTGATCTCAATCAAGTACTATAATGATTTTCTTTTATAACTAAAATATGAGCGAAGCCGAAAAAAATATAGTGAATTGGTACTATTGTGTCATGATGCCTCCTTGGTTTTTTTTCACAACTAAAATACGATCGAAGCTGAAAAAAATATAGTGAATTGGTACTATTGTGTCATGATGCCTCCTTGGTTTTTTTTTTCACAACTAAAATACGATCGAAGCTGAAAAAAATATAGTGAATTGGTACTATTGTGTCATGATGCCTCCTTGGTTTTTTTTTCACAACTAAAATACGATCGAAGCCGAAAAAAATATAGTGAATTGGTACTATTGTGTCATGATGCCTCCTTGGTTTTTTTTCACAACTAAAATATGAGCGAAGCCGAAAAAAATATAGTGAATTGGTACTATTGTGTCATGATACCTCCTTGGTTTTTTTTTCACAACTAAAATATGAGCGAAGCCGAAAAAAATATAGTGAATTGGTACTATTGTGTCATGATGCCTCTTTGGTTTTTTTTTCACAACTAAAATACGATCGAAGATGAAAAGAATATACTGAATTGGTACTATTGTATTACGATGGCTTCTTGGTGTTTTTTTTTATAACGGCTAATGCCTAGCCTCGCGGTTTTTACAACTTCACCGAACTATAATGCCTTTTTGTTCGAGAGGTTAGTGTATACGTCTGACGCCACCAACAAATAGCGAGATTAGGAATCGTTTTTTTAATGCTTCCTCACAAAGTATGGAATTTTCTTTGCTACACAAATTATTAGAACGTGTTATATTTATTACTGGATTAAATTATCTAAACTACAGTGAAAACCGCATCTAAATGCGTTGTGTAGTTTTAAAGATCTAAGCATACATAGGGACAGGCAGCTACAAGCGACTTTGTTTTATACCTACTATATATTGATTTCTCACAAATTGTAATTTTTAAGTTAGGTCACCTTCATTATAACAATGCGAATAAGATTTAGTAATTAAAGTTGAAAAATTACAGGTACCTATTGGATTATATGGTATTGGATCCGTCGGTCAAACATTAGTTTATACGTGCTTCACTATGTACCTATATAACCGCATGAATGACAACACAACAAAACAAAAAAAGAAAAAACCACAAAAAAGTTTCAATTTGACAGAAAAATAACCATTAACGAAACGATCCGCCATTTATTGAATTCATTTGTTACAAAAAATGTGATTAATGAAGGAATAGGTGAGCCCGTTCTTGAGTTATAAAATTACAACTAAAAGTGGCATTGATTTTTATAAAATATATAGATAACGCAGTATAATAATAAATCTCTAATCAATGCTTGCTACAAAGGCGCAATTTTGTAGGTAGGTATTAGAAGTTTGACGCTTTGTGTGTGTGTGTGTGTGTGTGTGTGTGTGTGTGTGTGTGTGTCTCTCTGTTTGTGTTTAATGTATGGGGTTTTAGGATTATTGTTATTTAAGTAATAGGACAGTTGGAATCCATTATTTACTTCAATAAAACTTTTTAGAAATACTCATGGTTTTATAACGACTAGTCATCGCCTGTTGGTCGAAATTCGACCGTAATAAATTTTAATATCTTGTTGATAAGAACGCCATCTTCATTTCTCAAAACCAACTACTTTGTTTCGAAACTTTTCAGTGCGCCATCTGTGATCTTTTATCGTTATCATCAATATATTTGTTTATGTGTGTAAAATGCATGGTAGTGTGGGTAATGTTTTATTTGTTAATTTAATATACTTTATAAGCATTATTATTAAAAAATATTAGCGTTCTGCACTTCTCCTACACATAAATTGTAAGTGTGCCAAATTTAATATTTTTTTATGATATTGGAAGGCAAACAAGCAGACGGATTTCCTGATGAAAAGTAATTTACGCCGCCTAGAGATACAAAGGTGGTAATGGTGCGTTGCCAACCTGAGGCCGGGATGTTAGGCCTCGAGCAAAAGTAAGTTTACCGGCTACCTTACCCTCCAAACCGGAATTGTCATGACGTTATGGCGGCAGGAATAGGTAAGGCGGTGGTACCAATCCGGGTGAGTCGCTGCGAAACTCTACCACGTTGTCAGATGTCACGGTGTTAGTGAGGGTAAGCCTGTGCTCGCCTTTTACGAGCTACCTGGCAGGAAGGCAGATGGTCTATTCTGCAAAGGAGCCCGGACCAACACATACCGCACAACACCGCGCAATTTTCGTAAAAAGGGGTTCAAAGTTTTGTCATCACGTATTAATATATAGATAAAAATGTTAGGGTGGACTGTCCGTCTGGATAAAGGAGTATCGGTGAAACAAATGTACAAATTAATCGGTTGTAGTGTCGTGACACAATAATTTCTGTTTATAACTGATACGATTGTTAATATATGGCGTGACGATACGTGGCAATGGCTAGCCTCGGACTTTTCTTTTATTTTTTTCGATACAGGAAGGCAAACAAGCAGCCGGATTTCTTGATGGTAAGAATTCAGGCCGCCTAGAGACACCAAAGGTGGTAAGGTTGTGTTGCCAACCTGAAGCCGGGATGTTAGGCCTCCAGCAAAAGTAAGTGATAATAAACTAACTATCCCGGCGAACTTCGTACCGTTCTGTTTGTAAAAGAAGACTTAAAATGTTGTATTTCCTAGCTCCCTACCAGTTTTTCCTTTTTTTCTTATCTTTTAAACCTGGCCTGGACCTAAATAAAAATTCTAAATCAAAATTAGCTAAATCGGTCTAGCTGTTGTCGAGTTTTAGTGAGGTATTTTTATTTTAGCACTTGCCCTGTGCTTGGGATAAATTTCTATTAATTTTAAAGAAAGAAAAAATCTCGCCCCAGACAGGATTTGAACCTGTAACCTTTCGCCTCAAGCCGACGAATGCTCTAACCAATTGAGCTACTGAGGATTCAAGTCCCGTGGCGAAATTTGTAATTCCTTTCTAACCCGTTAACGCGGGTAGTTATGTCCTATAGATACACAATTCTGAGTACCCACCAAATGAGTTCATCATTACAGATGAAATTCACATTTTAGAATGGCCATAACTTTCGTTTCTTGCAAAGTATTTTTATTTTAGCACTTGCCCTGTGCTCAAATCCTGTCTGGGGCGAGATTTTTTCTTTCTTTAAAATTTATAGGAGTTTTAGTGAGATTAACAAACAGCAATTGATTTTTTAAATAATTAAATATCCCTGGACAAGTTAAGCAAATTGAATCTAATCCCAATGTACGCAAGTTAAATGTTTGTGTTACGGGTGTTTGTTAGTTATTCCCGTCTCTCTCCCGTCGCGAACTGAACTCGAGCCTCGTGGTTAGTCGGTGCGTGTACGCTAGAGGCGGTCATAATTACAGAAACGTACATTACAGATTAATTATATCAGAAAATTTTACCCTTGTTTACAGGTTTTTAGGTTTGTAGGTACCTACATTGATCGCATTAAGATTTAGAATTATCAGAAATATTAATAGTAATTACAATTTTATCGCCTTTTTATGATCACAACTCTTTTTAGTTTGATATAAGGTATCATTCTTAATTACTTATGATTATGTTTAAACAAATGACGCAATATGTTCGTTATTTTCAATTTTCAGTAGCCTTTGAGTTGTTATTTTTTTTTCATAAGCCGGTTCTTATAACCAACGAACCGTAATCCGACAGTATAAACCTTGGTAGTTTGCCTAAAAATAAAGATGCGTTGCTCATACATAGTTGTAAAACAATGTTTAGAGTTAACAATTGAAAACGAACGACTGTAGTTAGATTTTTATTTAATATAATTCGTACGAAAAATAACCATTCGTAAGCAAAATGATTTGTTTCTTGCAAGGATATTTTTAAATCGTTAATTTATGATTATGTCACCCAAACTTTTTTAAATAAAATAAGTAATTTTATAATCACTAGAATGCAATGAAACCGGGCCTAAAAGGCCAACAAGCAGATAGACTTCTTGCGACCATTCGAATTTTGGACTTCCTTATTTTTTCAATCGACGAAATAGTATATGTTAGATGACCCGAAGCTTTCTACAGGTTATGGCAATATTAATATTTTTTTATTTGATAGAACTTATCCCTAAGGTGGTTCCATATAAATATCATAGAAATTGTACAAGCGCGTTTGAGTTATGCAATACTAGCTGACCCAACGAACTTCGTTTCGCTTGATAGCTAATAACAGTTTGTGTAGGAAAAATTAAACTGTACTATTTGTCTAAATCTTATTTTGATCTCGGATCTTCACATTTTTTTGAAATTGAAACAGAAAGACATATTTTCGCTTTCATGGTATTGGAATAACTTGCATTTTAGAATGAAATAGAAGAAACTTGCAATTCAGTTCAAACCCAACTAAATGTGACCTCTAGACTCCATGCTGTGACACAATTCAGAGCCCTTACCATGAGTTTAAGACTTGTCAAGTTTGCTATACTCACTACCGTCTCTGTATATTATTTGTTTGAGCACTTTGAACAGCGCTTCTATTGGTAACTAAGAGAAACACATTTTTAGACCAAAAGTGCCATAGATTTCGACAAGTATCTTACCGAATGTAATCTATACCAACTCATGGAAAGGTTCAGGTGTTAAGTTAGGAAATTTAATTGTTCGATTTGCATTCTTTCAAATAAGTATCGGGATCGGATTATTTGTTTATGATTCCAAATTCAAATTTTTGTTTTTTTGTTGTTGTTAGATTGGCACGACTGTTTTCAATTTTGGCGCGGAGTTTAAGCTGCATGTGCTATTTATATTAAAGTAGCTATTCCGTTAAACTTTACTCCACCCTTTCAGTCTGTTTGGATGAAAACAAATTGCGATTTTCGTTTCACCGGCCGGTACCTAGGTATATCATGCAGATGTAGCTTGAAGTTCTTTTGCTTTGTTCGCAGTTCTTGCATCTTTAATTTTACTCAAATTCTCTGTTTATTTTTTACTAGTAATCTGTAACACTATTATATGGATAATCAAAATCGAACATATTTTGAAATTCGTCATACTTACTACCAGAAAATTATATTTGAAATTGTAAATGGTCTCACAATCACGTGAGATCAACTAACTAGAATTACAGGTTTTGCAAAAATATTTTAGAAAACTTCCAAATGACTTGACCACAAATGTAAAGGATAAGATTTGAAAGTTTTGATAAATTTAAAATTATTATTTGTTTCTACAAAACCAAAATCACAGGGTGCCTCGTCAGTGATAAGAATTAGCATAAGTTTTGTTTTATGAAGCCCAACCTTAGTTTCTAATTACATAAATGTCTCCTTCACCCTAAGGTTGTCTGGCAGAGATCGCTCTGAAGCGATAAGACCGCTTTTGTTAAGTTTCTTTTTCTTTCTTTAGGCTTTGGCCTTCACGTTAGTATTTAGCCATTAGTCAAGTAGAAATTTGCATTAAATTTTATATGAATTTCAATTAATTTTAATTAGTCATCAGTCATAAGTCGTCAGGAAGTCATGTCAGGCTCTTGGGTAAAGCGGTGGCCTGTTTACTCAAGCGCATATAATGAGATTTGGCGGCAACGAGGAAATACACAATACGCTAATTTCTTCATGATTATTTCATTTGTGCACTTTCACTGAACAAAATTGTACAAAATGCCACCAAATTGACTAATTTCACTCAATATTGTAAGTGAAAGATTGTGTATTATTGTAAATTTTGGTCCATAATAGAGTGTATTCATTCATTCATTCATGCAGAAGTTTTGAAGATAATTTAGATAAGTACATTAACCAACGGAACCAATCCAGATACAACAGCAATAGTCCAAGCGTGTTTGTTTTTAAATACCTACGAGTACATAAATTATCTCCTGCACCCCAAGGTTGTCTGGCAGAGATCGCTCTGAAGCGATAAGACCGCCTTTGTGCACCTAAGTTAAATATTAGGTATAGGTGAAAGAGTGTGTAACACTTTTTACATTTTGGTGCATTATAAAGTGTATTCATTTAACAAGTTTGTCGAACAGCGGTTTAGAATTATTTACAACCCCCAATTTTGTTTTTGTCTGACCTTCTAACAGATGTAAAATAAGCCTTTATTTTGCTAACTCCGCGTAAGTAGTGTAACTGTTGTGGCAAATAATCCTCCGAACGACACGGAATGTGACAAGCCTAACTGACGTTCCCACCACCCACCTCCGCGACCAGAACACGATAGGAAGAGCTCGGGAAACAATATAAATTGTCACGTTCTTTACATGTGACAACCCTACCTAAAGTTCCCATCTCCCACCTCCGCGACCAGATCACAAATAGAGTCCGAACATGAGAAACAAAACCACTTGTCACGTACTTCGCCAACTTTGTCGAAGCACTCATCACAGAGAACACCAAATCGCACTCGACGTATGTTTCACCTCTACACCGGGGCATATCATCATTGGAAAAACCGCCCGATTTTTTATTGCCCGACCCGGCAAACGTACCCACTTTACAACACCTCTTTGACATGCTTTAGAAAGATGACATTTATGAAAGATTATGAAACATAATACCATAACGTTTTAACCATTATCCACCTCCCAGTTCTTTCATCAGGTCTTTGTTATCAAAAAAAATCATCAAAAAGTATGAACAGTTGTAGTTAAGGTGAATCTGATGAGTCACACGACGCACACACACAAACACACACACACACACATACTCTCTCTCTCTCACACACACACACACACACACACTCACACACACACACACACACACACACACACACACACACACACATCAATCTTATTCTAGGTATTTTTTGTCCTGAAACTTTGAATTCTCTTTCCTTCATTTTGAAAATTTCTTGATTTATGAACAAAGATGATGAAAAAATATGTATTGTTCAAGTTTTTTATTCATATTCATAAACATTGTCTATTTATTATTTGTCTTGACAGTTTGAATTTTCTTAATTTTTTTTTCTTCAAAGTTTCAATTGATTTATGAACTGAGTCACACGAAATATTGACTACCATTTATTTAGGTACTACGTCATTAAAGTACAGAACAGTAATTGTATACTCATGACAATGCAATTTTATCACTATCATTAATTTTGCTGATAATCTCAAATTCTGTCGGGGCCAAAGTTCGTTGTGACATTTTTATCCTGATAAAACATTAATATGTCTAACGTTTTTGAGGAAGTTAAGGATTGATTTATTATTATGAAGACAATAATTAAATGTCTTGTCAATTTGAAGTCACAATGCATCTGAAATTTATATTTTTTAATGATGATGGAAGGCAAACAAGCAGGCGGATTTCCTGATGGTAAGAAATTCACTCCGCCTAGAGACACCGAAGGTGGTAATGGTGCGTTGCCAACCTGAAGCCGGGATGTTATGCCTCGAGCAAAAGAAAGTTTACTACCTTATTCTCCAAACCGGAACACGTCATGACGTTATGGCGGCAGAAATAGGTAAGGCGGTGGTACCAATCCGGGTGAGTCGCTGCGAAACTCTGCCACCTAGTTAGATGTCACGGTGTTAGCGACGGTAAACCTATGCTCGCCTTTCACGAGCTGCCTGGCTCGAAGGCAGATGATCTATTCTGCAAAGGAGCCGGGACCAACACGGGGAATACTAATATGTTTTTAAATCATACATTTTACCACTTATTTATTTGCTCATGAACATTTAACGGAAAATAATAAATTGAATCTAGGAACCGCACAGAACCTTTTGAAACTTTTTAAACCTTTTCCCCGTGTTGGTCCGAGCTCCTTTGTAGAATGGACCATCTGCCTTCCTGTCAGGCAGCTCGTAAAAGGTGAGCATCGGCTAACCGTCACTAACACCGTGACATTTGACTAGGTGGTAGAGTTTCACAGCGACTTACCTTGATTGGTACCACCGTCTTATCTATTCCTGCCGCCATAACGTCATGAAGTGTTTCGGTTCGGAGGGTAAGGTAGCCGGTAAACTTACTTTTGCTCGAGGTCTAACATCACGGCCTCAGGTTGGCAACGCACCATTACCACCTTTGGTGTCTTTAGGCAGCGGGAATTTCTCACCATCAGGAAATCCGTCTGCTTGTTTGCCTTCCAATGTCATAAAAAAAAATTCGTCTCGATTAACTATTAGATGCGTATAAGTAAGGAAGTGTAGTAATACGTAGTAGTATGTTTTGTGTGTTACTCAGTTTTTATTTTTAACTAGCCGATCCACCGAACTTCGTATCGCTTGACATGTACAATTGTTAATAACAGTTTGTATAAAAAATAAATTACTATTTTTTCCCATTTTCCCTGCAATTTTCCTGATTTTTTTACATTGACCAACCCAACAAAAAAAAGATTTATCAAAATGAATCCAGCCGTTCATGCGTGATGCAATGACCACTCGAAATTTGAATTCATTTTTAGTATAAACTAGAGGCCCGCCCCGCCTTCGCACGGTTATGAAATATACATATGAACCTTCCTCTTCAATCACTTTATCTATTAAAAAAAACACGGGTTGCACTCCCTGAGTGCCCGCAGAAGTGTAAACTTGGATATTAACGTTGTGCATTTTTGACATTTTGGAATGGTTAGGGAACAATTTTGAATGAATTGCTTTATCAGTTTGGATGTACTATCGTTTATATGGTAGAATATAATATTCATTTATTGCGCTATCGTACACAAACATGACAACACGAACATTCGCGCAAGCGCCCTGAGCCGTCTAAATGAAACAGCAGGCGCAGGCACACATTTTAGAAAGAGAGGGGGATACTTCCTCTCCTACCCGGCGCCAGCTGTTTATTCTCCATCCGTCTTATGAATTTTCAATCAGGTCACGTGTCCTGACGCAATCTTAAAAGTTTTTACCCATTACAAAAAAAGTGCGCAACACCGCTAAAGAAGTTTTCACTTAAAAAAACCGCATCAAAATCTGTTGCGTAGTTTTTAAGATTTAAGCATACAAAAGGACATAGAGACAGAGTAAGCGACATTGTTTTATAGTCTAAACGCTTCATCAAATAAGGCTCAAATGGCGCCACATGAAATGCGAATATAGTTAACGGCACGAGAAAATATATCTACTCATATCCGAGCGATTTAGTAATGCGCGTAACGAACATTCTTGGTAGATGTATGGTCTACTTACTGTGATGTGTACATAGATTATCTGCATTACATTGTTACGACTGTAAAGGAAATGAGGATATGTAAATTTACATCATTTCCTTCAACGATTTTGGCAATCAAGGTTCCATCAGATGATTCATTGTCTCAAACGTCTTTGTCTGACTCCACCAATTTGTTGACAGTTAATTTAAAATTCTTCCTCGAATTGCCTATGTGTTGTAGTGGTACAGAGTTGGATCACTTACATATGGTCTCGGATTTTCGATACGTTTGAAATTTGTGCTTTCAATTTTCTAATTAAACGAACGTTGTCCGTTTTGCGACCTTTTACATTGCTGACTAAGGGTCTTTCGGCTTATCGTGGGCTCCGTTCCGTATATCTGCTTACCTCTTCTGAAATACGGGCGAGCGGAGACTTGCAACATAAAATGGTTTTCTTTTGTTCGAAGTTGGATTTGCAATTATATTAGATGTCGTACGATAATTTGCGTTTTGCCTATGTTCTACAAGATCATTTAGGCATAGGTAGGTTTCGTAGAGACCAGAGTTACCAAACTAATGGTACAATGTTCAGTCAATAATAAAAAAAAATATATAATTATAATAATATAATGGACAATAGTTGTCAGTAAACGCCCAATACGCAAAAATATGCATTTTTGTTAGTATTTCCCTTTTTGTATTTATATTAATACTAGCGGCCCGCCCTTGTTTTGCATAACCCTTCCCCTACATTCATTTTATCTATAAAAAAACGGCATCAAAATTAGTTGCGTAATTTTAAGCATACAAAGGGACATAGGGACAGAGGAAGCGACTTTGTTTTATACTGTGTAGTGATGATTAGCTTTGTGATGGAAATTTAAGGAATAGAAATACAATTTTTGTCAGCTTTTTTATGGATTAAATGAAAATTTCTTTTATAAGAATGGCAATATGTTTGTTGATTAGAGGCTATACATACAATATATAATATACACAATAATTACATAATGACTTCTGGCGCTCTTTGGCCTATTATGTCCAACAGTGAACGTCCTGTGGCTGATGATGATGATGATGATTGTTAATTATATTTTTGATAAGAACGCCATCTTCATTTATCAAGACCAAGTATTTTGTTTCCATACATTGTTAATATAGTTTGTGCGCCATCTGTGTTACTTTGTTATTATCAATATATTTGTTTGTGTATGTCAAATGTATGGTAGTACGTGTAATGTTTTATTTATCTCTTTAATGCACTGTATAGGCATTAATCATAGAAAAAAAAAATTAGCGTTCTGCACTTCTATTACACATAAGCTATTAGTGTGCCAAATTTCATACACCTCCGTCAGCGCAATTTTCATAAAAGGGGTCGAAAGATTTTGCTTTATGTATTAATATTATGATGATAAAATGTTATGATGATCGCCTCGGTGGTCTAGCGGTTCGGCGTCGGACTTGACTTCTTGAGGTCCCGCTTTCGATGACCGGGCCGGGCAACTAAAAAACTCGAAAATATGTATTTTCAATTTTCTAATAAAAACCAACATAAAGAAAATTGGATTTTTCCAATTTTCTAATAAAAAAATGTTGGTGGGGATTGGAAATGTGCCCGGTTGGCGATAGGCTTGCCACCTATCACATTGTGGGACTTGGTGTCTTCCGGCTAGTCGTGGGTGCCTTGGTTGTACCTCTGCCTACCTCTTCGGGGATATGGGCGTGAAGATACTAATAAAAATAGCGTTGCCCGGGATTGGATATGTGCCCGGTTGGCGATAGGCTTGCCACCTATCACATTGTGGTACGTCCGACTGCGGACCGCTAGACCACAGAAGAGAGAGAGAAATCTGTGTGAAATAGAAATAGTTGGAAACGCCTCACCACAAACTTGGCGTACATGGTAACTTTTACGAGTTATTATGTTTCCTTGTATATTTGACCTAACAATCAAAACATTCAGTTTTTATTTTCGTTCCTTTGGGTACAATAAACAAAGATAATTTGGGTTTTTTGGCGCCATCGTGAATGAAGGTGATCGTAATTTTTTCATTATTATTGAATTTCGTGTTTATAGTGAGTGAATTCTTCATTATTATTGAATTTCGTGTTTATAATTAAAGAAATTGGTTGATTTAGTTGGGAATTAGATCAATGTTGTTCAGTGAAAGTGCACAAATGAAATATTCATGAAGAAATTAGTGTATCGTTGATTTTCTGGCTGCCGTCAAATCTCATTAGATGAGCTTGAGTAACGAAGCCACCGCTTTACTCAAGACCCTAACCTGACATGGCTTTGTACATAGTCACTAATGACTATATTGTATAAGAATTAACTAACTTGACATTGGCAAAGTAGTCGTAAAAAACGATCGAAAGCCATATATACTCGTATAAAAGAAGATTATTTGACATAAAAAGTCAACATTTTTAACGTACGCACCTAAGCCCGACTGAAGATATTTTAGGAGGGTTCAAGGTGATCTGCTTACCTATTCAGATGTCATGACCCTCTCATCCTATTGAATTGAAAAAACAACATTGCTGAATAAGTATCAACCTTAAAATGCCAACGAAAATAAATGAAATGAATGTTTTGCAATCTTAAAATAACATAATCTAAGTAAATATTTTCATTATAGTAGACTAGCTTTGACCCGCGGCTTTGCTCGCGTTTAAGGCATTAAAAAGTATCCTTCGGTACTAAATACCTATCTTGAAAAAAATTGGTCGGTTTTCACTATTATTAATTAAGCTTATGGCGATACACTGAAAATAATTGTACTTAGATAATTACCAAACTTTATAAAATGACATTTTTTGTGATAATGGAATGGCAAAGAAGCAATCGGATTTCCTGATGGTAAGAAATTCACGCAGCCTAAAGACACCAAAGGTGATAATGGTGCGTTTCCAAACTGAGGCCGGGATGTTAGGCCTCGAGCAAAAGTAAGTTTACCGGCTTACCCTCCGAACCGGAACACGTCAACGGCAAGCATTGGACGCTATGGCGGCAGGAATAGGTAAGGCGGTGGTACCAATCCGGGTGAGTCGCTGCGAAATTCTACCATCTAGTAGGATGTCATGGTGCTAGTGATGGTAAGCCTATGCTCGCTTTTTACGAGCTGCCTGGCTGGAAGGCAGCTGCTCTATTCTGCCAAGGAGCCCGGACCAACACGGGCAACTACGATGATAATGATTATATTGAGTGCAAATTGTTGTCCGAGGGGTTAGTAATTATACGCTTTTAACTGTACCGACTATACGCGAGACTAGTGTTTGTAGAGCCAACATTTATGTGATGAACATAAATGTCTACATATTTCCAGGTCTGGGTTTTTTTTAATTTACACTCCTATCTATTCAACTGTTTATATGTATTACTAATCTGAGTAATACCCATAATAAAAGCACTTAGCTTGCTTCGGGGTTAGATCAATTTGTGTGATTTGTCAAGGGATATTTATTAATTTACTAGCTGTCCCGACGAACTTCGTTTCACCTGTTCTGTTTGTATGATAAAACTTTAAGTGTTGTTTTCTCTCGTGTAAAAAAATAAAAAAAAATAAAAAAAAAAACAAAAAATGTTTATTCGATTCTTTTTTGTACATTAACACAATGCGATCGGAGTCTCCTTTTAAGTGCAAGCGCACTTGTGTTAGGTGACACCGCTCTTCCATTTAGAATATAAACATTAAGGTTAAGGCTGGTTATACACTGTGAAATTTGATTTAATTACAAATTTTATAATATTAGTTATTATTATTTTTTTTTTTTTTGTAATGTCATGTAATGTAGTATACCTAGTTTTCTCTAACTTTTTTCGTTTTTACTTTTTTCCTTATCTTTTGAACCTTCCTAGGACTTCCACAAATAATTATAAACCAAAATTAATCCAGTTGATCTAGTTGTTCTCGTTTTAGTGAAACTGAAGAAACGGTAATAGATTTTTATATATAAAACTAGCTGTCCCGGTGAACTTCGTTCCACCCGTTCGGTTTGTGTGGAAAAAATTTAAATGTTGTTTTTCCTAGTTTCCTTTCTTCATTTAAACCTTCCATGGATTTTAACTAATAATTCAATACCGAAATCAGCTAAATAGGTTCGCCGATATCAAGTTTTAGGGTGAATAACGAACAGCAATTGTTTTTTATATCTAAAAGAAGATAAACGATTAGTTGAAACGTATTTGGTGTAAAAAAAAGTTACCGAAATATCGACAAATAAATTAAACATATATCGTGAGTACATATCCCGTATAAAAAATGTTAATAATACGCGACGATTTCAGTTTAAATCATGTGTTACTGATAGACTATTCAGATTCATAGTATTTTGAAAACAAAAGAGTTTTTGATTAAGACTTTGTTAGTGATGTTTCGAATTTTCAAAAAAAAAAATTATCCGTCATGTCCGTAAACCGCTGTTATGACGCTCTCTAAAGCGAAGCTCTTGTTAAAGAGTATTTATTAATATTATTTGAGACGAAGGAGTTTAAACAGAGAGTTTTAAGAGAGTTTTTAAAGAGTATTTAAATTCTTTGGGGCACTGTTAACCCTGACCTAGCGGTTGACGGATATTCCTACTACGGCCTCCCACCATCCCGACGGGGACTGCACAACCCCTGAACATCACTTACACTTCAGTATTTTCCTGCTACGTGATGGATCATTAGACTTTACTACGACACTTTTGTAGGATAACAAATTAAAAAAAAAACAATAAAAAATAGGTAAAATTTATGAAGGTGCATGTATATTTAGGAAAGCTATGAATTTAAGAACTAAATACATTCAAACACAAATGATGGATGGAAATTATTTTGAATCAATATGATTTCTTTCGTTTAATGAAAACGTATTTTTAATTGAAAAAAAAACATCAATCAATAAAGCAATTCTAACTCTGAAAAAGTAAATAATAATGTGTGTACATACTTCGTTATGTGTTTACGTTATTATGTTGAAGTATCAAATGCGAGCTGTTAATTTGGTTAGATTAGCCATGCCAGAAAAACCTGTATATTTAGGACGACATTTATTCACAAGTGTCCTATTTCTAAGCAAAAATAGGATTTCATGTAATCTGTGATTAAATTTGCTTCGTTATACGCAAATTTGCAAAATCTGATACTGAATAATCTGTGTTCAAAGGTTCCTAAAATGACATACACAATTCCAATTTTCAAACCGCATGATATCAAGATTCAAGGGTAACTACTGGTCTAGCATGGCATGTGCCTACTTCTTCGGGGGTAGGGGCTTGAATATGTAATAAAAAGTGTCGTGACAACTTTTCGTGAGATTTTTTTCCGTCTAGCCCCCTTTCACAACGCGAATAGATAGGCTTCCTAGCTGCAAGAAATATATATTGCCTTGTTAGTACGGTACTGTTGTTTTACCAACGCGACTTGAGGTTTAGATGTCCGCCTTGTTGGTCGAGTGGCTTGCGTACACGCCTAACTACGCCGACCAACCAAGAGGCTCGAGTCGATTACCGACGGGGCAGACAATTGTGTGATGAACATTTAGATGTCTGCATTTCCGGGTCTGGGTGATAATTAAATTTATTTTTTATCTATTTAAGTATTTCTATGTATTAGAATCGTTGATATACAATCATATAATTTGCTTATTTTGGGGTTAGATTCAATTTTTATAATTTCTCGAGAGATAAAAGTATCTTCACGCCCATATCCCCGAAGAGGTAGGCAGAGGTACAAACAAGGTACCCACGACTAGCCGAAGACACTAAGTCCCATAATGTGATAGGTGGCAAGCCTGTCGCCAACCGGGCACATTTCCAATCCCGACCAACATTTTTTTTTATTAGAAAATTGGAAAAATCCAATTTTTTTTTTGTTGGCCGACCCGGGATTCGAACCCGGGACCTCATGTAGTCAAGTCCAACACCCGGACCGCTAGACCACAGAGGCGAGACTCGAGAGATATTTATTTATTTTTCAACTTGAGGGTTATGTGATCTACACATACATCTACGCCATAATAATACCATAGCATCGGTGTAGCTTGACGCTACAGTAGTATATTCTGACCTTATAACTTACCATGATTTGCTATAGATTACGTTCAGTAAGTAACGTGTCGAAATCTTTCGGTCTAAAAATGTGTTTCTCTTTTGGTCTAAGACTTTTGGTTTAAAAATGTGTTTCCCTTAGTTACTAATAGAGGCGCTGTTCAAAGTTTTCATACAAATAATTTACACAGACGGTAGCGAGTATAGTAAACTTGACAAGCCGTAAACTCATACCAAGGGCCCAGTTGTAAACCGTATTTGACTAACTATTAAAACGGACGACTGAAACCAAGAATAACTTGTTAAATTAAAGGTCAGCAAAATCTTGGATCAAAAACAAAACACAATTGAGGTTTTCCATTGTGAATGTATTGTAATCTTCACAACCAATATTACAAAAGTATATATACAGTTAACAAATAACAAAAGATTTACAGACTAAAACTTTCTTGGTAAGGATATAGTGACAGTCTTTTCTTCCAAAAATGCGTCAAGACATCTTGGGCCACTGAAAATAAAATAAAATTAGTAACGACTTGATTTGACTTGACCAAAATGAATAAAATAAGTGCAATAAAACTGCTAAAGTAGATAGCAAATATCCATTTACCATTTTAATATTTTAAATGCGAAAGTCTGTCTGTTGTTCTTTCACGACTAAACTGCTGTACTTACCTATTTTGATGAAATTTGATATGCATATAAAAGTATTGTATGGGATATGCAAAGGGCTATAATAGGGGAAGATAGTACGTAGGTATGAAAATCATAACTATTCTACGCTGACAAAGTCGCGGGCAAATAGCTAGTGCTTAACAAAACGTGTAGACTAATTGATAACCTCCTTTTATGTCAATATATTAAAAATAAGGATTTAATTACAAAATTTTAATTTCACTTATACATAATAATAAAATTTTATTTATATCCGGTATTTAGGCTAAAACAGTTGCAGCGATTTAAATAATGTTAGCGTAGTTTTAAGATATGGATGAAGGCTATTTTTTATCCGGATATCTCAAAGGGATATTGCCAGATAGCATTAGTTGAAATTACTTCACATGAGCACAGAGAGCGAGGATTTTACACCAACTACAAGGTATTTTTTTCTTTTACTCTGTACATTTGTATATTTTACAATATTTTGTAGTCAACCATAAGTTGTGCTTATTCCTAAAAACTGTACCATTATAATTTCGAAAGTCGTCTTCAACAATTTCCGTGAGATGTCAATCTTAGTTTGGAATTTCCTGCATTTGTCTGACAAGAGCGAGCTTTCGAATCGATCATGAGAAAGCTTGGTGATAGAGAAATACTGTAAGTATTCTTAGAATTTTCGTAAACAACTTGTTTTTACTAACATTTTTTTTTTAAAAATGGTTTAGGTGTACTATTAACTTATTTTAAACAACATTGGTTGAGTAGTTTCGAATAGACAAATTGCTTAACCAGCAGCACAGTTCGTCGGTTAATAAATTCGTTTCTAAAATCATATACAATATTATGTAGAAGATAAATGTCTCCTCCGGATTGTCTTAGTCGGTCGTTTTGGCTTGTCGTTGTCGTATTCCGGTATGTACAATAATATTTTTGGTGCCTACTGGCAGTATTTATTATCAACAAAAAGCCCACTACTTATTAGCCTTAGCCTTCTTTTAATGTTTCGAAATGATGATACTATGAAAAATTTGGATGAAATACATACTTTTCTCGGCCCAGGCCGGAGTCCTTAAATCCACCAAACGGTGTTTGTGGTTCCATCGAAAAATAAGTATTCACCCTGAAGCAAACAAAAGTAAATATATACACAGATACTCACTTACGACACACATTATTAAGTTATCATTATTTTAAATCAATTTTCAGGTAACTACTGTTATTTTTCATTAATTAACAAAAATATTTCAACAGCAAAACTCTAGAAGGCCTATCTTAATCTATATACGCATTATTAATATTGTTTTAATTTTATTTTAATACTAGTTATTAATATAAATTTGTCGGTTTTAAGTTTTTATGAGATCACAAATATGTGTGTGTTTGGCTAAAAATTATTATTAATTTTAATATCTTACCAAAAAAAAAAACTTTTACATAGGATTTATTCAGATGTTTCGAGATTTGAAATGTGATGACAAATTTTGACATCAGAGGATTTTTCCAAAGTGTTGTTGTGTTGTCCAAATTATTATAATATACCCATACAGGACACAGTAACTCAACGAACCTTTTGTGATATAGCACATGTGGGGGTTGCATATACCTAATTAATTAATATCCCTGAAGAAATAAAAAAAAATTCTAACCCTAAAGTATGCAAACAATGAGCTCACTACTTTTACTAGGTGCTAGAGTTTAGCAGCGACTCATCTGGATTGGTACCACCGCCTTACCTATTCCTGCCGCCATAACGTCATGACGTGTTCCGGTTCGGAGGGTAAGGTAGCCGGTAAACTTACTTTTGCTCGAGGCCTAACATCCCGGCCTCAGGTTGGCAACGCACCATTACCACGTTTGGTGTCTCTAGGCGGCGTGAATTTCTTAACATCAGAAAATCCGTCTACTTGTTTGCCTTCCAATATCACAAAAAAAAACTACTAATGCTCCCGTCGTGAATCGAACCCAACCTCGACCAACGAGGCAAAAGTGAAATACGGAAGTAAAAAGGGATTTTATCGAAAGAAAGTACTCCTTATGATATAAATGGTGTTGATAAAGAAAGAGCTGTTTTTTCTTGGAAACCTCAGTACTAGAGCGGCAAAAATTAAAACAAAAGAAATAAATATAACAAAGTACATTTTACTCTAGGATGTGACCAGGGATAAATCCAACCTTAGATAGATACAAGAAATAAATATGTCAGTCACTGCGTTGCTCTATAGTAATCTCACTCATGTAGTTCTTTATTACACAAGTATATACGTCATTGGCCAAAATACTTTTTCTAGCTGTGCCAAGGTAGAAAGCTGATTGCTTCATATCCGGAGAAAAATTCCAAAAGTTCTCACCAGACAACTCCAGCCTGGACGTGCTTGCTGTACTGGAGTGCAGTCTCAATGTTGGTGGTGAAGATGCCAGCAGCCAAACCGAAGTCGGTGTCGTTTGCGCGGTCAATAACGTCCTCCAACGTTTCGAACTTTATAATGCTCTGAACTGGGCCGAAGATCTACATATAAAATATTATTAAAAATTGCCTTGGTATTTTAGTTGCGAGATTGTATTGGAGCTCAGCGATAACTATGATGTAGAGATTCTGATACAACTGATGCATGTACCTGCAGCACAGAGTTGTATCAGTCATTCATTTATCGTGACCCGGATCGATCATGATCCAGAAGGTTGGTAATCGAGTCAAAAGTCTCGATAGTTTGGGTCGAAGCTGCAATCCCTGTCTTTTTGGTTAATCTTAATGATAGATAGAAGATAAGTCTTCTTTAGATCAGAAACAAGACGACCACTTTTATTTTTTGATGTTAAATAGAAATATATTCGCTACAAAACTTTAGAAGGCCTATCTCTATTTGTAGATAGGTTTTTAATGTTAGCTTCAATCAATCTTCAATTTGTGAATTTTTTTATAAGCGCCGTGAATTTTGTTACGTTTATGCGCTTGAATCGCGAGTCGGGTTACATTTTAGCATTCGATCTTAATGGGTGGTTTTAATTTGATTGATGAAAAATGTGATCTACCTTATACGTTATACAGCTCAAAACTCGATCACTTGCTCTACGGGTACGGATTGAATCAAAGTTATTCGCTCAATCGTGATTAAAAAGTTCTAGTGCAGTAGCTTGACCGGATTGACAGCACTCTCAAACATATTCCTGTTGCCATTGCGTCACTGCATGTACAAAATTGACGTGTTTCGTGATGGAGGTAGGTACTGTAGCTGGTAGTCTTGCGTGACCTAAGATGTTGATGTGTAGATTGCCATGCACCAGTAACATCTTTAGTATCAGTAGGCAACGGTCGTCTCTTACCATTTATACAGATTTCTACCATTCACATGATTTCTACCATTGACAGAAGTATATAAAGGTATCAAATTTAAGTATCAAGCTATAGTTAAAACAACTATCATATCGTACCTCTTCCTTGGCGATGATCATGTCGTCGGTGACGTCAACGAAGACGGTGGGTTCGATATAGTAACCGGTGCTGCCGACCCGCTTCCCTCCCGTCAGCAGTCGCGCGCCTTGCTGCTTACCCTTCTCTATGTAACCGAGCACCTTGTTGAACATTATGTCATCAACCTGTAGAAAAACACTACAATAGAAGCTTGTCATTGTCCCACTTATTCAACACTAGCTGTTTAGCTTTATTAATGACTAATATTAATAATCAATCTAAGATTTTAGAGGTAGTTCTATTTTAGATCAGTTGCTAGATAACAGCTGTTATTTTTCAATTATCAACAAAAATGTCTTAGCAATAAAAGCCTGGAAGGCCTATCTCTATCTGAAGATAGGTTGTTAATATTGGCAGTACTAGAAAATGCAATATCGGTATCAAATGTTTTATGGAGGCTTTTTTATTTCAGATATCAATAATAATTATTTTTTATGTTATGGGACATTAAATACCTACACGTACTTATATATGTTTGTCCGTATATCTACAAAGAAAACAGTTTTCCACAGGTTATACCACTAAGGGCCCCTTGCACGTTTGGGGTTAAACTCGGAGTCGATTTCTAATATAGGATTGATTCATTCTATATTAGAGATTAACTCAGAATTAAAATAATTTAACCCAATATTAAATTAAACCAAAAAATATGTCAGCCGCCTATTTTTGCTATCATTAAATTTAGCAGGAAGCAGCCGTTATTGATGTTGCTTATTATGTTTTGACGTTAACACAGTCTATGCTACTTCTACATAACTTGTACCTAACACAATACTGGCGAATTATTAACATTTGATTAGTAGGTAATAATAGTGGTGGTAATAATAATGGGCGACCCCATTGGTCGAAATTCGACCACAATAAATTTTAACATCTTGTTGATATGAACGCCATCTTCATTTCTCAAGACCAACTACTTTGTTTCCAAAGTTTTCAGTACGCCATCTGTGATCTTTTATCGTTATCATCGATATATTTGTTTGTGTGTGTCAAATGCATGGTTGTGTGGGTAAAGTTTTATTAATTGATTTGATGTACTTTATAAGCATTATAGTTAAACAATTTTAGCGTTTTGCACTTCTCCTACACATAAACTATAAGTGTGCCAAATTTTATGCTCCTGCGCCTGACAAATATTCGTAAGAAGAGTCAAAAGTTTTGGCATCACGTATAAATATAATATGGATTATTTCGTTGAATTTATTTATAAGTTGTAACGGAATGTTAATAGTCCGCTGGCACTGTATTTAAAAGTACCTATAACGATTTCCAATTTACATGATATCGAGGTTCAAGAGTAGCCCTACTGGATGGGGGTCAGATATCTGTTTGTATTGTC
>NJDC01003884.1:215614-320752 GCA_002245475.1 Calephelis virginiensis
GAGAGCACTACGGAAAATTTGTGGTGTAACGCTCGCTGACCGCATTCGTAACAGTCAGATCCGAGAAAGAGTGGGATTGAAAGAAAGTGTTGGTGTTAAAATGCGAAAGGGCAAAGAATGACAGATGAAAGATTGACAAAGCAGATATACAATGCGAATGTGGATGGATGTAGGTACCCGGGGAGACCAAGGCTGACATTTCACGATCAGATCAATCGGATATTATCCGAGGGTGGTGTCAGGAGTCTCCGAAACCGACGTGTTTGTATGAAAAGGGTTATGTATGTGAAGGAAGCAAGACAGGTTTGTCAGGATCGTGAGGTCTGGCACTCGATACTCTCTGCCTACCCCGTAAGGGACTTGGCGTGAAGATATGTATGTGTGTGTGTATGTTATCTAGCATTACAAAATTACGTTTATATTTTGTAGTCAGCACTTGGTGAAATTGTATTCAATTAAATGTAAATTTCGCCACTACAACAGGTTTGGAAAAGGATGTTAATCTAGGACCGATGAGGAACATCTTTGTGATACAATAACACGTATAATAATTATGTTATTACATTACATTCCAGTGCTTTATCTTTATCTTTACGATTAATCTTTATCATTATCTTTACGAATCTCTGTTATCATCAAATACTTAAAGAACTCTGTATTTGACTGACACTTCTAAAGATAAACGGAACAAACATTATATTTGTATAGAAAATATGTAATGGAATATTATACTTAAAATTGTATGTGTTGTAATAATCTTACCTGAGGTCCATGTTGCGTGGTGAGATCTGAAGGATCGCCGATCTTAAGGCTCTTAGCAAACTGTACAGCTCTCTCGAGGAACTTGTCGTAGATGCCAGACTGCACGTACAGCCTCGAAGCAGCAACGCATACTTGACCTTGGTTTGCAAAGACACCAAATCCAGCGTACTGCACTGCGGCATCCACTATAAGTTTTTTGTAATTTATAAATGGGCACTGTTAAAATTAAAAACTTTCTTAATAATATGTAATTATTATCATGAAGGTGTGAATGTCTCCTCTGTCACCTAGCGGTCCGGGTGTTGGACTTAACTGCATGAGGTCCTGGGTTCGAATCCCGGGTAGGCCAACATAAAGAAAATTGGATTTTTCCAATTTTCTAATTAAAAAAAATTGTTGGTCGGGATTGGAAATGTGTCCGGTTGGTGATAGGCTTGCCACCTATCACATTATGGGACTTAGTGTCTTCGGCTAGTCGTGGGTGCCTTGGTTGTACCTCTGCCTACCTCTTCGGGGATATGGGCGTGAAGATACTTTTTGTGAATGTCTCTGGTTTTATAGCCTTTTTTTATTGAAGTGAAAACTTCTTGCGCACTTTTTTTGAAGTGGGTAAAAACTTTTAAACTAAACATGACACGTGACCTAAATTTCGTAAGACGAAAATTCGTAAGACGGCGAAGGTCGCTTGTGCGAATGTTAGTTAGTGTTGTCATGTTTGTGCACGATATCGCAATAAATGAATATTGTATTCTACCACATAAATTATAGTACTTTCATACTGATAATTAAAGCAATTCGTGCAAAATTATTCCCTAACCATTCCAAAATATCAAAAATGCACAAAGTTAATATTCAAGTTTTCATTTCTGCCGGCACTCCCGGAGTGCAATCCTTTTTTTAGAACTTACAAAGGTGTGTGAAACATAACTTGGCAGTGAAATTGATTTAAAAACGTTAGTGAAACAGAATGACTGTTTTGCACTGTATGACGTCGCAGATTCCTGGTCGTCACAAATATGCGTAACCTGTACGCCACAGTATAAGCGGGCCATTACACGATAGGACTTTTTTTAGGAAGGCAAACAAGCAGACGGATTTCCTGATGGTAGAAAATTCACGCCGCCTAGAGACACCAAAGGTGGTAATGGTGCGTTGCCAACCTGAGACCGGGATGTTAGGCCTCGAGCAAAAGTAAGTTTACCGGCTACCTTACCCTCCAAAACGGAACACGTCAACGACAAGCATTGGACGTTATGCCGGCAGGAATAGGTAAGGCGGTGGTACCAATCCGGGTGAGTCGCTGCGAAACTCTACCACCTAGTAAAACTTGCTGTCAGTTTTACCAGAGTAATGGAATCGATTGTAAGGAGGTGACTGACATTTATGGCATACATACATACATACATACATACATACATATTTACATACAAATATACATACATACACGCCTCATTGGTCGAGTGGCTAGCGTAGACGCGTAACTACACCTACCAACCGCGAGGCTCTGGTTCGATTCCCGAAGGGGCCGGCTATTTGTGTGATGAACATTTAGATGTCTGCATTTCCGAGTCTGGCTATTTATTACATTTATTCTAGTATCTACTTAAGTATTTCTATGTATTAGTACTGTTGACAAACATCCATAACACTAGCATTTAATTTGCTTACTTCAATTAGTGTAACAGTGTACTATTATTCCATTATGTGAAACTCTTATCTTTGAATCGTTTCTGTGGTCTAGCGGTTCAGTTGTAGGACTTGACTGCATGAGGTCCCGAATTTGAATCTCGGGTCGGGCAACAAAAAGAAAATTGGGTTTTTCCAAATTTCTAATAAAAAACACGTCGCTCGGGATTGGAAGTGTGCCCGGTTGGCGATAGGGTTGCCACCTGTTACATTGTGGGGACGGTTTTGTATTCCTTAAACTAAATGTTCCGGCATAACATAGGTACCTATATTATACATTTGTTTAAGACATCTACAAAATGAAACAATGAAACAATTGAGGAAATCACAGTCATCATAGACAAGACAACATACCTATATATTTTGTTTTTATTAATGGCGATTTAAAGTTAAATCTGTTACCTGTGTATACATACCTACATAGCTTACAGATTTATTTTGATAAATGTTTCTGAGCAGCGAAATCCTCTTCTTTAATCTTTTTCTTTTCTTGCTTAAAAAATAAAGTGACAAATCCTCGTTTTTCGATTTGTCACTTTACAGTCTGATAACGAGGTCATTGATTTTTTTTCCATAAGAGTTCATTTTTCGATCTCTGTATCAAACTATAATTAATACCTATACGCCCGCTTGCTACTATTAATTAAGAAATGTCACGTTAAAAAACAAATGCAAAGAAATGAAAAAAATTATGAATAGTTCGCAGCTTTCGAAATGAAATTGCTAATATACCTATTGAACAGTCAACAGGACCGTCAGAGCTATAAGTTCAAATCTACCCTAAATCTTGGTAGGAAGCAAGATATTAAGTTACTGTTACTTTTTTCTTACAAAAATCAAAGTTTTAAGCATTTGTCGGTATTCTGAAAATTATTGTTATAGGTAGGTACTTAATATAAACTCTTACAATTAGCATCATTCATGATGACCAGTGGACTCTTCCCGCCCAGCTCGAGGGAGACCCGCTTCAGGTTGTTCTTGCCAGCTGCTTGTTGTATCAGCTTTCCAACCTGGGAAAGAATACATCGCCATTTTCAGAACCGTCGAGTAACGGTTGTTATTTTAACTCCAGTGTTATCTGAAGCCCAGTGAAACTGAGCCTTTATTTGCCATATTAAGTTCCAACTTTGCTTGCTTGTGTTACTTATTCGTCTCGTCGTTCGTTTATACGGAAATCTACAGGTCAGCCTACCTGCCGGAATTTGATACTTTCATTGTGTATATAGGAATAGGTAAGGTGGATCCCTACCCGGAAGTTTGGTATCTTCTACTAAAATGGTGCTTGTCTCTTACTACCTACCGAGCAGAGGCGAATAGCCTATTCTTAGCAAAGGGTTAGGATCAGCACGGTGAGGTCAAATGAATATTTAATAACTATACCCGACGATTTTACTCTTTAACAGTTTTTGACGCGACAACTTCTTTAATTCGATGGAATCGGCTACGCGCTCCAAAAAACTTGACTCATGCGGCGTTACCTCGCTTTGAGGCGTGCCATTTAAGGCTAGAACTGCAAGCGAGAGCGCAGAACGAGCGACAAAGAGGCACAATCGGCCTCCGTTCCTATGACGTTGTCACGTTCAACTATCGTCAGACATCAAACAGACAACCGCTTTTTTATAAGACGTAAAAATAAATAGATACCTATGTAATGTATAGGTATAAATAGATAATATACAGTTAACTTCGCTTTGAATAATTCTGTGCTTATTCCAACGTTACTGTATGGAAGCGAGAGTTGGGTATGTCAGAAAGAGCATGAAAGTAGGATAAATGCGGTCGAAATGAGAGCACCTCGGAAAATCTGTGTTGTAACGCTCGCTGACCGCATTCGTAACAGTGAGATCCGAGAAAGAGTGGGATTGAAAGAAAGTGTTGGTGTTAAAATGCGAAAGGGCATGCTCCGCTGGTTTGGTCATGTGGAAAGAATGACAGATGAAAGATTGACAAAGCAGATATACAATGCGAATGTGGATGGATGTAGGTACCCGGGGAGACCAAGGCTGACATTTCACGATCAGATCAATCGGATATTATCCGAGGGTGGTGTCAAGAGTCTCCGAAACCGGCGTGTTTGTATGAAAAGGGTTATGAATGTGAAGGAAGCAAGACAGGTTTGTCAGGATCGTGAGGTCTGGCACTCAATACTCTCTGCCTACCCCGTAAGGGACTTGGGGTGAAGATATGTATGTATGTATGTATGTACAGTTAACTTCGTTGAATTTTAAATTTGCTCGCTCAATTATGCTATATTATTGTAAAATACAAAGTAAAAAAAGAGCTGTAAGACGTAATTGCTGTGTGATTTATGTTTGCTCTTTTTCAATCAAGGTTACAGTGGAATTATGTGTTTATAAATCATGATGTTATTAAGGTTTCCTTAAACAATTATTGATTTTATCGTATATTTTTATGTGTACATATTATACCTTGATTTACTTTAGTGGTAGCCCAGTGGTCAAAATTCGACTATAATACACTTTAATTTAAAGTAATTCAATATAAATTATTAAAAAATTATGTTCCGACATTGTTAAGGTTCTATTGTCAATTATCTTTTTGATAAAAACGCCATCTTCATTTATTACCAACTATTTTGTTTCCAAATATGTTTAGTGCGCAATCTATGATCTTCTATCGTTATTAATATGTTTGTGTGTGTGTCAAACGCATGGTAGTATGCTTAATGTCTTATTTTTTATTTAATGCGCTTTATAAGCATTATCATTGAAAAATATAAGTGTTCTGCACTTCTCCTACACATAAACTATAAGTATGCCAAATTTGATATCCTCCGTCCGCGAAATTTTCGTAAAAAGGGATCCAAAACTTTTGTTTTGCGTAATAATATTATGATAACTAAAGCACAAACTTCGATTTCAAGAAATAAATTATCTACTTACACGAAAATGAAGTATATACCTCGACTTCTTTGGGATTCCAACATCAGTTTTAGATCTGGTGGTAATATGACCACATCGGAAGTACGTTCTTTCAAATAAAATTAAAGTTTTTAAAATCAGTTCCGAAATGACGGAGAAATCGATGAACATACATGAAAAAACGCATTAGTCAAAAGTATAACCTAGTGTTTCCAAAGTTGGTTGAAAATAAATAGTGCTATTAGTTCGTTCTTGCACAATCCAACTTTGAGCGTTGACTTTAGCCTTTTCTCGGCTAAGCTTAAAACATATGTTTATGTCAAAAATACCGTAAGGAGTAATTATTTAAATTTGAAAATTATTTATTTCTTAACTTTAATTTTATGCATGTTGTTTTACAAGTTCATGTGTTGTTAAAATCATGCAACTGAATATTTAGCTCGTAACGGCGGTATTGCAATGTTATTATTTTATATAATTTATTTTATGGTATTATTAAGATGAATTTATGGTGAAGAGAAGAGAATAGATAGCCCTCACAAATAAAAACTTACAAAAATTAAAGGCGTTATTTTGGCTTCCTTTCGTAGGAAGTTGCAACTTTAATCATTTTATTTTGTTTTAAAACCACTCTTGTTAAAAACTGGAATAAATACAAAATATAAACTTATAACATAAGTATTAAAAGTAAAAGTAGATATAATAAATCTTTTAACCCAAAAACACATAGAAAATCGCGCCAAACAAGAATAACTTATTTTTACCTAGGTACGGGTGCAATTCTAGTCTGGTGACCTATCTAATAGTGATGTGCTCAATGCTAAGTCGAAAAATAGGTGCTTTAAAAATCGCGTCTGGGAGTTCCGGGATAGAGAGAAGCAGATGGACGAAGCTTTTTGGAATTTTGATTGATTTTTGTCTAGTGTAAGTGCACCAGTGAAATATTTATTCAAAATAGTGCATTGTGTATTTCCTCGTTACCGCCAAGTCTTACAAAGTGAGCTTGAGTAATTAGGCTACCGATTTACTAAAGACCCTGACATGACATTCTATATGAACTATGACTACTTACAAGAAATAAAATCTGAGAAATGAATTAATGATAAATAACAAGAAAATGAATTCATTACTACGGAAGGCGTGGCTACATGGTCTAGAGCTCTTAGCCGGTCGCAGAAAGGGGCAAATTAATTAAAAAAAAATAATTTAACCAGCCCCAGAAAGAGGCATATTAACTTACTTACTTACTATAAAAAAACTGTACAGTTCTTAGTATCGTACTCATACACGTAAACGATCGTGTTTAGATGCTTTAATGTTTTTCAATGATTATCGTAAGTTCGTAACGTATCATCTTGAGACGAAAGTACCTACAAACTAGGTACGAATAGTTAAGAATAGTTAGTACGAATAGTTAAAAAAGAAGGCTCCGTTGGTTTCATTCAGCACAACCTACCTCACATGATCCAGTGAAGGATATTTTCCCGACGTCGGGGTGGTATGTCAGTGCAACACCAGCGGTCTCCCCGTAGCCTGGGACCACGTTCACCACGCCGGGGGGGAAGCCCGCCTCAGCCACAAGTGCTGCTACAGCCAGTGCCGTCAGTGGAGTCTGCTCCGCCGGCTTGATTACCACGGTACATCCTATCAAAGTTTATCAATATAGTGGCTATAGATTTATATAATGTTACTTATTAGAACGAAGTACCTTACGGAAGGCTTGGAAAAGATAGGGATTTTGCTGCGCGGCCGAACTAAAAAAAATGTGATAGTAAAAACCATAAGAAAAAGTGGTTGGAACCAAACCGTTAAATGAGACGTGCGCAGGCGCAACAGTCGTATATTTTATATCAGTATATTTTATGATATATATATACTATATCGTAAAATATACTACTCGCTTGTGCGAGTAGTGTATTATACCTTTCTCTTTCTCCCTCACTCCACCCCGCCAATGCATAGTACCTATATACTCATGAAGTGTGTCGATTCTTCATTAGCCGCAGAAACTTCTTTCCTACCTGGTGTCCAACGATACCATTATCACCTTTTGTTTTCAAATAGCCAAATGGTTACTCTCAGTACAACAAACATTGCACGTTTATCTTAAGTGAAATTTCTTAAAAAATAATTACAAGCACATGAGCTATTTAGGATAGTGATTTGTATGATAAGATATATTATAGAAATATAAGAACCAAACAAGTTCAACAATAATTACAGACCAAACAATTACAGAAGTCGTCATCTTCACACCGTCATGATGCATAATCACATCACATTATATGTGATCATTCTGAATAAATATGACTCACCTGCTGCGAGAGCTGTTGAAGCTTTTGAAAGGAATATAAGAAGAGGAGCATTCCATGGTAGAATTAGACCAGCGACGCCAATCGGTTGCTTGAGGGTATAAGAGAAGAGGTCACCACCTAAAAACATGTTTTTTGCAATTAATTTATACCATCAATAAAATTAAAAAAGCTAATTCCAATTTCATTACTTCATCTAGAATCTAGTTACCCACAAGTGGAAGTGGAAAAGTACAAGCGTTTATCTTAAAAAGTGTGTTTGTTCAAATACAATTCAGAACCACTGGGCGGATTTTGATAAAATTCTAATGGGACCAGTTCTGAATAATAACCTATCTAACAAAGAATCTTAACGAAAACTTAATAGTTACAGCCATGAAATTTGGTAAGTAGGGTCGTTTTATTCAGTAGATACCCATGAAAGACGGAATTTTGGAAATTCTACCCTTAAGGGGATAAAATAGGGATTGAATGTTTGTATGGAACGCCGTCGTTTTTTTAGTTAGAAATTTTATTATTGGGCTACTTATTAAAAATAAGTAGATATGTAATTAAGCGTTGTCTGAAAATCCTACCTAAAAAGGGGTTAAAAGGTTGTATGATAGTCTTTATTAATGGGCTATAATCAGTAAATATATTTACTGCCACGCGAGCAAAGCCGCAGATAGTAGCTAGCTATGTATAAAGATATACATTGTTTACGTTTTCGCTGTAAATAAATTCATTTTCATAAATTCATTCCTCGGCTAAACATAACCCTGCTGTTGTAACTTGCCAATTAATACGTGTACTAATCAAGTTATTAATTTTGACATATTGATCGCAAGTTATGAACTTATGATCAGTGATCGACTTGTAGCTCGATTCATATTGCATGAATCTCTTGAGTCTCTTGAATGTCGATATCATGCGAATTGGAAATTGGAATCAAATATGTCATTTTAGGTACTCTTGAACACGATACTGGCGAATTATTAACATATAGTTAACAGTAAACACTAAAATATTTTATCGGATTCGTTGAACTTATTTGTAACTGAGTTAGCTAATGGTAGTTAGGGTTCGAGCTAATCATATTTTAAAATTTTGTTCAAATACTAAAACATATGTTATAAATCTAAATATTAAAGGGGTTTGAACCTTTATGGCATACTCAACCGCCGCCATTTTGTGTATTTTTTTCAAAATGTCGGCGCACGATAATTCCTACAAATGTGGACAAACTTAGACAAAAAAGTATTAGGGTCAACATATCCTAAAAGGTCACGTTACAGAGCTATTTCTAAAAGAAAACGATGATGAGGATTTGGCCCAAATCAGCAAAATTATATTTAAAGTTGTATTTAGTCATGTTACATGTTAGTCTTAGGTTATTATCTTTTTGCCATTTTAAAGAAAGATTCGGGCAACAAAGTTGGGTAAAGTTTTGTACTTAGACTGCGACGTTATGAACATTGATTGTATACATTTATTTTCAATTTATGTAATAAAAATACGTAAATGTATTATTATTACATGTAATATAATTTTACACTTACAACAGCTTGTTAATACCAACATATTCTACCACATTGTGGTGTGGAATTTTTTTGTGGTAGAATATGTTGGTATTGACAAATATCTTTTGTAACAGCTACTAACACACATATTCAGCAAATAAATAAATTTCATTTTATTTTAATTTCATTTCATAATAATCCGCTAGTACTGTCTTCAAAAGTACCTAAAATGACATATTATTTCAACTTCCAATTCCTAGTTTAAATTTCCTATTAAAATAACGCTGCCCGGTATTGGATAGGCCCGGCTGACGATAGGCTTGCCACCTATCACATTGTGGGACTTAGTGTCTTCGGCTAGTCGTGGGTGCTCTGGTTGTGCCTCTGCCTACTTCTTTGGGGATATGGGCGTGAAGATACTTTAACTTCCAATTTGCCTGATATCGAGACTCGAGAGTAACCCTACTGATCATAGTTTTTACTTATTAACTCGTACTAATTTATTCTCAATTTTTATTTGATATGTATACTCCAATTGAGGTTAGAAGTTAGTTGAGTTTATCGGTAACTAGTTGGTAATTAATATTTACTTTACATATTATCTTTCTGGTAGGTAATTATCTATCACATGGTATAGTTTTGTCACTGTATAGTTTAAGTTTAGAATAGCGGTCGATAAATAATGACTGCTATTCTCAACTTAAACGAAATATGAAAGATGTTTTAACCACCGACGAAAAAGAGGATTTGTTTGACACATGTATGTGTTTGTGGCATCATAACTCCTAAACGAATGTACCGCTTACCATGCGGATTTTATATTTAAAAGCTAACGTGATTGGGATGGTTCTTAGCTATCTTCAATCGGAATAGATTTTATCGGGGACTATTGAAATGTATTAAGTATTTTGTAAATTATTTTAGAATTCCTATAATAAGCCAAATATTTTTAATTATTTATACGGGATACTCACGATCTCTTTTTATTTTAGTTGTCGATATTTCGGCCTAGTTGCATAGAAATAAAAAGAGATCGTGAGTATCCCGTATAAATAATTAAAAATGTTATTAATTCGCGACGATTTAAGTTTAAAATCCTAAGCCAAATGTTATTGTTTTTTGTGAGAAATCAGCGAAAAAGCGAATCAGCGAAAAGGATCTCCTGATGGTAAGAAATAATCATGGCTCTGTTGGTGATGACCTATTTCATGGAGGCGGATAACTTATTGTATACAGCGGACTAGAACAAACACCAGGGAAAACATCAGATGTTACCCGTAGCTACTCTCTAGTAACAAAATTGGTATATGACAGTGTAATGTAAAAGCGTGTAAATGTAATCAAAATTTAATAGTAATAGGAAGATGGAAACGAAGTTTTCTCCAAGATTACCTTTGGCGGAAGACGTATTCACAACCGTCTGGAACCCTTTTTAGCTATCTCCACAATTCACACACAATATACCATAAGATTATAACATTATCCATCATAAAAAAATAAAGGATTCACCGTAAGGAATGTAACATAACATTAATATCGCCTCTGACCAGTATTGGTCGCGAAGTACTTTGATTCTGTCACTATGTTTAAGATTCTACGTTTGAAATCCTAAAACCGTCACTTCATTCTTGATTAAAACTAACACCCTCACCGTAAAACAACATTTTGTTAATTAGGTATAATCTACTGTTAATATACATATACATAAATTCCTACTTTTAAATACCATAAAGGCCAAAATGCAATGCAAGGCAAATTTTTACAAGGGTGTAATTAAACGCTTTTAGATTTATTGTTATTTAATTATTTCAATGAATCCTTTATTGTTTTAATAATGTTATCACAGTGGTTGCATTCATAGTAATCCTAATAATAAATGTGAAAGTGTGTGAGAATGGATAGATGTTTGTTACTCTTTCACACAAAGACTACTTAACGGATTTAGATGATGCTTAACAGGAATATAGTTCATACCTCAAAATAGCATACAGAATACAATTTATACAAAAAGTAGTATAGTACGCAAGGGAAGCCAAGAAGTAAAATAGTATCACAAATGTGAAAATCTGTGTCTGTCGGTTATGCTTTTACTACTAACCGGTGGGACCAATTTTGATGATATTTTATATGAGGCACAGTAAAAGACCCTGGTTTAAACTTGGGCTATATTTTCTTCCAATAGTTAACCGTCTACCGACTATGACGGGGGATAAAATTTTAGTGAAAAAACCTTTTCTACCGAAGACGAAGTCACGGGTAAATACCTAGTATCAAATACTTGAGTCTTACCCTCTTACTAATAAAACTTTCGCGCTCGTTGATCTAATGTGCAACTTTACTTTTGCTAATAAAAAATGTAGTTATATACCAGATTAACTGTTGAGTATGTTTTATTAGTAAGGGGGTTAATGTTTAGGATCTTCACATTTTAATAACGTAATGTATAACAATATAACAAAATAATAACACAATTCAATATAATGTATGGCATGGTCGTTTAAAAGCAAATGTGTATGACAAATACCCGCTCTATTGCTTGAAAATCTTTAAAATACAGTTGCAAGATAGTGGTATCCGAGGTATGTAATCCCATTAATGTTATAAATGCGACAGTTCGTATGTTTGTTTGCTTGTTTGTTACTCCTTCACGCTAAAACTGCTTAACCGATTTTCATGAAATTTGGCACACAAAGAGAGGGTAATTTGGATAACACATAGGATAATTTTTATCCCGAAAAATGATCCTGTATGACCAATAACAGTGCGGGCAACGCCGCGGGCAACAGCTAGTGTATTATGAATGCGGAAGTTTGTTTTTTTGTTTGTTACTCCTTCACACGAAAACTGCTTAACCGATTTTCATGAAATTTGGCACACACATAGAGGGTAACCTGGATTAACACATTAGACAGTTTTTATCCCGAAAAATGATCCTGTGGGACCACTAACCACGCGGGCAACGCCGCGGGCAACAACTATAACGAAATAACTTTAAAATCATGGATTACCTATGGGTATCGTTGCTCCTTCAACTTTGTCGGCCAAACTTGCATTGTATCTGACATATTTAGTGGCACCCAAAATAAATCTCTTAGCACTGGAAGAAAGCATTCCATTATCTTGAGTCTCCAGTTGAGCCAAATATTCTGCGTCACGTTCAACCAAATCAGCCAGCTTGTTCAGGAGAACCCCTCGGTCGCTGGGACTCAACAGTCGCCATTCAGAATTCCGGTGGAATGCTGCCTTCGCTGCCTTTACTGCGGCATCAATATCTGCCTAAAATAAACCACTACAATGACCATTTGCAAACCGTGGCAGTTTTAATAAAACATTACTTACATTCATATTTTTAAAGAAAGAAACACTTGTACTGTTTTACTTATCACTTATAATTTATTACTTTGTAATTAGTAGCCTACCGGTTTCGCTTATACAGCATCATCAGGGCTAAAACTTAAACTACTCAACAGTATTATTTTTGATGTGTAACTATAAATTCATTATAATGAATAATGATGCTGTATAAGCGAAACCGGTAGGCTACTAATTACAAAGTAATAAATTATAAGTGATAAGTAAAACAGTACAAGTGTTTCTTTCTTTAAAAATATGAATATTTGGAAGTTTTACCAAGCGCCGACGATGGAAAATATCAAATATTACTTACATTAATATATTTTGTATATATTATCTTTTTACGACTCCAAAATAGGAAGAGGTTCTCAATCCGACTGTGTTTTTTCGTATGTTTGTGACGCGATTACTTCCTCAAGTAAAAGATTAAGTATAAACATTAGTATAGATAAGGCGCAGTTAAACTGCGCGCGGTTAGTGGTCCTACAGGATCATTTTTCGGGATAAAAATTATCCTGTGTGTTAATACAAAGGAAGACTTTAAGCTATATACTCGTATCATCATGCTAAAACCAATAGCAGCGGAGACCCCATGAATATTTCAAAATCCGGGGATTTTTTCCATACAAACTGTTAGTGGCTGTTAGTCAAGCGATACGAAGTTCACCGGGTCGGCTAGTTCCTTATAATATCTTTCTTTTTTAAGCTATTTTAAGTATTTCCATGTATATTATCAGTGCCTCACATCTATGACACTTATATAATTTGCTTAGGGATCAGTTCAATTTGTGTACCTGATTTGTCCAGGGGTATTTGTACAGGAACATTATATGTATGTAAAGATTAGATCACTACAAGTACCGTTAAGTTCAACACCCCACATCGCACAAACATCCTTTACACCTCAATAGACTTTATTTACTTAGGTTAGAATTAAATATACCATATTACCAGAAACGTCAGAAATAGGTGGTTTTTATGATATTGGAAGGCAAACAAGCATTCGGATTTCCTGATGGTAAGAAATTCGCGCGGATACCAGAGATGATAATAATGCGTTGCAAACCTGAGGCCGCGATTATAGGCCTTGAGCGGAAGCAAGTTTACCGGCTACCTTACCCTCCAAACCGGAACACGTCACGACGTTATGAGAGCAGGAATAGGTAAGGCGGTAGTACCAATCCGGGTGAGTCGTTGCGGAACTCTACCACCTAGTCAGATGTCACGGTGTTAGTGACGGTAAGCCTATGCTCAACTTTTACGAGTTGCCTGGCAGGAAGGCAGATGATCTATTCTGCAAAGGAGCCCGGACCAACACAATATCAAAATAGTAAAGCACTAAAATAAAACTAAAACTATAAACTACCTAGTCAGATGTCACCGTGTTAAACTTGCTCCTAATAAAACTTTTGTTAGGCCTCGAGCAAAAGCAAGTTTACCGGCTACCTTACCCTCCGAACTGGAACTCGTCACGTGGTATGAAGATAAATGGAATAGAGAGGGTATTTATCAAATAATGTCTTAATTTTGTTTTCGAAACTTACCTTATCTCCTTCCGAGATTTTTGCAGTCACCTCTCCATTATGAGGGTTTCTTGTTTCAAATGTCTTCCCGCTGACTGAATCCACCCATTTGTTATTGATGAAGATCTGTAAATCATCATACATTTTAAATTTATTATAACAATACTAATTTTTTTAGTGTCTACCATGTTTAACAACACAGTACGGTCGAAGCTGATGTCATTACAAAGGGAGTTGAACCTTTGTGGCTTAGTCGACCGCCGCCATTTTGTGTTTCTTTCAAAATGGCGGAAAATGATAATTTCTGCAAATATGGATAGGGGACACTTGTACAAACAAAAAAAGTATAAGGGTCAACATATCCGGAAGCGACACTTTAGAGCAAATTGAAAATAAACTAAGAGTTAGTAATTGCGTATTCTTAAATTAAATCTAGTTTGTATTAATAAGAAACACCACGAATATTAATAACGTTTTGATAAACTTTCATACTGATTATTCTTACAGGTGGATTTAGTATTTAATTATCTGAATCTTGATTTTCTACTGCATGTTTTTAAAGTGAAAAATTCTTTAGCGGCGTTGTGCACTTTTTTTAGAATGGGTAAAAACTTCTAAACTCGCGCCAGGTTACGTGACGAAAATTCGTAAGAAAGCGCAGGGCGCTTGCGCGAATTTTCGTGTTCATTTTCATTTCAATTTTCATATTTGTGTGCGATAGCGCAATAAATGAATATTGTATTCTACCACATAAATGATAGTACTTTCATACTGACAATTAAAGCAATTCTGGCAAAATTATTCCTTAACCATTGCAAAATATCAAAAATTCACAACGTTAATAGTCAAGTTTTCACTTCTGCCGGCACTCCTGCCAAGACTCGAATTTTAATAAAACATGCGTCAAAAAAATTTACCTAAATTCTACTATTTGCTACCTTTGCTAAAAAAAATAGTACCTCATCATAAACATGTTTTTTAATAAATAAATGTTGGTATCTCCATCTCGACGTCAATTTCGACTACAAGATTTTCTACCAACATTTAAAGCTCGAAAGTTTCTGTATTTTTTAAGTTTTTTAATAGCACTTCACACTAAAAGTAATTGATTAGAATAAAGATGAAACTTCCACTTAAGAAATAACATTTCCTAGATTTCTTATTTCTAATAATCAATGGCTAGGTCTTGCTATAAACGTGTGAAATTTATTAAATTTGATGAAAATTACAGAAGTACATTAAAACTGTAAAGACACTAACGTCTTCCTACTATTTACATGCAAAGCATACTTAATTAGAAATACGAAAGTGTATGTTTGTGTGTAAAATATTCCGTTATCACATCTAAATGGCTGACGTAATGATTAAAAAATTTTATTAAAGAACAAACTAGACTTCTATGAAGTACTTAGGCTACTTTTTATTCCAAAATATAACAGGTAACATAAGAATACTAAATAACTAGAATATGCAGGAAATTTATTTTACAATAACTTATTTTATTTTCTTATCTTAACAGTTTTTTGGAATGTCAGTGTTGCCAACTTCGCAGTTTTTACAACTTTACCGGGCTTTGCCAATCTTAACAAACATAACAACTGCTTCAACTATAAATAAGATGCCGATGTTAAAAAAAGATATTTTTCTTTCCCTTGAAGTTACTTTGATTAGAAAAAATGTTTTTTAATGATTATATTGCCGAGATGATCCGGTCCTATCACCACCAAGCACGGGTCTGACGCTGGAATCCCAGGGTAATTGAGAAAGACGGTCAATTTTTGTGTAAATAGATGATTTTTTTTGAAATCAAAGCCGTAAAAAGCTTTTTTGCAGTTTAACTGTCCTCAAATTCTAAATATCGCTGTTTTCACTATTTTTTGTGATAATGAAAGGCAAACAAGCGGACGGATTTCCTGATGGTAAGAAATTCACGCTGCCTAGAGACACCAAAGATGGTAATAGTGCGTTGCCAACCTGAGGTCAGGATGTTAGGCCTCGAGCAAAAGTAAGTTTAACGGCTACCTTACCCTCCGAACCGGAACACGTCAATGGCAAGTATTGGACGTTATGATGGCAGGAATAGGTGAGGCAGTGGTAGCAATCCGGGCGAGTTGATGCGAAACTTGACCACCTAGTAATGACCTATATGTATTTTCATAGAATATTACAGTCCTAAAAATAGGGACTAGGTACATAATATTGTACCATAGAGGCACTGTGTATAGGGATGGGGAAAGGGATAATCTTTCTAACCAAACAAAGTTGCCGAACTGAAGTCCAAGTTATAGTTACATAATATTATGCAACCGGGTAAAGACACTGTAATTCCGCAATGTAGAATTTGTTCCTACTAATGTGTATAGATAAAGAGTTGGTCGTTGCTTAGTAGCAACAGCAGCAAATATTTAAACGAAGATAAAATAAAATGATAAATTCAGTATGTTTATTAATTTATATTATCATACCTAGACCTATTAATCGCCTCTGTGGTCAAGTGGTTTAGGTATTGGATTTGACTGCATGAGGTCTCGGGTTCAAACACCGGGTCGGGTAACAAAAAGAAAATTGGGGTTTTTCAATTTTCTAATAAAAAAAAACGTTACCTACTACCTATCACATTGTGGCACTTAATGTCTTCGGCTAGTCGTGGGTGCCCTGGCTGTGCCTCTGCCTACCTCTTCGGGTATATGGACGTGAAGATACTTTTTCAGACCTATTAATAATTAGGTAGGCGTAACCTATTTGTGCTATAAATGTGTTTCAGCACAGACAGGCAAATAAATTTTGCTTTTCACTTGCCGAGCCGACCGACGTTGTCCTGTCCTAACGATGACTGCTGTTTTTTTCATACGAATATTTTCGTGACAATAACTAACACAACAAATAAAGAATTATAAATTGGTCCATTCGTTCAAGCATAAAGCGATGACCAATAAAACTAACAATACCAGCACCTTCACAATATCAGCTCCATTATATCATTTCATTATCATTGAACCACCTACCCAGTGCTGGTTTACCGAATAGTCCAGACTTTCATGTTTTATATTTACCTTATTTAATAAAGTATCTTCACGCCCATATCCCGGAAAAGGTAGGCAGAGTTACAACCAAGGCACCCACGACTAGCCGAAGACACTAAGTCCCACAATGAGATAGGTGGCAAGCCTATCGCCAACCAGGCACATTTCCAATCCCGACCAACACTTTTTTATTAGAAAATTGGAAAAATCTATTTTTTTTTGTTGGCCGACCCGGGATTCGAACCCGGGACCTCATGCAGTCAAGTCCAACACCCGGACCGCTAGACCACAGAGGCGATCACCTTATTTAATGTTTTTATAAATGAACAATCTCAAGATATTTTATTTGTTTAGCTTAAAGACTGTGGAACTGCTGAGTTATTTTTATATCCTACTGTGGATTATTTGTAGAATTGAAAAAATATATGATTTGAAAGAAAAAATATTTCATTTGTTTTATTCTGTTTAAAATCATATATTAACGAGGTATTTGAAATTCCGAAATTGCGAAAATAACAAAAAAGGGGGACCCCAAAATCGAAATGTACTAGAAACCCTATGGACTTAATCCGACACTGCACCTACTGATTAAAAATAATTCAAAATTGCACCTGAACATACCTACATGCCCACGTTGCAAGTTAAGTGAAAGTTTTTGGTTAACAATAAATATTATTTATTAAAAATTTACTAACTTTTGTATCAACTAAACGATATACAGGTTATTAAAGAGTATTTTTCTTAAAATACGTTTACCTACTTACCTATATACTTTTTTTTATTTTATAATATTGGAATGCAAACAAGCAAAAGTAAGTTTACCGGCTACCTTACCCTCCAAACGGGAACACATCATGACGTTATGGCGGCAGGAATAGGTAAGGCGTTGGTACCAATCCGGGTGAGTCGCTGCGAAACTCTACCACCTAGTCAGATGTCACGGTGTTAGTGACGGTAAGCCTATGCTCAACTTTTACGAGTTGCCTGGCAGGAAGGCAGATGGTCTATTCTGCAAAGGAGCCCGGACCAACACAATATCAAAATAGTAATTACTAAAGCACTAAAATAAAACTAAAACTATAATTTTATTAATTTCCAAAAAAAAAAATTAAAAAGTTTTAACTATGAATTTGAGACAATAATAGGTAGCCAATATTGCAACACAATTTCGTACAAAAAATGCTAGTAAACTGAATAAAAAAATAGTCATAAAATTGCTTGATAAGAAAATAATTGGAACATAACATTTACTTGTTTTGTAACAAATTACCTTGTGCTAAGTGTTTTTAGACTTAACACAATATTAAGATAAAAAATGTAAAAAAAAATAACCTTCGTATATTTTACTTCAGCAACCATCTTGAAACACTTCTCTATCTGGCGTCGTCTGTAAACCTACTGTTTGTTATCAAACACTTCACACGATTGTTACGTATTATGAGGATGATGACTGCCATTATAGATAGACGTTATACATGATTACATATTATTAAATATACAGAATGTGAAACCAGTTTTCTGTAGGCATTGGCAGACTAATTTGAATTTATCTGACATAATAACGACCGCACTCAAAGGCCTCAATTAACATTTAAACCGTAAATCACAATTTCGTTTATAAAATGTGGACTTAATGACCGATTAAAAGATAAATAACGTCTCTGAGAAAAGCTGTAGGTTTTTAAAACTATCACTTTTTAGAATTACCGTATAAGACTGACATATATTTGAACAAAATTTAAAACCCAAACCTTCAATAGATTTTTGAAGTTATACTTCTTTTGTCGCGATTGAGAAAAATGATGCGAGTGATTTACGATGCGCACGCACACCGACAGATAAATGTGACAGTCTGAAGTTAGTTGCTACCGGCAGAAAAAAGCAACACCCTGAAGTTAGTTGCGAACCTTTTTATTTGGTATTTTTGGATTGTTACGCCAAAGAAGTGTAACTTCTTACGTACGTACGAGTACACACACTCTTTTTTTTGGAGACTAGACGGGAAAAAATAGCGTCACCTTTAAAAAATCAAATTTTTAATAGAGCGTTGTGAAGCTAACGCTGAAATACTAAGACTCATGTTTAATAGTTTTATCCGAAACGCTCACCGTGACAGTGTAGCACTTTAAGACTAAGAACTCACGGCGCGGTTTTTACCCGCACCCGCGGCGGTTGCGGGCCCTCAGATTCCGTAGAATGCAAAAAGTGAGATCCCATTTCACAACGCGATTTTCACCCGCAGGGCCTGCGGTTGTTTGCGGTTCCCGTGAGCGGTCGTCTGCCCGTTAACCGTGCGGGCGGCGATCTCCTGCCGCCGCCTCGGCGGGTTGCGACCGCGCGCTCTGTGTTTATACTGATTATTTAACAGCAACCGCCGGCCGCGCGGTAATCAACACCCAGTTTGCGGGCGATAATTTCAACCACAGCGGCTGCGGGACCGCAAAAATACCGGTCTTGTGAGTTTTGAAATAAATCGCAGAACCGCGACCGCCGCGGGCGCGATTAAAAATCGCTCCGTGAGTTCTGTCTCTTAGAGTAGGGCTCTATAAACGGTGATAACACAATGTTGGGCACGGTTGTCATGGTGACAAGAATAAATAAAGCGAGTCGTTGTTAAACGCTACTTGCCATCTGTGATCTTACTGACAGTACTGGAGGTAATAATTTAGTCAGTGGCAGTAACAAATGAAGAATAAGCCTTTATTTTACTGATTCCGCTTAAGGAGTGTAACTGTTGTGGTGAGAAGCCTTTTTGAAAGTTTTTAGAGGGGCCTTTTTGACTAATTTTTCAAATCAACAATCACTAAACAAAAACAAAATATACTTGAGGTTTTTATTGAGTATTGTAATTAACAACAAAACAAATAACATTATTATGTATACAGTTAACAAATAACAAAAGGTTTACAGACTAAAACTTTCTTGGTAAGGATATGACAGTCTTTTCTTCCAAATATGCGTCGAAACAGCCCGACAGACAGTGAGCCACTGAAAATAAAATATAATAAGTTTCGTAATAAAATAAGCGCTATTAAATTGCTAACAACAGACAACAAACATCCATACCTATCCATTCCAACATTATAAATTCGAAAATCTGTCTGTCTCTTACTGAGCCCCGTTCACGGTAAGCCGCTTTTTTGATAAAATTTGATATGCATATCAAAGGGTTATGCAAAGGACTGTTTTAGGGAAAAAACCTTGTGTGGAAATCATTATACCTACTCTTATACGTTGATGAAGTCGCGGGCAAAAAACTTGTATTAAACAAAAACAAAAACGTTTGGACATTTATTAAAACGTATCTAAGATTTAAATACAAACTTGTAATTAGCATATAGTAATAATAAAACAACAAAATTTTATGCATATCCCATTTTTACGTTAAAACAATTGAAGCGATTTATTTAGTTCTTTTTTACGCGGATGTCTTATAGACATCTCGCAGGATAGCTTTAGTTGAAGTTATCTTTATATAAAAGAAATTCGTGTTAGTTACACTATTTATAACTCAAGAACGACAGATCCGATTTGGTTGAAAATTAAGGCGCTCCTAACCGGGAGACGGACATAGGAAATTAGGAAAAACATTTTAATTTTTCCCTTACAATTTTAACGGGTGAAACGAAGTTTGCCGGAACAGCTAGTTACACATAAGAATACAGAGAGAGGATTTTACAACAACCAATCGAAACCCGTATTTGTAATAAGTTATCGATTGAAGGCAAATATTAAAAGTGTGTTTGTTATTTTACACCGAACATTTTTCAATATTTAATAACGTTAAGCATAATTTGTACTTTTTCCTCAAAACTGTACTACGAAAAGTCACTTTTAACGATTCAGGGAAGATGTCAATCTCAATTTAAAATTTCCCGCAATCGTTCGAAAGATCGAGCTTTTGAATCGATCAGACGAAAGATTCGTGCTAGAGAAATACTGTATTTTTAGGATTTCTGCAAGCAACTTTTTTACTAACGAATATGTTTTCTTGAAAATTATTTTAGATTTAGGTGCTAGCAACAATATTTTAATCAAAATTGGTTGAGCAGTTTAGGATAGGCCAAATGCTTATCCAGCACCTCAGTTCGTTTGTTACATAAATCATACATACGATTGTGTGGAAGAGAATACGGTCTGTAGAATAAGATTTTGGGTGTCTTTTGGAAATAGTTATTACCATCGAGAGGTCCGCTTATTTGGCTTCTTATTTTATTAAGGTTTCTAAACAATCTGTATTCTTTTCTTTTACAAAAATCCAATAGTGATAATAGTTTAATAAATACGGATGAAATACTTACTTTTCTCGGCCCAGGCCGGAGTCCTTAAACCCTACAAACGGTACTTGTGGTTCCATCGACATATCACCCTGAAGCAAACAAAAGTAAAGGAATATGTAGATAATTAGTTCAAAGTTGTTTTTATGAGATCACAAAACTTTTGTGTGATGGGCTAAAATTACTGTTATTTTTTTTACTCTATACCTACATTACCTAACCAAGAAGGCAAACAAGCAGACGGTTATTTTGATGTTAATAAATTCACGCCACCTAGAGACACCAAAGGTGGTAATGGTGCGTTGCCAACCTGAGGCCGTGATATTAGGCTTTGAGAAAAAGTAAGTTTACCGGCTACTTTACCCTCCAAAGTGGAACACGTCATGACGTTATGGCGGCAGGAATAGGTAAGGCGGTGGTAACAATCCGGGTGAGTCGCTGCGAAATTCTGGCACCTGACGGTAAGCCATTGCTCGCCTTTTACGATTTTAGTCATGCCTCGAGATTCAAATGTCATGACAAAATTTGACATCCGAGCTTTTCACCACAGTAATTTTGCGACTCTTGATATAATAAATAATAAGTAAACATCCCTGGACAAATTACAAAAACTGAGTCTAACCTTAAAATACGCAAAGGCAATGCGCGTCAACGGTGCTAATGCCCCCGTCATGAATCGAACTTAATCCTCGCAGTTAGTTTGTGGAGTTAGGCGTACATGCTAACCCCTCGACCATTTCTAAAACACGGAAGCAAAAAGAGAAAAAAGTGTTGATAAAGTAAACACTGTTTTATAATGGAAACTTCGATCCTAAGATGTCAAAACTTCTAGATCGGCAAAAATAAAAGAAAGAAAAAAATATTCGACAAAGTGCGACATTTTTCGTAGTATACGAGGAAAATGATGTTACTTATTGTGTCTCGTTATAGTTGGTACAATATGAAGCCGATTGCGTGGTATTCGGAGAAAAAAATCCAAAAGTTCTCACCAGGCAACTTCTACCTGGACGTGCTTGCCGTACTGGAATGCAACTTCGATGTTGGTGGCGAAGATGCCAGCTGCTAGATCGAAGTCAGTGTCTCGAACTTTAATTAACTCTGAACTGGGCCGAAGATCTATAGACAAAATGTAATTAAAGTCAAAGGAGAGCCTTGGTATTTTAGTTGCAAGATTGTATTAGAGTTCAGCGGACACTATGTGTAGATTGTAGATTTGTGTAGCAGCTCAACCGGATTGATAGCACTGTCAAACTTGTTCCTGTTGCCATTGCGGCACTGCGTGTTGTTGTTTTGTTGTGTTTCGTGTTTGAGGTACGGTAGGTGCTAGTCTTGTGAGACTTAAGATCTCTTATCATTAAAATTTTGATTTATGCTTTTTCCCTATCTTATATAATAATATTAATATCATAATAATATCTAAGCAAAAACTTTGGACCCTTTTTAAGAAAATTGGGAAGACGGAGGAGTATGAAGTTTGGCACACTTATAGTTTATGGACAGAAGAAATGCAGAACGTAATAATGTTTTAATAATAAAATGCATACTACCATGCATTTGAAACACACAAACAAAAATATTGTTAACGATAAAAATTCACAGATAGCGCCCAAACTATGTTCATAATGTTATAGTTTATCTTGATAAATGAAGATGGCGTTTTTTTCAAAAAACATTTTATTTAATTAAAAAGTTATTTTGGTCGAATTTCGACAAATGGGACGACCACTAGTATGTATAAATAGTCAACAAATTGTATGTACTTATATATATGATTAGTACCGCCACGGCTAAAACAGATTAGTGGTGACAATAGTAGTCATCGTCTGGTTTTTAACTGATTTCAAAACAAGGAGGAGGTTATATGTCCGACTGCTGTATTTTACGTACATATATTAATCGATTTCGCCGTCTTTTCTGTCCCGGCCCATTTAAAAAAGGTTGGGACAGAGTACTTTTGAGGTGGTCCTATTGCCATCTGGTGGTCTGAATCTGAAAATCGAGGAATAAGTATACTTTATTTTTGTGTACCTAGATAACTTACTATCAAAGAACTATATAATTAATTGTCAAAAAAGTCGGTTTTTAAGTTTGAATGCGACTAAATTATTTCACCGAGGCTATGCGGATTCGCACTTTCGACACACGTACTTGGCGATGATCATGCCGTCGGTGACATTAGCGAAGACGGTAGAAGAAGGAAGAAGTACTCGCAGCTGCTAACCCGCTTCCCTCCCGTCAATAGCCGCGTGCCTTGCTGCTTGCCCTTCTCTATGTACCCGAGCACCTTGTTGAACATTATCTCAACTTCCTGGCAAACACTTAATTAGATGTTTGTCATCGTCACACTTATTCAGCATTATAAATATAATATTTATTATACAGGGTTTTCCATTAATAGTGGATATTACTGCACGTGCGTGTGCGTGGGGGGGAGTGGGGGTACCACAAAAAATCCATCTCCAATGCTTTGCGATGTATGCATTTTTTTGTAAAATTTCGAAAAAGCCCAGTTTTCCCACATTTGTGGGCATCACGTCCGCTATTTAAGGTCTAGTTCGTTTTTTTCTGACGTGTTGCCCAATGATGGTGTTCCTAAGTTACCTTTACAAAAACCCAATTAAATAATCTAGTAGTTTACCAGATGTCTCTAAACATCAATTTTAATTTTGGAATTTGATCAATTGTCAAGTTTAAGCACCTGTGGTGTAAAAAAAAAATACTGGAGTAGTGTTAGCCAACCAGTTAATTAATAGCCTACATCATGAGGTGGAGGACGACAGGATTTTGCGGTCGTCCTCTGCTTCTAGAACCGTCAACGCCAGTACCAGGAATTCCGCCTTCAGAGTATGCTTGGTGTAGTCTAGTAAATACCCGATAGTCGTGGTGGCGCGCGTTCGGGTATTTCTCCCGATAAAGAGCTGACGCAGCATTTGTATTACCGCGGCATTCTCCGTAAATAATGCATGCATGTTAGCATACTCTTGGGGTATATTAACATATACATTGTATACGTTACTCGTGACATCATATAGTCTTGTAGATATGCACAAAACAAATGTCCAGTAGAATGCCGTGTCGTCGTAATTATCACCAAACAAACAAAATCCAATCAAAATGCACAATTCAGGAGTCCAGTAGAATGACAAATCGTATGATATTGTCACTAAGAATCAGAAATACAAAAGCACTTGCGATCTCGAAAAGGTCGAGATGCGCACTAACTAAATATTTCTAACTATGGAGACAAAACGATAACCAAACATGAATCTAAGCAAAGGAGATCATACAAAAGAGATTTGTCGTTCCTTTCACTCAAATTATTCCGAAACACCGTTTGTTACGCTTACTCAGGATGGAATTCGTCTGCATAAGCCAAGCAGGTAGTAAAGTCTAATATTTAGGGTCGACACTTTACTTTACCTATTAAAAACTCAAAAACCTATGTGCGAGTAATTTCGCAATTTTGTAATGAAGTGATAGATTTTTTTTGTGGTATCTCCACTCTCCCCCACACGTACACGCACGTGTAGTAATATCCACTATTAATGGGAAGCCCTGTATATAATTTTAATGATCCCTAACAAGAGGCGGGTTTGCAATCTGAATCGCTCTAGGCAGTGTTAAGCCACCCCTTTCTTAGCTCTGTTACGATACTGTAATAAAATATGTTAAGTCGCTTAGTACTAAAGAACGTGTAAAATTGGAGGAGTAATCATATTCTACTCTATCAAGAAAGTACTAGGAAATGTCAATAATATACAAGTTATTCGTCATTCATTCAAACACAGGTTTGGATGTAAGTTTTTCCACAGATAATAAGTTACGTTTGAATGATGGTTAGTAAAATATCTATAAATGACAGTCACCACCTTATAGCTATGTTATCTGTCAGTCGCTTCCATTACTCTGGTAAAACTGAAAGCATGATTTCGTTTATCGGGCCATGCCGATATGGTGTACAGCACAGATTATACCCCGTGTACAGACTCCTATTTCTAACAATCAGAAATCTAAAACTTGTTCGATGTTTTTCCATTATGAAACAGGATGTATATGTACTGTTTTTATAGTGCAATTAGAAAGGGTCAGATATCTGTGTGTGTATATTTGCTAAATGTAATGAGCAGTAACAGTACCGAAATAAGTAAGCGCGTAACACACAGTTTTTCCGGTTCATTATATTGGCATCGTTAATATTTTGCTTAAATTTTTATGTAATCTATTAGATCATAAATTCCACCTGAGGTCCGTGTTGAGTGATGAGATCTAAAGCATTGCTGATGTTAAGGATGTTAGCAAACTGTACAACTCTCTCGAGAAACTTATCCTAGACGCAAGACTACATATACTGTCTCGAAGCAGCAACGCATACTTGACCTTGGTTTGCAGACATCAACTCCAGCATACTGCACCGCCGAATCCACTACAAGTTTTAAGTTACTTGTAAACGTGAAAACTGTCAATGTCATGAATTCTGAATGTGTCTTTTTTTGTTGCCTTTTTTATTTAAAAACTATAAATGCACGCCTTGGCAATGAAACCAGTCTACAATTGACCTTGAAACAGAATGACTTTGTCTCGCACTATAAGACGTCGCAGATTCCTGTTCGTTAGAAATAGTCTGAGCCTTTACCATGTGTTGGTGTTGATTGCGTCCTGTAAGTTACTTGTCGAAATCTATTACACTATTGGTCTAAAAATATGTTTCTGTTAGTTACCAATAGAGGCGTTGTTCAAAGTTTTCATATAAATAATTTACAAATACGGTAGCGAGTATAGTAAACTTGACAAGCCGTAAACTCATGGTAAGGGTTCTGTACACAACGGTATAACCGGGCTATGAGACTTTAGGTTTTTTTATCAGTTTGCCCACCGTCATTGAGTTGACTGACAGATAATTTAGCGAGTAAGGCGGTGACTGAAATTTGTATATTAACCACCATTCAAACGTAACTTAGTAAATGTGGAAAAACTTACAGCCAAACCTATGTGTAGAGGGTGTTTAACTAATAGTAAGCACTAATTTATCACCACTCACGATGTTAACGGGCGCTACGTAGGTATTTGACGCTGGGATATTCAGTTAAATTTTATAAAGCGTAAAAGTGGATGAGATGGGGGGGGTGACGCTTATACTTATCTATTCTCCTTGGAAATATGCAATTTCAATATGAAATATGCAAACAGAATCAGATTTAAATTACAGGAAAGTGCTATTATTGTTATTATTTTCCCTTGATGGTATGGGTTCCTTAGACTGAGATTTGCAGAATAGACCATCTTTCTGCCAAGCAGCTCGTAAAAGGCAAGCATAGGCTTACCGTCACTAGCACCGTGACATCCTACTAGGTGGTAGAGCTTCGCAGCATCTCGCCCATATTGGTACTACCGCCTTACCTATTCTTGCCTCTATAATGTCAGTGCTTGCCTTTGATGTGTTCCGATTCAGAGGTAAGGTGACAAAAGTAAGTTCACCGGCTGGTAAACTTACTTAACTAGTAAGTTTATCAGCCGCTGCAACTAGTGCAGGCGCTGTATGGAGTTGAGTATGCAAAATGTGAGGACCCCATTATTTAAATTGTTTTGAACTGAGTAAACCTTCTCGATTATGATTCTGGATGTTGGCGGGAGATTGGTTGGTTCATTTTTTTGTACCCTCACTCTCTTAGATATCAAGTAAATGGACTTGCACATGTGCTTTAAAACCATTTCAATGATTGTTTTAGTTATTAATTCGATTAGTTCTAATGAATAAAGATACTTATAGTTAGTCAATTAAAAAAAAGGGAAAAAATAATTTAAAAAAAAACATTAAAAAAAAACTTTTAATTGGGAAAAGAACATTTTAACATAAGTCATACAGAAAAAAAAACAAATAGTAAATGTTTTTATTATTTTGGTGTTATTATTAATAAATGCATTCGCACACTGAATTCTATACAGCGCTCGCTCTAAGCATTTGATCCGTGTTTACAATTCATTATCTGTTACGATTCACATTATACAATCTTTACAGAGAGTACCTAGCTATGATACCTAAATTGTGAGGCCTCATATTGCGTCAGACCAATTGGTAGACTTATATTTAGCTCAACTCAACAGACACGCTATATGTTTTAATACACACATACACATCGTTGACGACTATTTGCAAGTCATGATGACTAAAGCTTTATAAGATACAACATTGTGTCGAGTTTTGGACAGTTATCAGTAGTTCTGTGTGTGACTGTGAAACTATATGGTTATCACTGTTTGGTGACACTATGGCTCCAGAAGTGAAATATACAAAGGTTTTTTTTTTTTTCTAAATATACGCCATCAGTTGTGTGGTGTGCCAGTGCTTCATTTTTATGTGGTTTTCATTAAACTACCTAATTAAAGGGAAGTTAGGTCTCTCCTTAAAACACAATTCAGATTTTTGTTTTATATCTTTTGTTTAAGCTCGCCCATGGTACTGCGTTGTCTGTATGTTTATGTTTAGTGATAAAGTTTTTGTGTACAATATAATGTGATATATTTTTTTGAAAAGTTACTGGAATAGTTTTATGCATGTTATTTTTTAACCAGGTATAAATAAATGATTTAATTTTAAAATTATGTATTCTCAAGTTCGTTTTTTTTTATCTCGCGTTACTTCTGAGTTTTGAAAGGACAAATTCATTAAATATCTAATCAAAGGAAAGTTAGGTTTGCCCTTATTAGACACACAATTTAGATTTTGTTTTATATCTTTTGTTTTTTCGTATTAATTATTAGACCAAAACTCCGTGAGTAGAAAAGCTACGGGGATCCTTCATGTTATTTTTTAATCAGATATATATACATATTTGAATTTAATATCTTCTCAAGTTTATTATTTCGTCTTGTGTCACTTCAGAGTTTTGAAACGACATATTAACTATCCAAATTTATTTATAACTCCAAAAAGAGGCGGATTTTCAATTCGTTATTTTTTTAAATGTTTCTTACGTGATTATTTGGCTAAAAATAATCAATGAATTTTGAAGTTTCTTTTTTCGAAAGGTTTTCGAAAGAAGAAATCATAATTCAGATGCGGCTGCAATTAAATTTGATTTATATCCAACTTCTTCTGATTTAAACAGAAATGTATATTTTTGTGTAAAAACGACTTGGCAATAAAATTGTAGAAGGTTTTGTAACCAACTTTGAAAAACGGAGGAGCTTTTATGTTGGGCTACTACATTTTATTTTCAGTTTCTCCGTCCGTTCTGAGCCGATTTTTAAATTTATTTTATTCTTTGAAAGAACATACCTGGTTTGTCAAATGTTGGTCAAAATATCAAGTCTGGATCTCAAAATGGAATGATAGATAGGAATGAATTTAACTACATTTCAAAATTATTTGCACTTAATAATTAAATTTGTAAAAAATAAAAATTTAATATTAAAATAGATTGTATTCAAATATTTTTTTTTATATTAAAATATTTACAAACCATACTGTGGTAGAATATGATTGAATGCTAAAACAATTTTGTAACACATTTGATTTGGTGTTCTCTGTGGTGAGTGCTTCGACAAAGTTGGCGAAGGACGTGACAAGTGGTTTTGTTTCCCGTGTTCGGACTCTATTTGTGATCTGGTCGCGGAGGTGGGAGGTGGGAACTTTAGGTAGGGTTGTCACATGTAAAGAACGTGACAATTTATATTGTTTCCCGAGCTCTTCCTATATTCGTGTTCTGGTCGCGGAGGTGGGTGGTGGGAACGTCAGTTAGGCTTGTCACATTCTGTGTCGTTTGGAGGATTATTTGCCACAACGGTTACACTGCTTACGCGGAATTAGCAAAATAAAGGCTTATTTTACATCTTTTTTAAACATATTCCCCTAATAAATTATTTTAGTTTCATAATAAGTACGCAACAAAATTACAACCAATTAACGGCTAAGTAGGCGTTTGCCCCGCCGAGTTTCACCCGATGCGGATGAAACGACCACGTCCATTATTCTTAATGTTTTTGATTGGCGTTTGCCCAGCAAAGTTTTTTTCGAGACAAAGTAACGTCATCTTTCTTTTTTTCTTATTGAATATATATTATGAGTAATTAAAATAATACAAGAAAACGATGTCTCTTTGGACATTGGTTTCTAGTATTTATTTTAATGCCAGTTTGTTTCCGACTTAAGTACTAAATCAAAAAATGATTTTATTTTAGTACTATACGTTATCTTTTTTTAGTACTAGAAAAGAGGAAAGTGAAAAAAAAAGATTAATTTAGACAGTTTTATTGACAGTTTCATGCCAAGATTCAACCATGTTTGTGATTCGATTCTGTTGCTATTAGCAAGGCCATCTATTGAAAAAATTATGGTTCTACAAAGCAGGTATCTACAAATATTCGTTGAATTTTGTCACATTACCATAGTTAGGACACTTCGACATTACATTTAATCATGCTCGTCAATCTCTTCTGAAGGAAAGTAGGATGCTCTATCCTATATCATACATCTTTTTATATGCTTTCGCATAAACTTGGATGTTGTTAAACCGAACTTATCGGCTTTTCGCTACAAGCACCTAGAAAAATGGAAGTAACAACCACTTACAGGTACTCCAGGAAAAACAGATTCAAACAGATATAAAAATCTTGTGTCACGATGTATGTTGTATAAACGAATAAAATGTATTAATTAATTGTTTCTTTACTGGTTAGTTTTATGAAGTTCTCATAGATGGCGGTGTGCGGTAATTCATCGATAAAATTCTTCAATGTTGTTTGACATCTAGGTTGCAAATACAACTAGTAGATGGCGCTGTGTTCTGTTTCTTAGAATATAAATTCTATTACTTTTCGAACAATCGATCAATAGTATATTTTATATTTTAACCTGACTCGACAGATGTCCTATCTATACTAATATTATGAAGCTGAAGAGTTTGTTTGTTTGAACGCGCTAATCTCAGGAACTACTTGTCCGATTTAAAAAAATCTTCCAGTGTTAGAAAGCCTATTTATCGAGAAAGGCTATAGGCTATAATATTGTCACATTATCCGAGGGTGGTGTCAAGAGTCTCCGAAACCGGCGGGTTTGTATGACAAGGGCAATTGAACGTGAAGGAAGCCAGACAGGTTTGTCAGGATCGTGAGGTCTGGCATTCGATACTCACTGCCTACCTCGTAAGGACTTGGCGTGAATATATGTATATGTCCCTTTTTATGCTTAAATTTTGATGTGTTTTTTTAATAAAGTGAGTGAAGAGGAAGGTTATAATATGTTTATATCATAACCGTTCGATGCCGGGGCGGGTTATCGTATAAAAACACAGCGTGGTGTCTATAAATACGTAATTAAATATAGGTGGCGGTCTGCAAACATTTATTTAAAAATAAAATAAAATTTTCTTATTCAGCTTATAATATGATGTATCTATCTATTCTTTATACAACATGTATGTTGAAGACAATTATCAAATAATTAGATATTAAATATACTTAAATGGTCTACAACGGATCACTCGCTTGGTTCACGGCCGCCATGTTTTTGTCTACCGGCAGTTGCCTACTAATCCGAACAACAGAGGGTTTTTATATTTATTAACGACTAGACTCAATTACATTCGTAGACATCTTCCCCGTGTAGGTCTGGGCTCCTTTGCAGAATAGACCATCTGCCTTCCTGCCAGGCAGCTCGTAAAAGACGAGCATAGGCTTACCGTCACTAACATCGCGACATCTGTCTAGGTGGTAAAGTTACGCAGCGACTCACCCGGATTGGTACCAGCACCTTATTCCTGCCGCCATAACGTCATGACTTGTTCCGGTTTGGAGGGTAAAGTATCCGGTAAACTTACTTTTACTTTATGCCTAACATCCCAGCCTCAGGTTGGTAACGCACCATTACCACCTTTGGTGTCTCTAGGCGGCGTGAATTTTTTACCATCAGGAAATCCGTCTGCTTGTTTGCCTTCCAATATCATTAAAAAAATCTACAAAATTGAAAATACTTAACATTTGACCGCCTCGTTGGTCGAGTGGCTAGCGTACACGCCTAACTACATCGGCCAACCGCGAGGCTTGGGTTCGATTCCCGACGGGGGAGGCATTTGTGTGATGAACATTTAGGTGTTTGCATTTCCGGGTCTGGGTGTTTATTAAATTTATACTGGTATCTATTTAAGTAATTATATGTATTGGTATCGTTGACTAACACCCATAACACAAGCATATAATTTGCTTACTTTGGGTTTAGATTCAATTTGTGTGATTTTTCCAGGAATATTTATAAGAGGACGTCACAGTCATAAGTACATTGGATAATATACTTATTTTGCTTTTGTTGTATGTTCCTAAACAACGGACATCCCTTGTGATAAGGGAACGTACCCGTACTACGTAACACGATTAGAGGGGGGAGGGAGGTCTTTAAAATACTACAATCAGTACGAGAGGGCCCTGACAGATAGGTGACAGATTTTTGTTATGTAGTCCATTTCGCCAATAGAAATTTTGGACTATACTCGAATATGGCGCGCAATTTTGCGGGCTTCTCAAACTCACAGCTAGTGGCGCTGAGACAAGTATATATATATATATATATATATATATATATATATACATATATATATACATCAGCTGATTAAAAACAGACACAGGCAGTTTGTAGTTTAGTGAAGTTGTCGAGCAAGTCCACGTGCACGCTAACAATATTTACTACGTAAAAACTTGAAGAGGGTGTCTTTGTATATACTACAAGTGGTTAGCGACGGGAGGGGGCGTCAAAAAATCTTAAAATAGGCCACGTAGTATGGGTACGTTCCCTAAAACTTGCGTATTATTTCGATTCATCAGTTTTGACTGATAAAGAGGTTATTGGTTCCTAATTAAAAAAAAAAATGTTGGTCGGGATTGGAAATGTGCCCGGTTGGCGATAGGCTTGCCACCTATCACATTATGGGACTTAGTGTCTTCGGCTAGTCGTGGGTGCCTTGGTTGTACCTCTGCCTACCTCTTCGGGGATATGGGCGTGAAGATACTTGGTAGTAATTTTGTTGCGCACACACTAAACTAATTTAAAGTTATCGCTATCTTTTTTCCATGAGAGCAACAGAAAGAGACAAAATACTTTTAGTGCTGTCAAATTAGTCCGTAAACGTCATTCCTTCAGACGTTTAATTTATCACTCGGAAAAGTTGATAAAAACCTCACGATTTGACATGTCCAGACTAATTTGACATGTCTAAGGTGGTCCATCTCTTTTATTTTTCTTTCATTTGAAAAAGACAGAAGACATCTAAAATAAGTTTACTTTGTGAACAGTAGAATCACCAATGTCTTATGTTTCTGTAAGACCTCATCTTTTGACCTCTGTATCAAATTCTACGACAATTTCATACATCATATCATATGATGTATACACGGGTAGGGTTCTACCGCCTTAGATATTCCTGCCGCAATTATTACATTCACGTTCCGACCCGGAGGGCCGGTAGGCTGTAGAGTTGTACAATTACAGGCCCAACATCCACAGGACAGCAACGCACCTGTTACATCTTTGGTATCTATAGACCACGGTTATCTCTTATCATGAGAGCCATGTGCTTGTTCGAGGTCACTCTCACAAAAAAAAATAAACGTTTCATAATTGGTTCACAGCTTACAAATTGAAATTGTTAGCGTATTGGTCAGAAACGTCGGAGCTATGGGTTCATAACCCTCAGCACCACAAAACTTGTGAACTAAAGTAAATTTAGCTTCTAAGCATTTGTCAGTAAGCAATTTTGTAGAGCATTGTAATATATAATTTAAAATCTCTTATAATTAGCGTCATTCATGATGACCAGTAGACGAGCACGAGAGAGACCCGCATCAGGTTGTTCTTACCAGCTGCTTGTTAAATCAGCTTTCAGACCTGGGAAATAATATACCACTACTACTAACTATTCGTTGTTAATGTTTTGTATCGTCAAACCGTCTAATAATGATTAGGTATCATTTTAGCTCTTATCTAAAGCTAATTAGCTATTATCTAAAGCCCAGTGAAACCGAGCCTTCATCTGATATATTCTGTTCCAACTTTGCTTGCTTGTGTAACTTCTTTGTTGCAATTTTTCTTAAGCATATTAAAGATGTTTTTTTTATGTTATGGGAAGGCAAACAAGCAGACGGATTTCCTGATGGTAAGAGATTCTCGCCGCCTAGAGACACCAAAGGTAGTAATAGTGCGTTACCAACCTTAGGCCGGGATGTTAGACCTCGAGCAAAAATAAGTTTACCGGCTACCTTACCCTCTGAACCGGAGCACGTCAACGGCAAGCATTGGACGTTATAAGGGCAGGCATAGGTAAGGCGGTGGTATCAATCCGGACGAGTCGCAGTTCGTCGCCGGACGAATCTAGATGTCCGGTGCTAGTGACGGTAAGGCTATGCTCACCTTTTACGAGCTGATTGCAGGAAGGCAGATGGTCTATTCTGCAAAGGAGCCCGGACCAACACGGGGCGAAATGTGTATTTGTCTGTGGCATCGTAGCTCCCAAACAATTGGGATGGGTTGTTTCAATCTAGGTTGCAATATGAGAGGTTTAGCACCCTCTGACCGAAAACGTAGCTGGTGAAGTACGATTTATTTCAATGCGGATACTTTTAGTTAAATTTTGACCTAATCGAGATGTTTTTGGGATGCGTTACATATAGGTTCATTGAAAAATTTTAATTTTAAGATTATTATTTACAAAATAAGTAGCCTTTTCTAGGCTAAGTTAAAAAATATGCTACAAGATACCGTAAGCGATATTTAGTTAAAGTTGAAAATGATCCGTTTATTTTATTTTAAATGAAAGATTTTATTTTATAAGTTTTCATTAAACAAAATGTTTGATTAAAATATCGCATATGAATTTTAAACTTATAAATAATGCAATTTTTAATGTTTTATCAGAGATTAGTAAATATACATTGTCTTGGGTATTATTAAGCTAACATGATGTTGAAGAGAATAGATGTTCCTATGAACACCTAACATCATCGTACGGTGTTTAGGCTAATTTGGCTCATGATAATCCCCAACAGTCCTCGAATTGTCTCATAGGCAATCCGAGGGTTTTTTTCAATTAACCGCTTATCAGTAGTCTCATTAGTTTCGTCGACGGCAATTGAAGGCCGTCCTTTCCGAAATTCGTCATGTAAAGAAACTCGACCTCTCTCAAATGCAGCAAATCATCGCCTGACGGTGTTAAAACAAGATGATTCTGAATGCTGATGATTTTGAAGATAGGCACAGTTTGGCGGAAAAAGAGAACTTTTAAAATCATAAAAAAACCGTTTTTTTTCGATTTAATTCCATTTTCGTTGCGTACGTAGAAATTTGATGTGTGATAAAAAAGCAATTGAAAAATTATTTCAGGCCATTTTTTTATTACTAAGAAGGTTGCAATATTTTAAAAATATAACATTCGAAATTCAAATAGTTCTGATTAGCTAGAAGTGCAAAACTTTAACGCTAAGAACTCACGGTGTGATTTTTAATCGCAACCCGCCGAGGCGGCGGGACCGCTCACGGGAATCGCAAACAAGCGCAGGCGCTGCGGGTGAAAATCGCGTCGTGAAATGTGATCTTACTTTTTGCATATAAATCGACATTCTACGGAATCTGCGGGCCCGCAACCGCCGCGGTCGCGGGTAAAAACCGCGCCGTGAGTTCTTAGTCTTAGTGTGCCCCATGTAGGCAAGCTCGGATTGTATTGGCTAGGTAGTATAGAGCTTCTGTACTACCTAAAAACACTGGAAAAATTGTTCTTTTCTCTGACGAGACAAAACAATATCGGAGTAAGTTCTGATGAGAAACGATATGTCTGACGTCCTTTAAATACAGAATTCGACCCCAACTTGGGGAAAACTTGGGAGTACGTTTCTGATAATGGTCTTCGGCCTGTTAAACTGATAGAAGGAAACAATTCCAGTACTGAAACATACTGGAATAAACAGTGTTACCATATGCTGATAACGTGAAATTCATGTATCGGCTCGTGCGTTGTTCTATACAAAATGTATGAAAGCGATCTAAGCGGATTATAATGGTGCGATATGGCCAAATGCGGCCCGTCAAAAGTGTGCGCTTTCCATTTCAAACGTATCTATTCCTTATCCTTTATTGTATTCATGGCCGGTAAATATCCTAGGTCCATCAAATTATACAAATTAGTTGCAAAGTAGAACAGTTTGCTAATATTAATACAAAAAAGCCGACACACGAATTCCAACTCTGTTATTCGCTGTCTATAATATATACCAGAGATGCATACGTACTGCCTTATAAATAGCTACGTAAGACGAAATTACTGACAATACAGAGTAAACAATCTTCGTATTTAACATTTTTTTTCTTTTTATCAGATTTCAAGGTAAACTTCAAACGCAACCAGAGCTGTAGCTATTATGTAAATTTACCAAAGGTAAAGAAGTCTGCAACGTTAAATTAACATTAAAATATGTTATATCCCCTTAATAACCCTCATTGTAACGGCGTCATTATAAGGGTTTCTTATTTCAAAAATCTTTTCCACTAATGGCATCCACCCTATCATTATTAATGAAAATTTGACAACATAAGATCATTTTAATTAAATCTACACATAGTGACGCCGGATACAAGTACACAATAACAATTTCCTAAAAGCGCTGGGATCATGATTCCAATGGTTTTAATAATGTAGTATCTACAGGAAAGAATGTAGCTGGGTTTAAAGATAAAAACAGTGATTATGAATTTTCTCAAAGAGTTGAAACGTCACCGAATCTAGAATCTAGTTTAGTAATTAGTAATTTGCTTCACTGTGACTGATGAACAAAAATCAACAATTTAATTAATTAAACATATATGAAAATTGTAACATAACTTTATAACTTAATAATAAATTAAGGGGCGTATACAAAATAAAGCCCTAAGAAAATTTATTTAAAGGTGAGAATAGACTAAAGCATTTTCTCGAGAAATTCTGTGTTATGTAACGTTCTTAAGAATGATACAATACAGATGAAATAGTAGAGGAGACCGTGGGAGATCGAACTTCACCGATCTGATAACCAGATAAGACATATTTTTTTATCGAATATAATTTATAAACAAATATACCTATAATTACTTGCCTATCTGAAAGTGCTCATGGCTATTTTCAATTAAATTATGTTTGTTTTAAGTATGATTTTTTGCAGGCAAGTCTATATGACTGATTTTGTTATAAAATAATCTAAAATTTGATATACGTTTCCATAAGTTAACAGAACGATGGAGTCACCTATATTGACTTACCTGTTCACATCTGTTTGCGAAGCATGTACCGAGCCGCTGTACTCCATATATAGATTGCCGGTTTGATTTCAATTGACATATATATATTACCATATAAATGTAATATGATATATGTATAACATTTAAACATATGAAAAGTGGATACTTTAACGTTACGAAACATATACCTACACCAATTTTATTTATTTGTTTTAAATCTAGATAAGCGGATTGCACAATATTAAATTTTTTTACAGTATGATATCTTTTTGTCAATTTGATAATTGTAATAATAACATCGATGTGTTAATGCCAATTAAATATGACTTTTGTATTTTTTGTTCTAAATGAACGACAAAAGTTTTTTTTTATTATATTGGAAGGCAAACAAGCAGATGGATTTCCTGATGGTAACAAATTGCCTGGAGACACCAAGGTGGTAATGGTGCGTTGCCAACCTGAGGCCGGGATGTTAGGTATCGAGCAAAAGTATGTTTACCGGCTACCTTATCGTCGATGGAAGGGAATTCCATTATCATAAAAAAAATGAGTTTGGAAACTGAAATGTTAAGCCTGTTTCGTGAGTGCCGGCTACCCTTCCCTCCAAAACTAAGACATGACAGTGGCAGCACTAGGGTTTTGGATATGGTGGCAGGAAGAAGTATGGTTGTGGTACCAATTCCGTCGCGTCATTGTGAAACTCTACCGCATTATGTTAGTTATTTTAAATAATTTAAAATAACTAACTTAATTAACTCAACTGCTAATTAATAATTCAGATTCAGATCAACATTTAAACCAGTCCAAAGCAAAAAGTAAGCAGAAAAGCGAAGCATTTTTGTTTCACATTACAACAAACAATATAAAAAAAGAAAATAACCATTATTAATATTATTTAGTTAGATTTTGTATATACTGTTATGTGTGTAACTTTACGGTAGACAGGGCTAACTTTAATTATAGTTTTTAAATGTTTTGTTAATAAATAATTAAACTAGTTATAAATATAAATAATTGGCTTAAAAGTTAGAGCATATGTAATTAAATAATATTTTTTTATAAATATTAATATATTTGCGCACCAAAATATAGTAGAATAGGTTGATATACTTAAATGTTTTTGTAACATCTCATTTACACACATATTCCGGAAATAAATAATTTTCTTTCTTTCTTTCTTCCTTAGAAGAAACCCTTACAAGCGGTGTAAAATATACTTGTAGTCAGGGCCGAAAGTAGGAGAGGGCAAAATGGGCGAGAGCCCTGGGGCATCTACAAACGCAAGGCCAGAGGTCTCCACTCTTTCATCAAGATTTAAGATTATTCATAGTTAAGACAATGTCTGTCGGCTCAGCTAGTTTCATACATTTATTCGTATGGTTCCTATTACATACGCTTCTGGATACAAAATTGTTACATTAATGAGGCGACGGTTTTGTGAAATCTTTATTCGTTAACATAATTTTGAAAACCAAGACATATACTTTACAAGCATGGAACAATTAGTATGAAAAACAAAATTAAAAATTTTGGAAAAAACCAGGACGGTTAAAATGTACTTAATAGAAAAAGGATATCTATAATAATTAAAAAACCCTCGACTTAAATAATGTATGTGACGAGAGATAATTATGTCAAAAAGCTTTTATATTATTTGATTTGGTTTTCCACAGAATCGAATATATTATGAAGACCAAAGTATTCGTTTTCGTAGCACTTCCTTACGTGTATTTGATTCTCAAATAGTCCAGTAAAAAGTTAAATGAAACCATGATCTGACGCATGATTTTTTACTTAATTAATTTAATTTAATGAAGTAAAATTAATTACATTAATTAATTAAAAAGCAAATTTAATTTTTATTTTTTGCAGCTAAACTAAAGCAGATAACCTATCGCCAACCGGGCACATATCCAATCCCGAGCAACGTTTTTTTTATTAGAAAATTGGAACAACCCAATTTTATTTTTGTTACCCGACCCGGGATTCAAACCCTACACCTCACGCAGTCAAGTTCAACATCTGAACCTCTAAATCACAGAGGCGATATAATATTACATATATTATACTAGATATTTGTATTTCTAAACGGCATAATATTAAAATTGAAATTGTTTTTTGCAATTGCCGCGTTATACTGTTTGCTTTGAGCCTAAACTCAATGTCAAGGCCATGCTTGACATTGTGGGGATCTCTGAGTATCACGTCATAATAATTCGCAAATACAACTATATTTAACCTGGTACAATAGACACCCTGTATATTTTGTTAGCACACATCCCTTTGGTGTTGTATATTTGCCAGTCATGATGATTCTTATTATCTTTCGTATATATTTGTGTCGAGTTTTGGCACAAAACAGTTGTTCTGTTGGTGACGCTGGAAGAACCATACACAATGGCTGTGGAAGTGAAATATACAAAGGTTAATATTTTTTTAGTTGCGCTAACTAATTTATATATATTAATAATATAATTTATAAAAATAAGTCATAATTTATAAACCGGCACATGCCTTAGTCTACCATTTTGTCATTTTTATAATATAATAGAAGGAAACAAGCAAATATTATATCCTTTATTTGTTCGATTTCAATTAAAATAATAGCATTAAATTTCATTTCCTTGTTTTATTGCTATTTACAAATAAAAGCGCAAAGTCGGGTTTTAAAAAGATAAAAATAAATATTTTTAATTATATTTATGAACTCTTCTAATCAATTCGTTAATTTATAGTTTTAAAAAAGATCGGATTCTCAATTTGTTCAGCATTAAATTGATGTAACCAATACCAACTAAAGTTGTGATATGGTGATGAGGTATTAATTCTGCGAAAAATCATAAGAATAGGTTTTACTATTAATTTGTTCCTACTTCATACGAATTATTTCGTACGTACGTACCATGATACTACTTGTAAACGTTTTTATAATAATAAATAAATAAAATCCATGTTTCGGTTTTTGCAAATTTAGGGTAATTATAAAGCAAGGGAAAATAAAAAAAAGATTATAAGTTAGTTTCTAACTTTAATTAGTATCTTCACGCCCATATCCCCGAAGGGGTAGGCAGAGGTACAACCAAGGCACCCACGACTAGCCGAAGACTAAGTCCCACAATGTGATAGGTTACAAGCCTATCGCCAGCCGGGCACATTTCCAATCCCGACCAACATTTTTTTTATTAGAAAATCTAATTTTCTTTTTGTTGGCCGACCCGGGATTCGAACCCGGGACCTCATGCAGTCAAGTCCAACACCCGGACCGCTAGACCACAGTACAGATCACACTAATTTTAATTGGTAGACCGTGAAAATGAAAATGAAACTGAATTAAAATGAAATCGTATTGTATGATATAGTATTCATATAATAGTTTTGATTGACTTAAAGATGGATGGAGTTTAATGTTAAACTAGCTGTACCGGGAACTTATTTCTACCTGTTCAGTTTGGATGGGCAAAAATAAAGTATTGTTTTTCCCATCTACCTTGCAATTTTCTTGATTTTCCTCTACATAAGAACCATTTTCTGACAATAACTAACATAATAAGAATAAGTCAAATCGGTCTTGTCGTTTGGAAGCTATGCGCTTAGCAACATATTCAGCTATTCATTTTTATATTACAGATTTTTTGTATGTCTAGCGATTCGTCAGTCATTTAAGATATAATTTAAAAATTACGTTTTTGTTTGGAAGAGCATATTTATGATCCTATTACAAATTGCAAAGTCTTGGTCTGAGATCCCATAGACTTTTAGGGTAACCCTTAGATTTTTCCATTATCATTTAGACGACACACTAGGTATTGAAATTGAAGTCAGTTTTTTTGTCTGTAAATTAAAAATACTGTAAAAATCAAAGAGTTGCTAACATTAGTTTGCGCTGAAGTGATTAGTTTTAAAATGTTTATAAAGACACAGAAATATATATTTTCCAAACTTGTTATCCATGGTACAGATTACAGGTTTTTAATGACAGTGCCGAACTAATAGTTGATTAGATTTTAAAATTCATGCGCTTGCGGTTCGACGAAGTTTAGGTAGAAGTTTATCGTGACCATTGGTAAACAAAATTTAGTAACTAAATGTAGTAAAATATTGGGTCTTGGAGATTATAAGTGTATATAATATGTGTATTAACCACTACTAATTAACTAAAATTAGCTTAAGTTCTATTCCAAGCACTGCACTGAATTTTATTATAATGGATTCGACAATCGCGAATAGACACACCAAAATAGTTATGTCTCCAATGTTATTAAGAAATGTTATTACTATCAGTAAATAACAGTAAAACAGTGCTGATCTTTCATGTTCCGGTCTGGAAGATAGGGCAGTCGGTAGACTTGCACAATAGGCCTAACATCCCGGACGCATGACAGCGACAAACCTGTTACATCTACAGTGTTTATAGGCCATGGTTGTCTGTTACCATCAGGAGAACCTTCTGCTTCATTATCACGTGAATGATTGCAGCTTAGATATATTCGGACTCTCTGGTTACCATATGTCTTTCTAATCTTAAGTAGATTATTTATAAAATACGTAAAGACTTTAAAATATGTTTTTTTTCTTTTTCTAGTATCTCTCCTTTCGCTGTCCTAATTTTCTTAAACAATAATTAAATGCTTAGTATGAAACCCTGAAACAACAGTTGATGCTTTAAAATTAACATTTATACACATATTTTAGTTCAACTTCATTAGATTGCCTATATCTAATTTTATTACATGTATTTAATAATTAACTAATTGTCATCTATCAAAAAAGTATCACAGAGCGAGTTAGGGCAATCCCTGGAGGCGATGAGCCAATATCAATCGTACGTCTTCGGTCGTTACGAGGCAGATGCAGCGGTGGGGGTGAAGATGAATGAATTGATTGATTTAATGAATGAGAGATGCCTGGATTTACAGAGTGTAATGGAGACCAAGCGAAAGGGCACGATACTTCTAATCTCCCCGGTGGAAGGTTGGGTCAACCTGTGGTTGTGATGTTTTGGTGTATCAAAGAGCGATTACGCCAGCGCCGGGGTAAGTATCATCTTATCGTCTCGCTTAGACTCAGTTCTGAAAGATGGTCCTGTTGATCTGGAATGCTCTGAGTCCCTATTAAGCTGGGAATCATACTAGTTTTTGAGGTAGCAGTCTAAGCTCCGGTAAACTCCTCATCCACTCGCGACCTAGAAAAGTTTCGGGATTCTGTGAGATTGAATGAAAGAGTCACGTGTAGTGAATTGAGTAGATGGGTGGGGATGCAATGGATCGGTTACGATGCCGGTTTTGGCTGTTAGTTGCTATAGTGATAAGAGAGCGGATGATGATAGAACAATTGTAAAAAATCATGTTGTGGATTTATGTGTAAAAAGAAATCTTCTTCCCAACCCAAAATAAAGACATACATTATTATAAAAAAAAAGTATATATGGATAAAAAATGATGAAATGAGAACGATGGTCTTAATTTTGGTTAATAGATACCTCCGGAGGTGCTTAATGGACACGAGCGCCTATAGAGGCCCAATCCATAACACGAACCACTATTTGGTTACAAACCAATCTTAATGATATAGAGGTCTGTTTAAGGATTGGAGGCATTAGCGAGTAAGGCTTGAAAGAATGAAAATTTGCAAGATTTGCTGGTGTGGGAAGCGTGTATAAGAGTCAAGTCCTAGACAGACTGGAAAATGTTACTACCGGACTTAGACGTGGATGATTATTGGAATATTTAGAAAGATAGCACGGTTGATTTGACGAAAGAGGTATGTGTGGGTGACGCATAGGATAAGGAACTGAAGGCCTCCTTTGAAATAAAGAAGAAAGCTTGGCTAGATTTATATCATGTTTGCAATCGAATGATAGTATGACAAAATTGAAGTAAGAAATGTACCATTATTGCAAGAATACCAACTCTTAGTGTGATAGTAACTCCAAAAAAAAAGTATGCAACTGGAAAAGAGGTTGGTATACAATTTCGAGAGGTACACTAAACTCTTTTGGAGAGAGGTGAAGAAGTAGTAGAGTTGTTCGTCTACTTCTTGAATTAGTAGAATTAAGTCTAAGAATGGTGATATTCTTGCAAGCTCATATGACGTGTTGAAATGGTGGGGTTATTTGAATTGAGATATGTATGAATATGCACAGGATTTTGCCGCTGGGCTGTAGTACTCAAATTACTCAGAAATGTTGGAGCCATGTGATGGCGTTATGATGGAAGAATTTGAATGACCGACTAAAAAAAAAGTATCTTCTCGCCCATATCCCCGAAGAGGTAGGCAGAGGCACAACCAGGGCACCCATGACTAGCCGAAGACACTAAGTCTCTAATATGATAGGTGGCAAGCCAATCGCCAACCGGGCTCATTTCCAATCCCGACCAACACTTTTGTTTATTAGAAAATTGGAAAAATCCAATTTTCTTTTTGTTGGCGGACCCAGGATTCGAACGCGGGACCTCATGCATTCAAGTCCAACACCCAGACCGCTAGACGACAGAGGCGATGACTGATAAGAAGTAAGAAATATGGTAAGGCCATGGGCGTAGACACATTACATCTGTGATGACAAATTTTGGTAGTCAAACCGTTTGGAGACTCTTTCTAGGTCTGGTTGTAACAATTGTTAGAGGACCAGCAGAGTACGAGAAGACGGACGGCGTGCGGTCACCATGCCCTTATATAAAGGCAAGGGTTCACGCATAGATTGCATCAGCTACAGTCAGTTTGATCAGAGTAGCTTCAAAAGTGTATAGAAAAATAGTTAAAAGGAGAATGCAAAGGTTATCCGAAGGAATGTTGTGAGAGGCTCAAAGCGGTTTTAGGTCTGAAAGATGATGTATGGGTCAGATGTTTGATGCATATGGCTGTGGCTCATAACGTTTTCTGTGGTATTGTGGGTCTGGAAAAAGAGTTTGATAAGGTTATCCGTAAGTAACTTTGGGACATTTTGTCGGATTGTGGGATAAAAGGGTCCCTGCTTCGTGCTGTGCAGTTTTTGTACTCGTATTTAGATTGTAAAGCGTGTGCGTGGGTAGATGGCATAATATCGCCTTGCTTTGATGTTAACATAGGCGTCAAATGCAAGATATTCAAGTGTGTTGTCGCGCTTGAATATCTTGTATTTGGACAAATGCATTTAAAGGTAAGATTAATGAATGTGAGAATGCACTTCGGTGACTAAACGGTAACGGAGTGCTGGGAAGCTATTTCACGATGGGGTTTTGAGTCAGTGTGCAAGAATATCTTTGCATAATTCTGTGCTTAATTCGACTTTGTAGTATGGAAACGAGTGTTGGGTATGTCGGAAAAAGCATAAGAGTAGTGAAAGTATGTAAATGCAGTCGAAATAAGAGTGCTACTAAATATCTGTCGTGCAACGCACAACGATAGCAGCAAGATCGGAAAAAGATTGCGATTGCAAAGGGCATGCTTTATTGGTTCGGTTATGTGGAAAAACTGGCAAATAAAAGATTGACAAAGCAGATATACGATGTGTACGTGGATGGATGGTCGATGGATGTGTAAGTAACCGAGTTGACCTGCACGAAAAAAAAATCAAATCGCTCGGGTTTTGAGTGGTTTCAAGAGTCTCCGAAACCGACATGTTTGTGTGAAAATGGTAATGAATGTGGAGGAAGCCAGGCAGGTCTGCAACGATCATGTGATATTTCTATGAATTTTAAAGAAAGAAAAAATTTCGCCCCAGACAGGATTTGAACCTGTAACCTTTCGTCTCAAGCCGACGAATGCTCTAACCAATTGAGCTACTGAGGATTCAAATGAGGTACTGAGGATCATGTGATACTCTTTGCATACCCTGTAAGGAACTTGGTGTAAAGATATTTATGTATGTATGTGTGTCATTTACCTTGTTTTTTTTGAAGCGGAATTTATTCACACCGTATAACGCGATTGCTGTGCTCGTTCTGAAAAGCTCGTTCTCAAAAGATTCTCCACATCATCATAACCCAGGTTTTGTAACCAGCAGCTGAGTTTTATCTTACATTGCTTAGAGGACATGGGATAGATATTAAGAATTTTATTAATTTTGTTGTAAAGTAATTGACTCAAATAAAAGAAATGCCTACCCGTCATCTTAAAAAATGATCTCTCAAGATTACAGACAGAATCATAACGCCGCTTGCCCTTAAATAAGTTAGCCTGATATGGAACCATCGAGTGTTTGCGAATTAATGTATTAAGAATAAATATTTTCCTCACAGAAAGTATTTTGCATAGTTCATATAACTTAGTATTGGGATAGATTATTGGTTTAAACTTCATAACTTTCAATGCCCTTTGAGCCTTTTTTAAATGCAAAATGCGAGTTTTTGGGGCAGAACCCCATATAGTAATGCAGTAACTTAGTAAAGAGTGTGCCAGAGCATAATACAATGTTCTTAATGTTTCAAAGTCAGCAGTTCCCCTCAGTTTCCGAAAAACAAAAATTAATTTTCTAATCCGACCTACCATCATATTCACATGATCGTTATATGACAGGTTGTTATCTATTAAAACACCCAGATACTTAACTGACGTGGTACGTTTAATAACGATGCAGTTGCATTGTTGTCTTATAGAACTACCGAACTGGTGAGCGAAAAGGGTATAGGTTGCATTAGGTTGGGAAGCCACACCTGGACTAAAAGTTATAAATTGAGTTTTACTTAAATTCAGACTTAAGAGGTTAATATTAAGCCAATTTATGACATCCGCCAGTGCTAACTCCGTATTATCACGAGTTTCCTGCCAGGATCCACCATGAACTACCAACGCAGTATCATCAGCATACGAAACAATTTTACAGTTTTCAAAAGAAAGTAGACACAGTTCATTTATATATATTAGAAATAGGGTAGGACCTAGAACGCTACCCTGTGGAACGCCGTAAGAGATGAGCTCTTCATCACTTAAGATATCATCAATGACAACATATTGCGAACGGTCCCGGAGATACTCTTCAAATATTTTTAATGCTACACCACGTATTCCACAGCGTGACAGTTTATTAAGTAGGATGGGAATAGAGACAGTGTCAAATGTTTTAGGAAGATCTATAAAAATACATAGAGATTTAAGTCTAGAATTTATGTTTTTTGATATTGCAGTAGTTAATTCTAAGACTGCGTCCTCGGTTGATTTATTTTGTCTAAATCCATATTGATTAGTCGCAAGAATATTTCTAGATATTTTTTTTTCATTAAAAAGAAAAAAGATTTTTTCAAAAATTTTAGATAAAGTACTTAATACAGAGATTGGTCTATAGTCATTGACACTACCCCTATCCCCGCCCTTGAAAATAGGATGAACTAAGCCTTCCTTGAAGACACTAGGGAAGGTCCCGGTGGATAAACATAAATTAAACACATGATTTAAGACTGGAGTTGATATAGGTCTTGCATCTTTAATAAGAGCCGTCGGGATGCCGTCCCAACCTTTAGCACACTTTCTGTTGAGGATATTTATTATAAATTCAATTTCAGAAAATTCAGTTTCAAACATTACCATTGAATCCAGCCAAGACAAGTTTTCTATCAGATCAGTATTTTAAGGTGTAGAAAATTGATTTTCTTGTATTTTTTGCAAAGCAATCGTTTTCCTAACAATGACAAAATATCGATTAACTGCATTAACTGACGAGGTACGATCCTGACACATTGACAAAAGATCAGAAGATGGCATTGATTTATTAAGATTGGCTAGTTTTTTTATCAACTTCCAAGTCTTTTTTGGGTTATTTTTATTTTTTTAAACTCTGATTGTTCAAATTCTCTTTTCACCTTCTTTAATAAATTATTGCAGATTTTTTTATAACGATTAAATGTTAAGCTTAATACTTCATAGTCAGGCTGACGTTTGGTTTTTATTTAAAGTTTATCCCTGTGACGAATGCACCTTAAAAGCCCAGGAGTAATCCATGGTTTACAAATTTTTTTCCTGCTCGGTACATTGAAAACATGAGTATTAACTTTTACAACTGCGGATATATTATCAACCAACATCGTGCATGCTGTATCAGCATCATTACTGTTCAAAATCGGGGAAAATCAATATTTTTCAATTCAGCAATACAGGCAGAAAGATCAATTTGCGATGAACTTACCGAGGATTTAAAATTTTTATTGTTATTTCCCAATTCACAAAAGAAGACAAGAGGAGCATGATCAGTGAAAAGGGAGTCAAGAACTAGGGTGGTAGCTGGTTTATCTGCTTTAAGTATTACGGGATTAAGGCAGTTGGAGTAACGTGTTGGAAGAAGATGTGCTGAAAGCATACCATGAGATGAGATCAAGTTGAGATAATTATCACAGTCAATGTCATCCTGTCATAGAAGGTTGATATTTATATTACCAATTATGGCGATAGTCTTGACTGAACATAGCGAAAATAGAAGGGCATCCAAACTGTTGAAAAAATTTAAAGTATTAGAATAGGATGGTGACCGATAAATAGCTAAGACAACTGCATCCCCCGGCAGCCTTAATACTAGACAATTTGCATCAAGAACACAAGATTGCTCAATGAAAACAGACATATTCTGTCTAGTATAGACTACCACTCCGTCATTTTGATTACTGTGACTGGAAGTGAAATGATCATAGCCAGGAATAGAAGGTACAAACGGACATTTACTAAGCCAACATTCGGACAGTATAATAACATCAAATACCAACTTTATCCTAGACAATAATAACAATAAATTATCGAAATTTGTATTACTTCCAATGCTACGAATGTTTACATGGAACATTTTTAAGTAGTTTTGTAATTTAGGTAAGTGATAAATATAGTTTTCAGGGGAACATATAAAGGATTGTGAAACTGACAAATGATCTAATTCATTATTAATTTGTAAATTGTTATCCATTATTAAATTTAAGAAAATCAACAAATATTCTAAAAAGTAAATTGATGAGGTATAAACGACGCGGATATGACGTTAATGCAATTAAACAACTAGTATTAAGGATTTTCAAAGTTGGACGGAAACAATCTAAGTTATTATTTAAAAACCATGAGGAACATAATGAGCAAGCAATTTCGTAGACATTAGGTGTATGCATGTGACTGCGAGTGTATATTGTAAAAAGTTTATGAGTGTGAGTGTGATTGGTAATGTACATATGAATAAACGTGAAACTAATACGTACACAAAATTTTAAATTAAAATAATATAAATAATTTAGACTAACCAATGCATCAGAATAAATAGACACTTCACAACTTTTTGGGTAAGTTAATAAGTTCATTTTCGTCTTTAATAAGGTGATGAGGTGCACCATCTTTTTCACACACAAAGATTTTACCACCAGTAGACCAACAATATTTGTACCCATTGCTGCTCGCAAAAATACGCGTCAGATAGTGAAGTCTCTTCATTTGAGGAGTGAGATTTTCAGCGATGAATATTGGTTTCACTGGTCCACTGAGTTTCAGGTATTCTGTGCTTAACTTACCACTCCCTTTTTAATTTTTTTTGAAATTAGATAGAACCTTTTCTTTAGTAATGACGCTTGTTAGATCCACTATTATTGTTTTACTTTCCGAATTTCTTGTACTAACTCTAAATACATCCCTGATGTCCTGAGGTTGTAAAGAGATATTCAATATTTTACCAAGTCCTGAAACTGTATCTATTCGGTGGGCTTTGGTCTCCGAACTTTTTACAGGGATGTTTTTTATTTCCAAACATGTCGCTCTTGCGTTTCGCTCCATTTTTATAATTTTATTCACCAAACTATTAATATAGTTGGTTTTCATGGAATTTTCAGCCTTAAGGTCCTTTATTTGCACGTCGAGCATAGTATACTTTTCAGTTAAGAAAGTCTCCAAAGTCTCCTTAATATCTTTATTTTGCGCCTTAACCTCATCTATTACTGACAATACTTTTTCAGTGTTTGATCCTGCTCCTGCTTAAATTTAGTCCTGTTTATTTAAAAAGTAAATAAATCGCGCATCTCAGACATAAACAGGGTTAAATGAGGGTCTGAGGTTTCCGTTCGCTTTCGCTTAGGACGGCGCGACACATTCTCGTCAACTTGGTGAGCATCCGAAGCCGATGACGATCCGAAGACGCTCCATATAAATAATTTTCAGAAGAACTTGGTTTTAATAAAGTAACGGCGGCCGAACCTGCGGGTTGCAACTGCGATGAGTCATGCTGAGAAAATTTTTGTTAAAAAATTTTTAAAGCCTGTAACATCGATTGATTTACTTTGGTTTCTATGTTTTAACGGGGTGGGCGACATCAGCATTGATCTGCAACCTGTCTAGGAGAAGGATAACTCTAAAATCAAACCGAGAACTGTGTTTTGTTAGGCACAAGTAAGCAGACATAAGTAGCGCATTTTTCCAAGGACCCAAGTGAAGGTGAGGCCGTGCCGAGGGCTGAGCGGCACCGGAGTGTAACATGACATCATGAACATTCCACTTCAAGGCACCTAGGCGTACCCTGTTGTATATTAGCTCTTACCCTTCTTAGCGGAGCTTTGGGAGAGTCAACAAATAGTGCAAAACGATAAGCTTGTTGAAGAGCTGAATTGTTCGAAAGTAACAGGCAAACGACTTTTCAACAAAGATGCGTTGAATGAGATGAACAGACTAAGAAGCCTAACCAGCGATAACTAAAAAGTGTAAAATAAATTAAAAGCAAAAAAAATGTTTTTAAAAAAAGCTTTTACTTTTTATAACGAAAAAAAATATTTTCTTCTTTTTAGAGCCTTTAAATAAAAGATTTTTCTACAAATATTTTTTTCTTTTAATTTACTAAATTTTTGCTTTTTTTTTGAAACTTTTACAGCTAAGACAAACTAAGCTGTTCAATTCGATACCTTACAAGTTTTTTTAATGTATGATGAACGTATGTTAAAACACCATTGAAATGTCGAATAGTTTTGTGTTTTAAGAAATGAAGTAGACCATACTTTTTGTTCTTTTTTTTTCGTAAATTCGGCCATTCGGTATTACGAAAAGTTAAACGAATTTTTTTTTTGAAATCTCAAAATATTGTTACAATGTATTAAAATGCAAAACGGCTTATTTTATTTAGCATAATATGTAATGTCAATGTCCACCCACTCACGATTTAATAATGAGGCGCTGTCTTCATATTGTCGTATCATTTTAATTTTTGCGAGCACGTTGTCTATACTTTTTTATTGGTCAGAGCTTTTAAATTACATTTGTTTTAGATCTTCATTAACAACGAATGGGTAGATGCAGTCAGTGGAAAGACATTTGAAACAATAAACCCTCACAATGAACAGGTGATAGCAAGAATCGCTGAAGGAGACAAGGTAAGTTTAAAAAAAAAAATAAAGTTGAAAAGACAACGATTTGACGCTTAAATATGTTTTAATTTTGTCGTGTACTCACTTTGATAAAATAAAAAGTATAAACACATCTTCACGCCCATATCTCCGAAGAGGTAGGCAGAGGTACAACCAAGGCACCCACGACTAGCCGAAGACATTAAGCCCCATAATGTGATAGGTGGCAAGCCTTTGGCCAACCGGGCACATATCCAATACCGGCCAACGTTTTTTTTATTAGAAAATCGGAAAAACCAAATTTTGTTTGCCAAACCACCCGGGACCTCGTGCAGTCAAGTCCAACAACTGAAGCGCTAGACCACAGAGGCGAAATATTTATCAGACAATCGCGATCCATAAATGCATAATGTGTGAGTGTGAGTTCCGTAGCCAAATGACAAAAACGGAACCCTTACGGATCAGTTATATGTCTGTCCGTATATCCGTCCCTATGTCACAGCCTCTTTCCCAAAGCTCTAAGAAACATGCTGTAGAAACTTGGTAAGTAGATGTATTACGTGAACCGCATTAAGATTTTCACACAACAATAAAAAAATGAAATAATGTTGTGGGGTTCTCTATACTTAGTAGTTAACGGTAGACAGGGGTAAATTTAATTATAGTTTAAAAATGTTTGGCAATAAATAATTAAATTAGTTATAAATATAAATAATTGGCTTAAAAGTTGAAGTATACGTAATTAAATATCATTTTTTTTTATAAATATTAAAATATTTCCACACCAAGATATGGTAGAATATGTTGATATACTTAAATATTTTTGTACCATCTCTAGCGGTTCAGGTGTTGGACTTGACAGCATTAGGTTCCGGGTTCGAATCCCGGGTCGGGCAACAAAAAAAAAAATTTTGGTTTTCCAATTTATGATAAAAAAAAATGTTGCTCGGGATTGGATATGTGCCCGGTTGGCGATAGGCTTGCCATCTATCACATTATGAAAATTAGTGTCTTCGGCTAGTCGTGGATGCCCTGGTTGTGTCTCTGTCTACAACTTCGAGGAAATGGGCGTGAAGATACCTACTTACTTATTTTACATCTTATTTACACACATATTCCGCAAATAAATAATTTTCTTAATTTCTTTACTTAAACTAAAATTCAAAAATATGTTTTATCAAACTAATACCTGTGAGGTATATATGGATAGTTCTTCAAAATTATATGGAGATTTTTAATATCATTCCAAGTAGTTTATTCGAGAGACGCTTCTTAAGTGGTAAAATGCATTTTTATTATACAGCGCTTCACTAAGATTAACATTTCTATTACATCACTCCGTAAACACATCACGGCATGCGTATCTACGCAATAACCCCCGAAGGGGGAAGCAATGGGGCTCCAACCCGGCCCACAGCGTAAGTGGTAACCAGATAATACACCCATGGAAGGTCCTCGGATCATAATTGGCATAACAATTACATTCATGCATATGTGTTTTGTCATCCCATGACAGAAAGAAACTGCTGCCGATGAGACCTATATATTAGGCAGCGGTCCGAACATTACGTGACATACCCAAGGCAGCTCAAAAGGAGCGGCAACCACTACGCCAACCATGCTCATCACCTCCGTAACTTCACCTCATTCATGACTTTTCGATACATATAACAACTTTATACTTTTATGATAGAATGATACTCACATTTTAGGCAGATATTGATGCAGCAGTAAAGGCAGCGAAAGCAGCATTCCACCGGAATTCAGAATGGCGACTGTTGAGTCCCAGCGACCGAGGAGTTCTTCTTAATAAGCTGGCTGATTTAGTTGAACGTGACTCAGAATATTTAGGTCAGCTGGAGACTCTAGACAATGGCATGCTCGCTGCCAACGCTCCGTTGATCGTTAATAATTCTACAAAATTCATAAGATACTTTGCAGCCTTGGCAGACAAGGTTGAAGGGACGACAATTCCTATAGGTAACAACATAATTTTTATACTTTAACTTACCTGTATGTGTGGTTATAATCTTACAACTGAATTTTGATCAAGAAGGTTATTCACAATCAGTTAAGCTGAAATTTAGTATTCTCTTGAGCTAAATGTAAAATAATAAACCCTGTGTCGCTTAATTTAATAAGGACTTCTTGGATCAAAACTGGCGTTATGTGTCAAAAAAGTATACTGAAAGAAGTACAAAAACGATTTATTCATGAAGTGCGCGTAATTAGTCGATATTATTAACTCTTAATTGTATTTTAAAGAGTTTCACATGTCTTTGTGTGCAGTCCGTGTTGTTCGCGGATAAGTGAACTGATATCCAACAAAACCATCTTAAAAAACGCAAATTATACTTGCCACTTGACTTGTTCCTGCAGCCTAGACCATAGCATTCTTCACTATCGTGTTTCAAATTAGAGAGTAAATAGTCTATGAATTTGATTACTCGTGACGATTAACTTCTCTGCATTAAGTTTGTATGACAACATACCCGTCATTGCAGTATGTAGGCGACGTATTATATTACGAAGTTATTACCGCTTGCTTTTTCTGTGTTTCTAAAAATAAAAATTATTTTAGGTGGTGATAATTTCTCTTATACCCTCAAGCAGCCGATCGGTGTTGCTGGTCTAATCCTACCATGGAATGCCCCACTTTCACTACTGCTCATGAAACTTTCTACAGCCTTAGCATCAGGTAAGGCATTGGAACCATTTAAATACTGAAACTGTATATATACATGTTACTGGTCTCAACCTCTGACAGTAACAAGAGGCAGAATATTGTTTAGTTTCAAATTAACTTAGTTTGTTATCAAGTAACTACCAAATTAAACTTGCCGCACAAAATTGTCAAATGGTCAGATTGTTACTTGTTTCCGCGATCTTTTTTAAAAATGAAACGAGCGTAGTCGTCTATTGCTAGACGTAACCGACGCCATAGGATTAGCTACTTATATTATTTGTAAACCATGTAGTTCTTGCAATTCGATTAATGAAAATAAATAACGTGACAGCCATATTGTTTTAATATAACGTAGATGGGTATTTTATCAACTATGCTTAGTTCCCATGCTGTAACATATTTGCGCTGGATTAATGATTATCGCGATAAAAGTAACACTACACTCCATTACTCTCTAGAAAAATGAATTTATTTAGCTCTAAAGTGGGAATCCATTCAGATATCGGGATAAAAGTAACCTTTTCTCAATCACTCTGTATCATTCTCCAGCCTCCTTATTATTTTCATACAATTCTATTAAAGAAACAAATATTACAGATTTTTAGAATGGATGAAAGTTGTGGAAGCAATGAGCACCAAGTAACATTTGCATTGTTATCCAAATTGCATATGCTTGCAAAATTCAGCTCAATTGGTAATCGGGAAGTGGATGAAAGACTTACAATATTTCATTGCAAACATCGGGACAGGGGGAATTATATAAAAGTTAGTGAGAAGGTTCGCTACCACACAAAGTTTGTCTGCTTCTTGCAAATGATAGGACATGAAGCAGTTAAGATCAACAACTTGAGCTATTGAAATAAGCAGAAGCGTGGAATGGTGGTCTCATTAGATTTAACTACATTGTTGCAGAATTTGCACAAAATTTTCTAAGTAAATATGTTGCATATAACATGTAAATGTATGACTCCGATAGGTTGTACTGTGGTGGTGAAGCCTGCCGAGCAGACTCCTCTGACTGCACTAGCAGCAGCAGCACTGGTGGCAGAGGCGGGCTTCCCCCCCGGTGTGGTAAACGTGGTGCCTGGCTATGGGGAGACAGCCGGCGCCGCGCTCACACACCATCCTGACGTGGCGAAGATAGGTTTTACTGGTTCCTGTGAGGTAGGTTGCATTGTGGTAGGTAGTCGGAGGAGCACACTCCGCTGACGGCCCTATCACACTAATTTAGCGCTACAAATTTTATTCAGATAATTCTATAGTTACTATTCAAGTCATTTAGTTCTCTATTAAGCCAACAGAACATACAAATTATTATCAACGACGTACTTTTTGTTGTTTTACTTCCAAAATGTTTCTTGCATAAACAAATGTTGATGTTTCTTCTTTACCAATGCTCTCAAACACCACTTGCACGGTCTATATAAATAAATAACTTATTCTGAATCGCCATTTTAATTTTAATTAAATTCATTATTTAATTACTATAATTACTGTATAAAAGTGCATGCCATAATAATGGTCAAATATGTGAGACTGCGATGATAAAATTGTAAGAACAAATGTACCATGTTTGAAGCTATAGAGTATATTTAATTTTATTTTGTTACATAAATTGACATTTACTTAATTGAAAATATTTTTAGTGACTATTATATTGGACATTATTTATTATTATTTTATTACAATTGGAATTAAATATTTTAAACATGACTTGAATATGCTAGTAAATGTAACTAATTAGAACTTAGAAATTTTAATTTAACGATGAAATACTTTTATATACAGTTCTTTATAATGAACAGTATGAGTGGTTCAAAATATGTGCATGCCAACTTTTTGGTAAAATAGGATTAAGAACTTGTTTTATATCTAAGATCCTCATTACCCTATTTGAGCAAATAAATGTTATTATTATTATTAATATTATTATCCACTGCGATCTGCGATTAATAATTAAATTCAAATATTTTATAAATTTTCAAATACTGGCTGTATTGTATGTATGACTCCGGGCACATATTCATCTATCACTTTGTGGGACTTAGTGTCTTCGGCTAGTCGTGGGTGTCCTGGTTGGGCCTCTGACTAGCACTTCGGGGATATGGGCGTGAAGATACTTTATGTATGACTCACTTTGTAGGGATTCGTTAGTGCACCATTTTTGGAAGGTTTAATGTTTCATTTAAAATATTCAGTATTGAAACTTTGAACATATGTCTATTACCTATTAAAATATATTGTACAAGGATTTGGAGTATAAATTTACAAAGGGTTTTGTTAAAAATATGTGTGAGTTTTTAGGTATCTAGACACACACAGACACATGTCTTGTAACATTACACAATATAAATAAATAAGTGGGACTCTTAGTTAGTTCCTTTGTGTATACGTTTTATGTGTGTGTATTTATGTATAAGTATTATAAGTATGTACTTAATTTTTAGAATTTAAAAAATCTTAGAAGAAGTTTAAAAATAATGAAGGCGTATGGTTTCCCAGGTCGGAAAGCTGATACAACAAGCAGCTGGCAAGAACAACCTCAAGCGCGTCTCCCTCGAACTGGGCGGGAAAAGTCCTCTGGTCATCATGGATGACGCAAACTGTAAAAATTTTAAAATTGATAGAAGGCGTTACTTTGCAGAAATCCATACTAAAATCCAAACAAAATTATTTAATTTGTAATTTCCCGCCATAAAATGTGTACGTATTACGGCGTGACAAAATAGGCAAAATAGTGTGATATGAGTGAATTGGACTTACCGGAAGCCAAAACCTCCAAATATATCCAGCTCCACACAACACACACCACTAAACTGTTTTAGTAGCACCAACAATACACACACTACTAAAACCTCAGCATCATCAGGAGAATTCCACTGCACTCCACGAAAGTCAAGCAGATACTGATAGATGTAAGAATTTTCACTTCCAAATTCTATAGGCGTGGTTGTAATCATAGCATTCTAAATGGTTGTAGTCATAGAATCCTAAAATCGATCAAAAAAGTCTTACTCATGTTCAGTTGAAATTGGATTTGCTCATACAAGCCCCGGACGTTGATATTGCAATTTGCGGCCATCTTGGTGACGCAGTCGAACTGTCAGTACCGTTCGCTAAGTCAGCCGAGGCTTACGTGCATTAAGTACCTACTATCTACATCTACTACGTATTTTGTTTATCTTTGTTATAGTTTCTTGTTTTATTTTTGTTCCTCAGTTTTGTAATTAATAGAAAATATTTATAAAATACACTTAGCTGACTTAATTAAATACCAGTAACCCTAGATTAGCTTTTCGAAAAAAAAAAGAAATTCGAAAAGTGTTTACTAAAATCGTGTAAATTTACTTGGTAAATTATGAACTTGCAGTGGATGCAGCGGTTCAGTACGCTGGATATGGTGTCTTTGTGAACCAAGGACAAGCATGTATAGCTGCTTCGAGGCTGTATGTACAGTCTGGCATCTACGACAAGTTCGTCGAGAGGGCTGCACAGTTTGCTAAGAACATCAAGATTGGCGATCCTTCAGATCCCACCACTCAACACGGACCTCAGGTAAAATTTATGTTCGCTCTTGTCGAAAATAATTGTTTTGTCTTGATTTTAAATTTGAAATGAGTCAATGTATGAGTGTAACAGGCATTCTTAAAATTGACCTTTCTTTTCAGATTGACGATATAATGTTCAAAAAAGTACTCGGGTACATAGAGAAGGGTAAGCAGCAAGGCGCACGGCTGCTGGCGGGAGGGAACCGGGTCGGTAGCTGCGGGTACTACATCGAGCCCACCGTCTTCGCTGACGTCACCGATGACATGATCATTGCCAAGGAAGAGGTACGATTTACTTATTATAACTTTAAATAGTTTAGTAAATACATAAGTCGGGTGAACACATTTATACAGGTTAAGCAGGAGCCACTAGGCTGGCAGCCCGAGTGCTCATAGTAAGAGGGCGTTGGCTGTTCCTCCGTAGCAAAAGCAGTCTCTATAGTTATCAACTCGAAAACATGTGTGATCCATATTAACTATATCGACAGTAAAAACGTAACATTAAAAGCCCTTTTGAATACTTATTTAATTCTTTAGAAGTATGAGGCATGTGTTTTTACTCTATCAGGTTGAAACATAAGGATTGAGCCCAAAAGATAACGTAAACAATTTAAAAATGAATGCGTTGTGGTTAAGATTAAAGAATATTAAGATTGAAGGAAGAAACTAAGTAAATTACAAAGTTTGCTAGCACGACTATCATTCTTCAGTCAGCACCTGTTAAAATCACTTTCAGGTTAAATAAGGGAGACATCGTGAAAAATATTATCTATTAAAGTGTAGGGAAATGATCTGTGTAGACAAGGTCTGCACAAAACGGCCAACAAAATTGTAGTATAATTAAAAATGATTTCTAGATATATATATGTCGCAGCTTTACTATATAGACTAGGCGAGCGAGCAATAATTTTATAAGGAATATTTGAACGCAAATAGATGGCAAAAACTCCACCAACTTTATCAGAACGATCATTCCGAATTAAAATAAAACCGGGTAGTGAAAATTATAGGGTCTTTCCCTAAACTTTCTTTTAGGGAAAGACTCAGAATTGATAACAGCATCGATGCTTGTATTATTGAAGGATGCGAGAAGGTTCGTATAATGTGCGGGAATACTTTGGGCATTAATATTCATGTTGACCTTTCACGACAATTACATAATGGCACTAAAGATGCATGTGTGTGTGTGTGTGTGTGTGTGTGTGTGTGTGTGTATGTGTGTGTGTGTGAAATAAAAAATAGATGAAACCTGTTTAAGTATGATACATTCATATTCCAACAAGGGTAGTGATAAAATAATCCAGGAAAATGATCACAGAACTATAGAAATGGGATATTGTCACGGTTTTAATAATTTGTATTCGTAGTTTAATTTAAATTAATAACAGGGTATAATATTTATTGTATGATTGGTGGAATTTGTTACTTTATCAAAGAATTGAAATGTTTTTTGTTGTGTTTGTACAGATCTTTGGCCCAGTACAGAGTATATTGAAGTTCGATACATTGGAAGAGGTCATTGAACGTGCCAACAACACCAGGTTCGGTCTGGCGGCTGGAATCTTCACCAACAATATTAACACGGCGCTACAGTATAGCAAGCATGTTGAGGCTGGAAATGTGTGGTAGGAACTTTAATATTTCCTATTAAGCAGCTTTTTGTCTTGGTACAATTATTTAAGCTTTCCACAAATTTGAAATCGGTCTGTTTCAGTCTTTATTAGTAGCTAGCATTTAGCAATCGGTGCCACTAGTGCTATTGAATGGCAATGTCACTCACATTGTGCGACTTTTCCTGTTTGTTTGTTTGTTATTGACTTTCTTCGTCCTATATTTGTTTATTTATGACGTGCTTTGATATTTGAATAATCTCTTTGACTTCTACTTGTTCTCTTGTTTGTTCAATTTTATTGACTGTCTTCTCTATCTTTTTAATTTTTGTATAAACATCGTAAAGCACCTTACAGAAAGCCTAAAAAGTTTCAAATTATTAGTTTGGGAGTAAATTGGTGCTCCATACGGACGTGTGAATAGACAAACATGTCGAATCTAAAACTATTTCATTTTTGCTATTCGGACCTTTAAAACATTTATTATGTTTTGATTGTCTATCTTTTTTCAACTGTTATTTTTATACGTTAAAACGTTTTTCGGAGGGCTAAATGTGTATCTTTTTAGTGATTATCACTGGGTAAAGTGCAAATCTGATAACTTTAAAATTACGTGTTTTGTATTTGCTATGTCCAGTATAACTGTGTAGGTCACTGGATATAGTAAGTACAAAAAACATAATTTTAGGGATATTTGACGTACACTGTACCTAGTGGTCATTATTTAAAATGCCATTCAGCAATTCTGCTCTTTGTAAAATGGCGATTAGTCAGCTTTAAGTAAACAAAGCCGTAAACAAAGTTTTTGAAACGCTATATTAAGATTTTTCTCCAGTTGACCACAAAACTGAACATCACTCGAAATGTCTACGCCGAGTATCCTATCCTTGAGTGTGTTGGTTTAATACTCAAAGACACCAATGCAGGCTGTGGCAGTTAGGCAAATGCTACCTATCAAATTGACGTTGACAACTTATCGACGTCCAATGAAAAATTTTACTACGCACGGAACTTTGCAGAAACTTTATTTCTGGAATAGAATTACATACCTCTGGATAGTCAGCATCGTGATTCCATGGTCATCTAAAGTCGAATTTAAAACAAAACGAAAGCCCAGAAATTCGAATTTCTTTATCGCGTGAACATCTTATTTGTACATTTAAGAAAAAATGTGTTGATGATCCTCCTGTTCGTATTACTCCGACGGAAAAATATTTAGAAAAATTAAAAAAACTTCATAGAATTGTTGAATATGACGGCCGACTGAAAATGATAAAACACATTAAAAACATGCATTATGTTTTTTAAATGTTTAGCTTAAAAAAAAAACTTTATCATGTTTTTAGTAAATATTTTATAAGCACCCTATTTTTCGATACGTCCAATAAATCATGGATGATAAAATCGTGAAATGTTCGCGATTTAATGATTTGGTTAAATTAAGTTACCCATATCATGAAATGCGACCCTTTTATAAAATGCTCGAGCATTTTGTGAAGAGAGTAAATCTACGATAAGACCACGATATATAAATTAGCAACTAGCTAAATATGCATCAAGTTTCTATGAAATTTTGTTGCTTTAAATATTGTATATTTTTTCGCAGGGTGAACACTTACCTGGTATTTGAACCTCAGTTACCGTTTGGCGGATTTAAGGACTCAGGCCTGGGCCGGGAAAAGTAAGTATATGTTTCATTTCCTCAATTCACTTTTATTTTTTCCTGTTTTAACCCAAATAATGAATAAGATCTGGAAATACTAAGAGATTAAGCCTTTTGAGTAATTTACCGAAGGTAGGGTACCCTCCAAAACCAGGACAAAAATAGCTATGCGCTGACATTATGGCAGCGGGATTAATTAAGGCTTACTTATGCTAATGTATTATAATTTTTTTTCAAAGTATTGGTATTACCATTAGTTAATTAATATAATACGTTTGCATTATGATAAACGATTTAGTAAAATTGTGCTAAACTTATTTAAAAGAAGGAAATCATCATATAGTCATGTCATCTTAAGTAAACCGGTGGCCTTCTTACTCAAGCGCATTTAGTGAAATTTGGCGGGCACGAGGAAATACACGATATACTAATTTCTTTATAAATACTCCATTTGTGTACTTTAACTGAACAAAATTGTACAGCATGCCCATAAAATTTATCAATTCAACTCACTAAATGAAATTCAACGATTACGAAAAAATTGCCACCATCTATTCTCTCGGTGTTGCCAAAACATTTACTTATTTGAACTCCCATCTTTCCAAGTAAAATTATGTGAGATTTGACTCAACTTAATAACCACGTCACGTTATTCATGGATGGATATATTTTTTACAATATAAGCCATGGCAAGTGTCATGTACCATTTTTAGATAAACTAAGTTTTTTTATTTATTTTCAGTGGGACCAAAGCTCTGGATGAATATTTGGAAGAAAAGACTGTCACTATTGCTTTGCCGAGAAAGTTTTAGACTATGAGCTATGCGTTTGTTAGTTGTTAAATATTAATGTTTTTGTTTTATTAATAAATGAATTACAATTTTATTTAGTGTCCCGTTATTTCTATACTTAGAAAGTTTGGCTACTAATACGAAGATATTATTAACAAGGTAAATGCAGGCCATTAAACGAACGTTGTGCCGTCAGTTGTACCACAGTAATTAAATTGACAAACGTAAATTAATTAATTAATAATATATTATTAAATAATAATAATCGCCTTTGTGGTCTAGCGGTTCCGATGATGGACTTGACTGCATGAGGTCCCGGGTTCGAATCCCGGGTCGGGCAACATAAAGAAAATTTGGTTTTCCAGTTTTTTAATAAAAAAAAAATGTTGCTCGGAATTGGATATGTGCCCGGATGGCGATAGGCTTGCCACCTATTACATTGTGTCTTCGGCTAGTCGTGGGTGCCCTGGTTGTGCCTTTGCCTGCCTCTTCGGGGATATGGGCGTGAAGATACTTTTTTTTAATATTTAATCATAGTTTATGTAACGTGTAAGGTGATGAATGATATTAAATATAAATTTTATTTCTACTCATCTTCTCAACCATCAATTAAACAAAATTAAATGACTATAGAACACCCAGTAAAACTGATAGCAAAACTGTTGTAATGATCTGGCGATATATGCGTTATGATAATTTGACTTAATAGGGCTATGTTTCACAAAGTATCAGTAAAGCAATCAGTAGTTACTTATTAAGTAAATGACTGAACGGTTAAATCCTTTCGGTAACTTACAACGCGTTTCAGAACCATCTTAACAGTATTTTTATGTGTCGAGTAGTTACTTAACACTCAAGAGGCTGACAAGTGGCAACAACAAATAATATTTGGGTTCCAAACCACAGTTTTGTAAAATTAGCCACTGTTTGTGTCTAATATTTTTCTTGCAAGCAATTTTTTTTAACAAGTTTTTAGTAAAAAAGATATACATTTTATAAAATATAAAGAGAAATCAAAAACAAAACAGAGTTTGTTAAGCAAATTTAGTTTATGACAAAAAAAAACCAAATAAAATTGATTGCATAATATGAGAATGCACTTTTGACGTAACGTAAATGTCATCTGTCTTTTGGCAAGTGTCAATACTCAATAGACAATATGTTGAATATCTTCACGTCCATATCCCCGAAGAGGTAGGCAGAGGTACAACCAGGGCATCCATGACTAGCCGAAAACACCTACAATGTGATAGGTGGCAAAACTATCGCCAACCAGGCACATATCCAATCAAGAGCAACGTTATCTTTTTTAGAAAATTGAAAGTAAAAATTTGCTATTTTTTTTAGCTGCCCGACCCGGGGATTGAACCCGGGACCTCAAGAGGTTAAGTCCGACGGCAGACCGCTAGACCACAGAGGCGATTAATCAATAATATTTGTGGTGATTTTATATATTAAATAAAAAAAAATATATTATAATAATCTTTCTTTAAAATTTATAGAAATTTATCCCAAGCACAGGGCAAGTGCTAAAATAAAAATACGTTGCGAGAAACGAAAGTTATGGCCATTCTAAAATGTGAATTTCATCTGTAATGATGAACTCATTTGGTGGGTACTAAGAATTGTGTATCTATAGGACATAACTACCCGCGTTAACGGGTTAGAAAGGAATTAAAAATTTCGCCACGGGACTTGAATCCTCAGTAGCTCAATTGGTTAGAGCATTCGTCGGCTTGAGACGAAAGGTTACAGGTTCAAATCCTGTCTGGGGCGAAATTTTTTCTTTCTTTAAAATTTATAGAAATATTATATTGATTTTTCAATTTAATTGTTCACCTTGCGTATGATGGACTGAAAACCATCAGTTTTCGTATGAAAAAACATTTCAGAGGCACTACAGAAGCGAGGAAGTCGCAACAACATCCTAAGAATGGTATTATACTGGACCCTTAGTACACCCTTAGCCACTTCCGTAGAAAACCTGGCAATAGGCCTTAAACAAGGAAATTTTAGCCTGGTTACTACAACGAGCAAACATTCGGGCCAACATATTGCCCTCGAGTTGTCATAGCTCTACGTTCCCTCTCAATGTCATCATCATCCCTAAGGTCATCGGTAAGAATATGACCCAGATATTTAAATTTGCTAACCCTATTTACTGTCTCACCGTTTAAGGTGATAGGGGGGACACATTTTCAAGATACCTACCGGTGGCCTTAAAGACCATGTACTGACATTTCTTGACATTGTAGATTAGGCCGTGGGTGCCAGCATATAACTCACAAACTTGTAGCAAATCCCTGATAGATCCCACTGACGGGCTCAACAACACCATGTCATCAGCATAACTGATGCTACTTATGCTAACACCATTAATACTACAGCCCACATGCATGCTGCTCAGCTCGTCTATAAGGTCATTGATATAAAGGTTGAAGAGCTTTGGGGACGTTAAACCCCCCTGTCTCACCCCACACTTCAATCTATATGGCTCCGACAGTGCATTGGACCAACTTATAGTATTGGTTTGGTTGGCGTACCAATATTTGAAGATACTCAATATATCAGCCGGTACACCCCTTTTTCTCAACTTAGAAAAGAGAATATCATAAGAGACAAGGTCAAAAGACTTAGAAAGGTCAAGAAAACAGGCGTATACTATCTTAGGATCTTTATAGTACTAAACAGTATGCTTGAGACTTAAAATAGCACTTTCTGTGGATAACCCAGGCCGAAACCTGAATTGTGCATCGTGGAAATTTAAATATTTTTGCAATCGCTAATCAAGTATACTGTCCAACACTTTTGCCACAATAGTTGCAAAAAAGGAAATAGGACGGTAGTTACCCTTATCCGAAATATCTCCAGTTCTGTTTTTAACGATAGATACTACAATCGTTTTCATCAAATCTGGTGACAAGTAGGAGTGACTGACGCACATTGAAAAGGACATAGAAAGAACCCTGGGCAGGTGTACCCCCGCGTCCTTTAGATGATCAATACCAAGCCCATCGTGACGGGGGCTCTTGCCCCCAGACATCTTTGTAATTACATTTCTGACTTCTTTTGTACTAAATACTGTCACGGGCACTTCTTTCTGGTCATACGAATAAAACCTCAACACCCCCACCCGAGGGACCGATGGGAGATTGCACTCTAAAGTGTACCTTAAACAGGTTAGCAATATTCACAGGCTCACCACAGCCCTCCACACTCACCGGCAGTCCAGGCTTAGCATTTAATTTACGTGTTGACTTCCAAAAATTCTTAAGATTTTTATTAGCTTTTTCACTATCTTATCCACTTTGATTTGATCTTGGTTGTTTTGACACCACTTCAGACGGCTTTTAAAAATTTTACGCGCTATCGCCATTTGTTCATATACAAGTCCAGAAGTGGGTCGGTTACATGCTATCCAATCATTAAACCTAAGCCTTGCCTCCACATGAGCGTTCCACCCCAATAATGGTTTATCCTTTTTAGACCTACACCCCCCTTTTTACTAGAGTATATAGCAGCGTCCGTCAAGATTTTTATAAAATTTTTCTACATATCAAGTCCAGTTTTGTGTTCCATCATGTTGCATACTCCATAGCTGCATTCCTTAAACTGGGAGGGAAAGTCAAATTTGCGCTGCCTTACGCAAAAGTAACAAAAGTTGTGGTAACTAGAAATTTGAGTTTCATTCCTTACACCCCATATAGTATTGTTACATGGTAGCTATTGTTTCATCACCCTTGGTTTTACTGCATTGAGATTTACCTCAATAGAAATAGGCAAATGATCAGATATAAATACATCTTCCCAGATACCTACCTTGATAATTGTGTTTCCTGCTGCCTGTGAGACAACACCATGATCCAGCCATCGCCTACATGAATGTGACTTACTAATAAAAGTATAACTATTAGACGTCAACCCTAAATGTTTAACATCAGCACACAGCCAAGACTGGTCCACACAGAAATAATCTAGCTCTTTAAAAAATAGTTCACCAGGATGCGTGTTGAAATCCCCTAGTATATAGGAGCATTCTGTATTACTACTCTCCTCAACGGCCCTTATCTCACTTAAAATCTCAGTAAATTCTCTATCGAATTAGTAGGCATATAAACGGAGAAAACTAGGATTGTGCGAACCGTGGTTATGTTAATTGTATTCTCTGTCGTTTGGGAAGTAATTTTGAAAATATTTTGTCGTGTTTGAGAGATCGTACTTTCGAAGTGGTCACCGTGGATGGGATGATGAAATACCTATAAAATCGTCAAAAATCCTCCATTTTTTATAGATACCATTGACGTTACAGCTGTGTCGTTATCCTGAGATCAAGACGCTGGTCTGTAGGATGTATAAATATGTTTTAAAGTTAAGTAAATAAAAGGATATTTAACTTTAAATGACTCTGAGTGCACAAGTAGAAATCTCTAATAATTTCGTCTCAGTCCTGCGCGAAATGATATATGGACTTGACTTCATGAGGGCCCGGGTTCGGTTCCCGGGTCGGGCAACAAAAAAGAAAATGTGTTTTTTCCAATATCCTTATAAAAAAAAGTGTTGCCCGGGATTGGATATGTGCCCGGTTGGCTATAGGCTTGCCACCTAACACATTGTAGGATTTAGTATCTTCGGCTAATCGTGGGTGTCCTGGTTGTGCCTCTGCCTACCTCTGAGATATGAACGTGAAGATACTTTAAAATAGTTCCATCCTCCTAGGTTGGCCAATGCACACCTAGTACATATTACTTTTTAATTTGTGATACACACTGCGGCGATCGATTTCACTTGGGTTTGTTTCTGACAAATGTTTTGTGATTACATTGAGTAAAATTAATCAATTTGAGTGGCATTTTGAATAATTTTGTTCAGTGAAAGTGCACAAATAAAACGATCACTAAGAAATTAGTATATCTTATGTTTCCTTGCTTATGTCAAATCTCATTAAATGAGTAGTCATGACTAGGGCTTTGACTAATGAGGTCACCGCTTACTCAAAACGCTGACATGACTTTCTTTGACGGCTTATGACAAATTTGTAATAATAATAATAATAACTTTATTGTACAAAAAACGTTATCACAAACATGAACATAAAGATAATACAGTACAATGGGCGAGCTTATCTTCAGCAACAGAGATCTCTACCAGCTGATCCGTAAAAAGGAAAAACAGAAACAAACATAAACGTAGACAGGTGTAGATACACGATTTGTTGACTATGAAATACTAAAAAAATAATAAATATGTATAAATAAATATGTAAATATATACAATACAAAATACAAATACAAATATTCTTTATTGTACACCATCGACAAGAAATATACATCAGATCTTAAAATTAAAGTTAGAGTACAACAGGCGGTCTTATCACAAAACTTAATAACACTTTTTTTACTTTTTTTCACTGTAAGAAATAATCACTCGAACGTCTAATTCATAAGCAATTGCAAACAATTGCTTATGAATTAGACGTTCGAGTGATTTGGAAAGAAATGGTAATATAGAAATAGGTCGATACTCAGATGGAAAAGAAGGGTTATTGTTCTTAGGCAGTTTAATGATATGAGCATCTTTCCAAGTTGCAGGAATTATGGAACTTGATAATGAACTATTAAATAAGGCAATTATTGCCGACAGTATGTCGTCAAGTATGGGGATGATCATTTTTCAACTAATACCATCACAACCAACGGCATCAAATTCGATTGCCAGGATACTCGCCTTAACCTCGTGATCAGTGACATGATTGCAAATAAAAGTTGGGTATTTCGGCGCAGGTAATCTTGAAAGATAGTCCAATGTTTTAGATTTAATTTGATCAACTACAGAAACTGATGAAGTGAAATGTTTATTTAGTTGATTCAAAACCGGAATATTAGGCGGAAATCTCCGCTTAACATTCCGTATTTATTTTACCAATCCCTAGAGTTTTAAGAAACCTCCATAACCTACTAGAACTTTTTGGATAAGATAATATAGTAGACAATAATTAAGGCCTGAGATTTAATTGCCTAGTCTGTGGTCAAAAGCCAAAAAATTAAGTCGTCAAATAGATATTTTTTTTCGCAATTCAGGCAAAGCACGTAATCTGTACAGCCTTAATTTTTTCAGCGGGATCCAACCTTATAGCTGAAAAAAAAACTGTTGCACGCGCTTACGGATGTGGCTGACAGTCTCGACTTCCAGGGTATCTACGTAACAGAAGTACATCGAGCTGTACAAACTATCGGCTCCGAAGTCACGGTCGTGACCTTAAGTGTTCATACGTCCGAAAGCTATCTGGCGCTCTGGGCGTTTAAAGAGAGCGCTGGAAGAGGAAATAAAAGCAACGACGAAGAGAACGGCGAACCTCCATTAAAAATAGACTTCTGTAGAATAATATTCTTTGCATTTCTCTACGCGTGCCTGTACAGATCACATAGCTGTAATACCGAAACAGACCGGCTCGTTGAGCACATGAAAATGTCTTTTGATTTTGTATCTGAGCATATCCTATCCGCGGAGATTCTTGGTGATTTTAACGCCCACCATGCTGATTGGCTTGGTTCACGTTCCACCGATCACGCGGGAAGATCTGTTCACGACTTGACCCTATCCACAGCCTGCATTGGTATACTCGGTGTTGACATTTCGAGTAATGTTCAATTTCGTGGTGATCTGGAGGAGAAAGCTAAAAATATAGCCTATAAAAAACTTGGTGTGATCAATAAAGCAAGACAGTATTTTAACTCAACCCATCGGTCATAACTATATAAAGTCATATGGAGTCAGTCTCATATGGAGTACTGTTCTCAACTCTGGGCAGAGGCCCCACAGTACCAGTTCCTTCCGTTTGACCGCATTCAACGTAGAGCAATTCGAATTGTTAATGACCGGGCAATTACACATCGGCTTGATTCCTTGGCGTTGCGTAGAGATGTTGGGTCACTCACTGTTCTTTAACGCATCTATCATGGAAAATGCTCTGAAAAGTTGTTTGGTTTAATTCCAGCCGCTGATTTCCTCCTTCGGACATCGAGTAAGAGCTTAAGGTATCATGCCTATCAACTTGATGCTTGGCGATCTACAACTGTGCGATTTCAAAGACATTTTACCCCGTATTTTTGTAGAATCAGTTACCTAGGGTGGAATTCCCAAAAGATTATGACTTAGTAACCTTCAAGAAAAGAGCGTATTCATTCCTTAAAGGTCAGCAACGCATCTGTGATACTCCTGGTGTTGCGGATGATCACTTTCGTTTGCCTCCTCTTCTATAAAAAAAAATTAAAGAAACACTGAAATCGATCAGTCCAAATATTGCTCCTTAACCTATCCTTTACTATTCGTAATGGAGAACTCGGATCCCATGAAAATCTCCATCACAGAAAAGGAAGTCAAACTGCTAGTACAATGTTACAATTTTATTAGTATAGAATTGCTGTTCGTGAAAAATTTAGTGCATTGTCTTACGCCGAAAAACTTTTTCATGAATATTTTGTCTTGGCCTGTGTTAGAATTGAATTTCAAAGATTACTGTTTCTTCGAATATGTCGATAAATTTTGTTCTCAACTCGCCAACGCCTCGAAGTTGACCTGTTCTATGATTTTTTTTTTCAAAAAATGAAAAATTTAACATGATTGGCTCATCCACTCATGCATGTAACGTATGTTAAAAAATTAAGAATTTATAACACACAAAATACAATTACGTACGAGTGTTATGGGTATGATGACTGGCTTTATAGATAGACGACATATTATCTATGCTAGTAATAAAAAGGAATGATTTGATTGTTTGTTTGTTTTTATTAAATACGAAACTTTTAAACCAATTTGAAAAATTCTTTCACCATTACTAACATTATTAACTGGAAAAGGATCCCTACTTTGTAACAATGTAAGACAAGGTGTAAAAATTTAGCTATGTCGTTTATCGCATGCGCTACTGAAACTATTTAACGTATTCATAACTACAAAAAAGCTCGCGACACCATATCTTACTATTGTAGTTAGTTCAAATGACTCACTCATGCATTTTAAAAATTAATAAAAATGATGACCACATTCGGATCATGTTATTCATACCTGCATATTAACCCTCATCCAAATAAATAGTTTAGTATTTAAGAATCTTTCAATTCCTTGAGATTGCTTTTTGAACCATTCAAATTAAAAAATCCGTCCAAAAGATTTAATTAATTAATATTTCATTCTAAACAAAATAACCTATGCTCGAAAGTTATGAGACGTCAATGCGGTGTCGTCCCTGCTTGAGCTAGTGACCTGATCCGGCTTCGCTCAGGTAGTAGAACATACGACATAATCCATATTCCATACTAATAACAAAAAGGAAAAAAAATGTTTGTTTATATTGAATAGGCTCCGAAACTACTGCACCGATTCTAAAGTTTCTTATTCTACCTCAGTGTAGCCTAGAAGCAACACTCCCTATTTTTGTAATTTTCTATCAAAACAGTAAAAAAATAAAAACCCAGACACACTTATATTTTTTTTTGTTATCATCCAAAATCAAAGTTCATGAGTGATAGAGGGTTAAAGTGAAATAAAAAACAGGTTTGCACTCCGGGAGTGCCGGCAGAAGTAAAAACCGGAATATGAATGTTGTGCATTATTGATATTTTGGAATGGTTGGGGAATAATTTTGCACTAATAGCTCTAATTATCAGTATGAAAGTACTATCATTTAGGTGGTAGAATACAACATTCATTTATTGCGCTATCGTACACAAACATGACAACACGAACATTTGCGCAAGTAGCCTGCGCCGTCCTACGAATTTTCAATCAGGTCACGTGTCCTGAGGCGAGTTAAGATGTTTTCATCCATTCCAAAAACAGTGCGCAACGCCGCTAAAGAAGTTTTCACTACAAAAAATATTTTTGATAAATAAAAGTGCAAATCTAAAATCAAGCAAGTTCGTATCAGTAAACACTTATTTTCAAAATATATGTCACAAATCTGACCTATCTGAAGATGTTTTCGTAACGTGTAACGTTAACGTAACGTGAACGCAGGGCGGAAAGAAAAAGTCGACTAAGTATCTCAATAGCGCTCGGGAAGCATGTTGCGTGAGACCCTCTCGCCCCGCTCCGTTACGTCATACCACCAAATAGACCGCAAAATCGCCTACTGCGCAGCTTAACCGCCAGCGTTAAGCATTTCACACACGGCCGCTATAATATAAAAATATACATTACAGTACGATACATCTTATTACAACTTTCTATAGAAATCGTCAGGAGACCACACACGACAGCTATAATGTACATTTTTACATCTTCGTATCTAAAGTTGCAGAACGATATGAAAATATACATTTACATTCCGATACATCTCTATACATCTTAATACATCTCAATACATTTCCTTACGAAAAGGATGTTTAAAAAATTGCTGTTACACACAGAGATACCACATAAAGGGTTTCGTTAGCGTCCATCTCCAAGAAAGTAAGATAGAACCCATTTTCTGGCGTTTGTCCGATGTACGGTGTAGGTACAAACCAAACTTGTACAAACAGTCTGTCTGTTCCCTTCCATTTTTCAATTTTATGTTTTTGGCACATTTGGCAATACGTACATCAAAGTCACAATCCGAATCATCTTCTGATGAACTATCTATTAAATCTAATTGTAAGTAACTAGACGGGTCCACGTAAATATAATATAAAAATAAGAACAGCCTGTATAACAGATCAATGTCTAAAAAGTGCGTCAATCGGGACGTATGCTAATGAAATGAAGGGAAAGATACATTACAATACCTACTGTGTGTGTGATACAGTGATGTAATGTAAAGCTGTACATCCCGGGATGTAATGTATATTAATGTACATTATAGCTGCCGTGTGTGAAGGCCTTTATTTATACGTGATGCGATATTGTACCTTTATATATAATACCGTATAAATGTAATGTGATATAACATGTATATCACTTATGTGCATGTAGTGAAAAGCAGATATTTCAACATTACAAAGCAAATACTCCAATTTCAATTATTTCTTTAAGTATAGATAAGCCGATTGCACAATATTAAATTTCTTTACAGTACAGATATGTTTTTATCAATTTGATAGTTGCAATAATTATATCATAGTGTTAATGTAAATTAAACATGACTGGTTATTTTTGTTCTAAATGAAGGACTAAAGCCCGGTTCCTATAATAAACGAACCGTTACCCGTTAGTAAAAACCATTGGTTATCTAAAATTAACGAAACGTTGCTCATCGTTACACAAATTGCTTTGTTTTATCAATAGTATATACTATTCGTATAAAAAACTACCGTGCCGTACTATAAAAACTAGTTTCTTGAATATAAGAACCGGGCATACCTGAATGAAAGCAAACAGATTTCCTAACAGTCACACTACGGCTATTGACAAAAAAGCTGAAAACGGCGCGTTTCCAACATGAGTCTGGTAACTGAAATGTTAAGCCTCTTGGGTGAGTACCGGCTACGCTGCCCTCCAAAACCAAACACGACAGTGGCAGAATTAGGGTTTTGGATATGGTGGCAGGAAGAGGTATGGTTGTGGTAACAATCCCGTCACGTTATTGTGAAACTCTGCCACCTTATGTAAGTTATTTTAAATCAATAAACAAGCAGAACAAAGCAAACAAGCAGACGGACAATAAAAATACATTAAAAAATCACTCAAATACGTAAAATATTTGTCAGATCAACATCTAGACCGGTCGGGAGCAAAAGTTTAGCAGAAAAGCGAAGAATTTTGGTTTCACATAACAACAAACAATAAAAAAATTAAAATAACCATTTTCAATATTACTTAGTTAGATTTTGGCAATAACGTAGGTCCAAGAGACACAAGAAAATCCGTCGAGGGCTGCCATCAATATTTAAAATTTTATGCTTAACAAAAAATATATCCAAATTGTTCACATTGATACTGAACTACGGAACTAGTTAATATAATCTGCTTAAGTATCGAATTCTGTCGATTTTTTTACTACATATAGCAAGTAAAATGGTAACATTGGTTTGTACAAACAAATGTTTACTAGAACGCCCTCTGTTGAGTTGTTAACGTAACATTCACCTAAAACATGCACCAATCAAATCAAAACCTATCACTGAAAACTGTATCAAAATCGGACCGTGGTTTTGGACATAAATGGTAAAATTGATTTGCACAAACATCATTTTATTAACGGCGTTGCTCACTTTTTTGGAATGGGTAAAAACTTCTCAACTCGTGTCAGATTCGTAAGACAAAAATTCGTAAGACGGATAGTTTTAATGCAACATTCCATCGCTAGCGCTTTAAAGCTACGACAAGCGTAAAACTTTGTATGTAATATTAGACGTCTTTAATTTATTCAGCGCTTTATTTGCTATTTTATCACAATAAGTTTGAATTGAATTAGAAAGCGCTTAAGCCCTTAACTATTTAATGTTCTGTGTAATATTATTAAACACTTTGTTTCATTCAGTACTTGATTTGCTATTTTATCACAATACACTATTGAATGGAATCAGATAGCCTTAAAATGCAGAACTGTTAAACGTTCTATGTTATATTATTAGATATTTTATTTTATTCAGCGCTTTATTTGCTATTTTTTCACAATAAACTTGAATAGAATCAGAAGACGCTTAAACTCTTAATTGTTTAATGTTCTGTCTGATATTATTAGACACTTTATTTCATTCAGCACTTGATCTGAAGTACTAAATAATTGTACTGTAAAGTGTAAACTGTTTCTTGCTTTGACTGCTTTGCAGTTTGTGGTAGATAAAATAGATATTAGTTTAGTAAAACATCTTTTGATTTGTTTGGGACTTGCTTGTTGACTTGGAACTGAGAAACTATGATTTTAGGTAGGTTAATAGAAATTACAATACATTATTGTGAAAAAGTTTTTTCGAAAAAAATGCAAGTTTAACAAAGGAAATAGTAATGGAAGGAAAATCAATAAACACATAAATTTTACATTGAATTGAATTATGTTTAAGTTTGAAAAAAATTAATATTTCATCATATTTTATCTCATAAGTATTATTTTTGTATGTATATGTATACATATTATTTTAACTGACCGAGGTAAATTATGCAGTGGCCATACTAGTATATAACTTACTGAAGTTTCATAGTGTAGCACAGAGTACTAATAGGTAGATACTAATAGTACTAGTAAGGTATCAAAGTACATTTTACGGATTGTACGATTACAGTGCGAACCAAAAAATGTCCGATTAAGCACAAGACTGTTGTATTATACTACATAAATGACAGTTCTTTCATACTGATAATTAAAGCAATTCGTGGAAAATTATTCCCTAACCAATCAAACATCAAAAATGCACAACGTTAATATTCAAGTTTTCACTTCTGCCGGCACTCCCGGAGTGCAACCCGTTTTTTTTGTACTTACAACAATGTGATTCGAACTGCTTATATCAAGTTGATTTTATGTTTTTTATCACGTTAAGAGCTCATATTTATTTGACGATGACTGTACCTCGACTACCGGCCTATGTTAATAATGTATCTAAATCTAATGGATTTCAAGCGATCTAGATAGCTGCGTATCCGGCGGCCTATCCCATTCTTAATTGCCATATTTATCCTGTTCACAGATATGTTAATGGCAAGCGATAACATAAAAATGGATCAAAATATAAATCTTAGACAGCAAGTTTTGGATTAGGATTGATTATTAATATTGGCCGTACGTCGTATAACGCGAAGCGCGAGGGCAATACCTAACTTTTCTCGAAGCGTATTATTTATTCTTTATTTTGAACCTTCATAACTTTGGTTTGGAATATTCTCGTTATACATAATTTTTAGGATACGATTTCTGTAGAATGCTTACTAATTTAATCTCGTGGAGATTCAGGAATACTATAAATTATTTTGTATTCACAGACGAAATAATATTGAAATTGAAGTTGTTTCTTCCTATTTCTGCGTTATCCTTTGTTTACTTTCAGACTAAACTCAACATAGCCTTGACATTATGGGGATGTATGAGTATTACGTCATAATAATTCGTAAAGACAACTATAATCTAATTTGGTTAATTAGACAGCCTGTATATTTCGTTTGCACGCACCCCGTTAGTGTTCTATATTTACCTGTCACGATGATTTTTGTTATAAGTATTTCGTATATATTTGTGTCGAGATTTTGGCACAAAAAAGTAGTTCTGTTGGTGACTCTGAAAGAACCGTACACAATGGCTCCGGAAGTGAAATATACAAAGGTTAATTTTTTTTAGTTTTGATGTACTTCATTTTTTAACAGCTGTTATTATAAGTCATAATTCATAAACTGGAATATGTCTTAGTCTATCGTTTTGATATTTTCATATGATAGAAGGAAAAAGTAAATATCTTTCACCTGCTCAATTTTAATTACAAAATTGCATTAAATTTAATTTCGTAGTTTTATTGCTATTTACGAAGAAAAACGCAAGCAGTCGTGTTTTAAAAAGATAAAAATAAATATTCTCAATTACATTTTTGGACTTCTCTAGTCAATCCCTAATATTAAAATTTTAAAGACAATTTTAAGTTTCAATTGTTTCAGCAATAAAATAATGTCATATACCAACATTAAATAAACTTGTGATATTAAATCTGCGTAAACTTGTTAGTAAATTATAAGAACAGATTTGACTATTAATTCGTACTATTGGATGACACTACTAGTAAATGATGTATGTTTTTTTATAATGATAGTTAAATAAATAAAATACATGTTTCGGTCTTTGCAAATTTAGTGTAACAATAAATCAAGGCACAATAAAAAATATTATAAGTTAGTTTCTAATTTTAATTGGTAAACCGTGCAAATGAAAATTAAAGTGAAATCGTATTATATAATATAGTATTTGTATAATAGTTTTGACTGACTTAAATATGGGTGGAGTATTAATGTTAAACTAACTACACCGGAGAACTTCATTCTACCTGTTCAGTTGGGATGGAAAAATAAACTATTATTTTCCCAATTTACCTTGCAATTTTACCGGTTACCTCTATTTATATAGAGGTTCTTATGAACCTTCTCCTGACGATAACAGAATAAAAAAAGTCAAATCGGTGTTGTCGTTCGGAAGCTATGCGTTTAGCGACATATTCAGCTATACGTTTTTATATTATAGATTTTTTGTACGTCTAGCATATCGTCAGTCATTTAAGAACTGATTTAAAAATTACGTTTTGTTTGGAAAAGCATATTTACGATCCCATTGCAAATGTTCCCAAGTTGTGGTCTTAAGATAGAAACCCAAAGACTTTGAGGGTTTTCTTTAGATTTTTCCATTGATATTTTGACGACACACTAGGTATTAAAATATAGGTCTTTTTTGCCTATAAATTAAAAATAATGTAAAAATCTAAAAGTTCCTAACTTAAATATGAACCGATGTGATTAGTTTGAAAATGTTTAATATAACAGAGTACGTAAATTAGAATATTCTACCCACAGGAGTTGAAATTTTTCTTCCAGATTGATGTGGGTCTGATTTTAGGATATGTACTATCTAACAAAAAAAGACGTTATTTAAAAATATAGAATTACTCTGTGAAAGTTGTGTGTGCGTGGTGGTTAAAAATACAATTTCCATACCGTGCAATAACATTTTACCAAAATTTCAATAAAAGATAGGTACTTGGGTAATGAATAAGAATATAATTTTTGTAAATTTATTAGTAAAAACATCAGGTGATCTTAACTTCAACACTTGTAACATTTTCCTTTGCATGTGTGAAGTATCATAGCATGTGTCGACACTACATTCCGCTTGGCTTACGCACAAACAGCAAAAAGTTGTGTTCTCTTTTATGTTCGTTATTGAGAGATGGCTCCAACTCAACTTTTTTATTGATAACTTTTTGTAAGTCTGAGCTTTAAAATTACAATTCTTTTAGATCTTCATTAACAACGAATGGGTAGATGCAGTCAGTGGAAAGACATTTGAAACAAGAAACCCTCACAATGAACAAGTGACAGCAAGAATCGCTGAAGGAGACAAGGTAAATTTTTAAAAATAGCGAATTAGTTCAGTTTGACGATTAGATGTCTTATCATTTTTACGTGGTCTTAGGTACATTGATAAATATTTATCAGACAATCATGATTAATGTACTTTTCAGGGGTCTGTAGATAAATGGCAAAATTTGGAATCCATAAAATATATTCATCATGTCTATTACAGACTTTTTTAACGAAACTGTAACAACTGTACTACAGAAACTTAGAAAGTAGATGTATTCTGTGATCTGAATTAAGGGTTTCACACAAAAATAGAAAAAGCAATAAATTTTGGGGAGTCCAGGCTTAGAACTGAAACTCAAAAATATTTTTTATCAAACTCATACGTATAGGGTCTTCAAAATAATATTTAGGTATTAATTTATTTTTCTAAACTAAATAGTAGACTCTTTCAAAGTGGTAAAATGTACCCGCTCCCCGCTCACATTCTCATTTCATAGCGATTCACATGGATTAACATTTCGATAGAAAATAGCGATTAGGTTTGGCTGTCTACGTATTTTTACTTCTTTATTATTATGAAACATAAAAATATCTCAACCACCTTGAATATCTATTATAGCGTAAACAGGCCACGGTTCTCTCTTCTTCTCTTGCTTTTTCCATTAGAGTAGCCACGTGTGTGTTCGCTCTTTTTACCATAAAGATATAGGTACATACATGTACATTATAAAACTTCTATGATAAAACTATGAAAGTTATATAATAGAATATTATATACATTTTAGGCAGATATTGATGCCGCAGTAAAGGCAGCGAAAGCAGCTTTCCACCGGAATTCAGAATGGCGACTGTTGAGTCCCAGCGACCGAGGAGTTCTCCTGAATAAGCTAGCTGATTTGGTTGAACGTGACGCAGAATATTTAGCTCAACTGGAGACTCTAGACAATGGCATGATCGTTGCCAACGCTCCGTTGCTCATAGATAATTCTAAAAGATTCATCAGATACTTTGCAGGCTTAGCAGACAAGGTTGAAGGGGCAACAATTCCAATAGGTAACAACATATCTTTTTTAACCTACTTTGTGAGAATGTGTAGTTGAAATCTTACAATTAAATTTTAAGGAAGTAATCTATAAAAATAAGAAAGAATTCTTAATGAATTGAGCTGAAATTCGGTTACTATAAACTTAAGTAAAATGTAGAATAATAAAGCCTGTGTAGCGTAACTCAAGAAGAACTTCCAAAAGCATAAAATAGCGGTATACACGTATCAAATGATTATGCTGAAAGAAATACGAAAATAAATATTGTACTTTTATTCTTCAAGTGTGCACATTGAGAAGATACTCTATTCTGTAAAAGGTCTTAAAGAGTCTTAATAAAGTAATTAGCTTTAAATACAATAGAGATCAAACAATAACACGTTAATGATGAATAAAAATAAACCCGCTAAGTTTTTTTCCGAGGATTATCTGTGTGTGGCCGCGTCCTGATCCGGTAATAAATTTTAGTAATAAATAGACGCGACATAAGTGCCTTTTGTATGGGGTATGTGGAATAAACGAATTTCTTTCCTTCTTTTAAGCTCATTGATTAAGGGAGCTAATTACAAATACTAGTACAGCCCTATCCCGTATCACCTTGTGCAGTACGTGTTATTCGCGGACCCCTTTAAAGAATAGGCCACCTAATAATTAACTAAGAAGCTTGGAAAAGACGAATGATGGTTCGTCATAGTTTTGCGCCGCACATGCACCTACTCCTTACCTGTTTCTACTGTCTGAACCAAAGCGTTCGTCATAGTCGTGTTGAGAAATATAGAGTAAAATAGCCTATTTTTAAAGAAATTAGAACGTAAACAAGTAGATCAATTTCCTGATAGTAAGAAATTCACGCCGTCTAGAGACACCAAAGGTGGTAATGGTGGCAATGGCAACTAAGGCCGGAATGTTAGGTCTCGTCCAAAAGTAAGTTTATCGGCTACCTTATTCATCAAACTGAAACACGTCAACGGCAAGCGCTGAGGTTATAGCGGCAGGAATAATTAAGGCGGTGGTACCAATCCGATCGAGTCGCAGTAAAACTCTACTCCAGTAAACCCATAAATCAAATTTATTCAATTAACCTCTCTGTATTAATTTTACCAAACAACGCATTCTATCATAGAAGTGTGTTGGCGACGTGTTTTTCTCACTGCGATTTTTTAGCTGCTTGCTTGTCGTTTTATATTTTAATGTAAATACTGATTTTAGGTGGTGACAATTTCTCTTATACCCTTAAGCAGCCTATCGGTGTCGCTGGTCTAATCTTACCATGGAATGTCCCACTTTCTCTACTGCTCATGAAACTTGCTCCAGCCTTAGCATCAGGTAAGATATTGAAACTATTTAAGTACTGAAACCGTGTTAAATGCGTGATATAAGTCTCTATCTCTAGCTAGAACAAGAGGCACAATGTTTATTAATTTTAGTAACTAGCGAGTTTGATTTAGGCTTGCTGTACAAAATAATATTCCGATGTTAGGGTTCATTTATGGTCAAACAAAAGTTGTATGGTCGTAAAACGGCTTAATGTCGCAGGTCAAATATGACAGACTATGGAAACTGTCTTCGAATATTCAAAAATATACTATCACAAACACTCGTTGCCAAAAATGTTTACTTGCAAAATCCATGAACAATAACAAACTTCTGTGGGAAAAACATGAAGAATATAACATACATAAGCAAATAAAATAATCATGTTTCTGAACTGTTAAATATAAAATCTTCCCTCCCTTATTGAATCAACTAATTTCATTAAAATTTACAACTTATTGCTCTAAAATTTACATGTAATTTAAATATGATATTATATAGTATAGATATGGACAGTAAATCTGCCACTTAAACTTACTCCTTTGTTAAAATAGTATTTTGGTGAATCTCAAATCTGAGGGTACTCCGGATGGGATAATTTCTTCCATTTTTAAAAATGTAAGACATATTATTGGACCTGTTTTGGTTCACATTTCAAACATATGCTTTGATCAAAGTATATTTCCAACTTCTTTAAAGCAAGCTATTATCACTCCTGTTAATAAAGGTGGAGATATTGAAGATATTAATAACCATAGACCAATCTCGGTTTTGTCGGTCATATCCGAAGTTCTTGAGAAGTTGCTTAATACAAAGCTTATGAAATATCTGAATAAATATAAATTATTGTCGCCGTACCAATTTCATTTTCGAGATGGTAAATCTATTGAAGACATAGCTCTGAGCTCATCCATAATATATATCATATATCGTTCGATACTGTTTCCATATCAACAAAGCTATTCGAAGACTATCTTACTAATAGAAAACATAAAGTGCGGATGGGTAATAATTTTAGAATGGACACTATTGTAGCTTATGGTGTTCCCCAGGGAAGTGTTTTGGGGCCTACACTATTCTTAATATATATCAATGACTGCAATATGCGTATACCGGATGGTGAAATAATTGCTTAATTCCACTAAAAACTTTGAAACAGCCATAGTTTTTAGTGGAGCAATATGGGCTAAGGTTAAAAGTAGTACTGAAGAAGGTATGTCAATTGTGAGTCAATGGTAACCTAGAAATGAACTCACACTTAATACACAGAAAACTAACATATAAACGTTCATAGCTGTGATAATCCTGCAAATATTAATTTTAACTGTCCATTTATTAATATGGGTAAGAACACAAAATATCTAGGTATTATAATCAAAGAACAACTCTCTTAGTACCCACAACTTGAACAAGTTACGAATAGAAGAAAAAAAATTAAATTGGATTTTTAAATCATTACGACGCGTTATATTAAACAAACTAAAATCATCCAATAGTAAAAGCCTTATAAGTAAAATCTACATTGCCTTAGCACATTCTGTATCACCGTACTGCATGTCTGTATGAGGAGGTGCAGCTAAAGCTAAGATTATTACTATTGAACGAGCACAGCCTTATTGGTCGAGTGGGTAGCGTATACGCCTAATTACACCTACCAACCGCGTGACTCTGGTTCGATTCCCGACGGGGCGGGCATTTGTGTGATGAACATACACGCTGCCGCATACACACGCGCACACACACACACACACACACACACACACACACACACACACACACACAATTGTAATTTTTAAAGAGGGGAGTCCTCTGGGACAGGCTTGTTGTGCCATGCGATGCTATGTCAATAATAATTATTATTTTAAAGTGTTTTCTTTGTTTAACTATATGTAGATGGTGAGGTGTGACATCTTCTTTATTAATTTCATGAAATGACCTTACTATTTTATTATTTTTTTTATTATTATTTATTTAAGAGGTTTTATTATTATTTTATTATCATTGATCGCCAGTGTGGTCTAGCGGTCTGGGTGTTGGACTTGACTGCATGAGGTCCCGGGTTCGAATCCCGGGTCGGCCAACAAAACGTAACTTGGATTTTTCCAATTTTCTAATTAAAAAAAATGTTGATCGGGATTGGAAATGTGCCCGGTTGGCGATAGGCTTGCCACCTATCACATTGTGGGTCTTAGTGTCTTCGGCTAATCGTGGGTGCCTTGGTTGTACCTCTGCCTACCTCGTCGGGGATATGGACGTGAAGATCCTTTTTTTTATTATTATTTATAATAGAATATCTATTAGGTATCTGTCAACCTAATGTAACTCGACTTGCAAATACTATACTATATTACCATTGTACAACAACTACTTTTCTTGAACTTATAACCCTGGATTTGTCAGTACACTTTACAAATAGCTTATTTTATTTCTGGTTTAATTCATTGCATTTATAACTGTTTCTCTCCTTGTTTCTTTCTAAGCACATTCCGTTAAAAAGTGTTGGACATCTTCCTTTTTGTCGCAAACATCACAATCTAATGATATAACTTCCTGAGTCAAAAAACCAAAATCAAATTACCGCTTTAAGACGAGTGGTAGTCGATCTTTTTAAAAATGATACGAGGTTATTTGTCTTTTGCTGTGATTAATCGATGCCATGCGATTTCTTTCTTATATTATTTGTAAACCATGCAGTTATTGATGCATATTGTTAACATAACAACTCGATTCTTTCAATGGAGCGAATATAATATCTAGTATCCATACTGTTCCAAATTTGTCAGCGTAAACCCATTCGGATATCGGGATAAAAGTAACCTATACTCTATCACTCTTCAGCCTACTACTTATCTCTATAAAGCGACGTGAAAGATGAAACAAACACTATAGGTTATTATATATTCATGCAACATTTCAGTTTATCCGTAATCGGAAAGTGGATTTATCCGTAATGCAAAGACTTGCAATATTCCCATACAAACATGGGAACATGTTAATGAAGCTAAATAAAAACTATTAAAAAGGTCTGCTGCAAACAGTAGGACATGAAGCAGTTAGGGTCAGCAATTCAAGCTATTGAAATTAGCGGAAGCAAGGAGTGGTAATCTCATCAGGTTTGGCCATATTGTTGGTGCATTCTTCACAACATTTGCAAAAAAAATGGATTACATATGAATCACATTCAAAACACTTCTATAGGTTGTACTGTGGTGGTTAAGCCGGCAGAGCAGACTCCACTGACTGCGCTTGCTGTAGCAGCACTAGTGGCAGAGGCGGGCTTCCCACCCGGTGTGGTGAACGTGGTCCCAGGCTATGGGGAGACAGCTGGCGCCGCGCTCACACGCCATCCCGACGTGGGGAAGATATGTTTCACTGGTTCCTGTGAGGTAAGTTGTATTGTAGTGTAGGTAGTCTAGGGAGCAGACTCAGCTGAAGGTGCTGTCACACTAATTTAGCTTCACCAAATTTATTCAGTTATTTCTATAGTTAGTAGTAAAACCGCGACGTTTATTAAGCCAACATACAAATTATTATCAACTATTTTCCCTGTGCGAGTCTGGGCTTCCTTGCAGAATAGACCATATGCATTTCTGTCAGGCATCTCGTAAAAGGCGAGCATAGGCTTACTGTCACTAACGTCGTGACATTCGACTACGTGGTAGAGTTTCGCTGCGACTAGCCCCGATTGGTATCACCACCTTACCTATCCCTGTCGCCATAACGTCAGTATTTGCCATTAACATTTTTCGATTCGGTGGATAAGGTAGCCAGTAAGCTTACTTTTGTTCGAGGCCTAATATCCCAGCCTCAGGTTGACAACGCACCGTTACCACCTTTGGTGTCTCTAGACGGCGTGAACTTTTTACTAACAGGAAATCCGTTTGCTTGTTTGCCTTCCAGTACAATAAAAAAAATATATCCAAAAAAGGAGAAGTTCCACAAACTGACTGTACCTCCTATACTTGCTGTTCAAGTTATGTCTAAGTTTTACTTTCAAAATGTTTCTCGGATAAACTGATATTTTTTTTATTCAAAAGATAATTTTCGTTTGTTGCCATATCTTTTTCTTTGTTTCGGAACCGACAAGTGGTATTTGTGGTGTAAAACGCATTTTGTTAATATGCTGTAATTCCGATCTGATTGTAGTTTAATAAAAACGCCAAAACACTTAAATACCACTTGTACTGTCTGTGTAAATAAATCGTTTATTCTGAATCTCCATCCACCGCGACTTATACTTAAAGTCAAATATTGCATAATTTTTCCAATTTAGCTAAAATGCGTAGGTAATATTCACTCACTTATAAGTTATACGTTAACACCGTATTTCGTCGCTGCGACTTTAAGACTTCCTATGTGTCACTTTTGCCAAAAAATTTTTTTTAAAGCCAGTCGATCCCATATTTTGAAGCACAATCGAATGCAAAAACTCCCAAGTGTATGTGATGTCTCTATCGTAATTGATTTATCAAATTCAGTATCTCCAATGTGTAGGAGTTTTTAGTTGAATGCCATACTCGTGATCTTTATTCAATTATTGTAATAAAATATAGTGTAATGTTACTGGTAATTAATTTACATCTTGTTTAATAGACTACTCTCAAAATCTACCACTATTATCAGAGCGCGTTATAATTATTTCTGATGGGTGCGGACATCAAAACCGTAACCAAATATTGTCAAGTGATCTAAGCGAAATTAGTATCCAACAACTTTACCTAGAAAAGGGGCACGCTATGATGGAGGTTTATAGTCTTTATTCCACCATAGATTACATAACCCTAATGAGACAAGCTCGACCGCAAAAGCGCTATACTGTCAAATCTATTCATTATGATTTCTTTGCCAATTTCCAAGAGATGGAATCCAACTTAAAATCCATACGACTAGGCAAAATGAAGGGAGATCTTGTCGTGGTGGACATTAGGGGTCTCAAATATTTATCCGATTGATCCATACTATATAGGTTAAGACATGTCAATGAATGGTCTATGCTGCCGTACCGAAGAAATAATCAAAGTCACGGACTGGTATCGCCAAATAGATTATATAGAACGCCTTTAAGAATTACTGAGAGCAAGCTTAAACTTGAAGATGTTAATCTTCAAGAACTAAAAATGGTAATAGATCAATCAGGATTAGCATACCTTTTATAACGCATCACAATTTAATCCTGGTACCTAAAGCATGGTCATATAGTTGTCAGAAAATAATGTGCACTTTAATTTGTAACTTTTCTATTATGTAACTTCACTTTTATTTTTATTGCTAACTATCCAAACAAGTGTACTCTAAAAAATAAATTTTATTTTGTTGGATATGATATCTTTTTTCATTAAAATTGAAAAAGGAATATAAGTTCAATATCTCTGATGTGATTACATAAAGCGCAACTTAAATCTGTTTTGTGTCACCTGAATTTGTTTTATTTTTTTTACTATGATACCATTTTTCATGTTAATTAAGAATGAAAATGTAATAAGTAATAAATAATGTAGCTGATTCCTACATTTTTCGGTGTAATTTGTTTTATTTTATTTTTTTCAGTAGACGGTTTTTGTCGATTTTTTCTTAAAATAGATTTTTACACTTATGAGGCCTTAAAGTCACAACGACGATTAAATAAATGCACTTTTTTAAGTTTCCATGTTCCATTTAAAATATTCAGTATTAAATCTTAGAATGTAATTTATGTTTAGTATTCCAAGTATATATTATATAACAAATAAAAAAATTACAATAGTAAATTGATTTTTGATAAATTTCTAATATATTTTAAGTAAAACATTTTAAAAGGTATTTAGGTATCTAAAAACACATGCCTAGTAGCATTTTAAAATATAAAGAAGTGGGAATTTCTTAATTTCACATACCGCTGTTCAATGGTGCAATTCGTTTACGCCACATTTGTGGTCCTTCGAGACGGATTTCTTTATGCATCAGAATGTTTTTAACAATAACCTTATATTTTTACTTATCAAAATCTCAGATCCGGTGGTAGTTTATAAAAATGTCGACGTACTACTTGTATGGTTCACGTGAATAAAGATTTATCTGATTATGATTTTTTAGATGCACGTATTCTTTAGCCAATACATGTTTTCCTATCACAAAATTTGTTTTGCTTGTTTGCTTTCCAAAAAACATTAATGAAGATTAGTAGTGTGTTTGTAACACATGCCTAGCATTTTAAAATTTGAAGAAGTGGAAATTTTAGTTAGCTCCTTTGTGTAAACGTTTTACTTATAGGTATTTATGTGTATGTACCTAATTTTTAAAATAAAAAAAAAAACTTACAAGATGGCTGAAAATGTTGTCGCATGGTTTTCCAGGTTGGAAAGCTGATACAACAAGCAGCTGGCAAGAACAACCTCAAGCGGGTCTCTCTGGAACTGGGCGGAAAGAGTCCTCTGGTTATCATGGATGACGCTAATTGTAAGAATTTTTACCTCCAAACATTTTTGGTTGGAGTCATATCATCCCAAAATAAATGAAAAAACGTTTTACTTTTTCATCATTATATAGGTAGTATCTATAGAGGTCGATAGGGTGCTATCGACCTCTATAGACCGTGAAAATAGACATCACCTGTCAATTAGGATTATGCCGCGCTTGCCTAGCAGCAAAAGCACCAGAATTTAATTTACGGAAATAATGTTTTTAACAATAACCTTATATTTTAACTTATCAAAATCTTAGATCTGGTGGTAGTTTATAAAAATGTCGACGTACTGCTTGTTTGGTTCACATGAATAAAAATTTATCTGATTCTGATTTTTTAGATATGCATCTAAAAATCAAAATCAATACATGCGTATTCATTAGCCAATACATGTTTTCCTATCACAAAATTTGTTTTGCTTGTTTGCTTTCCAAAAAACATTAATGAAGATTAGTAGTGGACTATAAAAAACATTACTTAATTCCTGTCACAGAAACGTTGAGATGAACAAAATAAAACTTTCTAGCAGCAATTTGAAAAGTGCTTATTAAAATCGGTTAAACTTACTTTATAAAATATGAACTTGCAGTGGATGCAGCGGTTCAGTACGCTGGATATGGTGTCTTTGTGAACCAAGGACAAGCATGTATAGCTGCTTCGAGGCTGTATGTACAGTCTGGCATCTACGACAAGTTCGTCGAGAGGGCTGCACAGTTTGCTAAGAACCTCAAGATTGGCGATCCTTCAGATCCCACCACTCAACACGGACCTCAGGTAAAATTTGTGTTTGCTCTTGTCGAAAATTATAAAGTTGATTCTAAAATTTTAAATCAGGCGACGTATGAAGTGTGACGGGCATCCTTAAAAGTGACCTTTTTTTCAGATTGACGATATAATGTTCAAAAAAGTGCTCGGGTACATAGAGAAGGGTAAACAGCAAGGCGCGCGTCTGCTGACGGGAGGGAAGCGGGTCGGCAGCTGCGGTTACTATATCGAACCCACCGTTTTCGCTGACGTCACCGACGACATGATCATTGCCAAGGAAGAGGTGCGATATACTTGCATTTTAACCTAAGATAACAAAATATCTAAATAGATGATTTCACTGTATTTTGTAACTGATTGAATGAATGAAAGATTGATTTGTTACTTTATCAGAGAATTGAAATGTTTTTTGTTATGTTTTGCGCAGATCTTTGGCCCAGTACAAAGTATATTGAAATTCGATACATTGGAAGAGGTCATTGAACGTGCCAACAATACCGATTTCGGTCTAGCAGCAGGAATCTTCACCACCAACCTCAACACGGCGCTACAGTACAGCAAGCACGTTGAGGCTGGAAATGTGTGGTAGGAACTTTTACATTTTTTGTTAGGGAGCAGTTTTTTTTAAGCAATTATTTAAAGTTTAACGGATGCTGGGTGTTAACACTCAAAAGTGAGAAACAATTTTATATCTATATCTATCATCCTCTACCACGAAAGAAAACATCGATAAAACTTGTGACCTCGTACTGGGTGACCGACGTTTGACCATTGGTAAGATAGCTGAGATAACAAACATTAGTTATGGCCAGGTGCAACACATAATAACGGAAGAGTTGGGGTTCCATAAGGTTTCTGCTCGCTGGGTCCCGAGGTTGCTTTCAGCTGAACAAAAACGAGTTCGATACACAATTTCGCGAGACGGTTTGGAACTTTTTGAGACTGATCCCGAGAACCTTTTGTCTAGATTTGTTACCATGGATGAAAGCTGGGTTCAACACCATACTCCTGAATCAAAGCAACAATCCAAACAGTGGAAAAGATCAGACTCTCCTACATCGAAAAAGGCTAAGGTCGTTTTGTCGACTAACAAAGTCATGGCTTCTGTTTTTTGAGATGCGAAGGGCATTTTTTTGTAAATTATTTACCGAAAGGTCAAACTATAAATTCTAGTTATTATTGTAACCTTTTACGAAGACTCCGGGAATAAATAAAAGAAAAAAGGCCGGGAATGTTGCGTAAGAAAGTTTTGTTTCATCAAGACAATGCACGTGTTCACACTTCAGTTGAAACATTGTCTGTAATCCATGATTGTGGCTACGAATTGCTGCCTCACCCACTTTATTCGCCGGATTTAGCCTTCTCGGATTATCATTTATTTCCAAATTTAAAAAACACTTGGGTGGCTCGAAATTTTCAACCAAAGATGAGGTGATAGTCGCAGTAAACGACTTTTTCGCCGACCTTCCGGAATCTTTTTTTTTTTCGAGGGGATAAACAAGTTGCAGGTCTGGTGGAAGATGTGTGTTGAGTTAGATGGAGACTATGTCGAAAAATAAAAATGAATGTAGACCCATTTTTCTTTCATTTTCTTGGTCGGGCTTAGAACTTTTGGATCCATCCTCGTATGTATAGATCTGGAAGATAGAGTAGCCTGTATAGTGTAGAGTAGCTTTTACGCGCTGGATCCAACATTGCTGATCTTTAAATTCAAAATCAGTAACTACATATCTTTATTAGTTACATTTTAAAAAACGGCAAACTGTGCCATCGTCAAACTAGCGAGTAGCACTTGATGCCATTAGTGCTATTGAATGGTAACGTTATTCACTGAACCTCCTCCCTTTGGCTTCTTCTGTTTGTTTAATTTTAATTGATTTTGTTCTTTGTTTAAGTACTTTATTTGATTTCTTTATTTTGAATTGAGTTTCTTCTTTAAATTTTAGTCCTCTTTTTGACTTTCTATATTAGTTTACTTCGACACGCTTTGCTATTTAGCTCCCCTCTCTTTGACTTTTTATGTTTGTTCAATTTTAATTGACTGTTTTCTCTTTTTTTTCTGTATTGGCTTCGATATATGTATAACTAATATCAAATGTAACATTGGCGTATAACATGTATTGTCGACTTGAATTATACTTAAATGACATTTTTTTTAAATTCTTTGTTGTCAATTATCAACGTTTTGTTACGGAATAAGACAGAGCACATGACTTTTCCGATGGTTCGAGACAATTGTCGCCTATAGAGTAGGTATAGACAACATAAAATATATCATAGGTACAGTGCTGCCTGTGGAAGGGATATTAGGTATCTAGTCCAAGCCTACTAGTTATCGTCCCCTTCAAACCGAAACACTACATTATCACTATTATGACCAGAACAGATAGACGATGGATGTCAAGAGGAAGGCAGTAGCAAATTACTGCACAGCACTCTACCACCGTTGGTCACCTAGCAATAAAGCATGCCTCGCAAAGAGACGTGACGTCTGCGCTGAACATCCGATCAATACAGTATTTCTTAATATCACATCACTACTCATAATGATTACATTTAAGACCAGAGACCGACTTTATATTTTACGATTACCTTAATGGTGCTTATAGGAAAGAGAAAAACGCAATGACGTGTAACAAAGGAATTATAAATTTCGTCACGGGACTTGAATATTCATCAGCTCAAATGGTTAGAGCATTCATCGGCTTAAGACAAAAAGTTACAGGTTCGAATCCCGTCTAGGGCGAAATTTTTCTTTCTTTAAAATTTGTAGAAATTTTAAAACATTAATGTAGCCACGCGCGAACGACTGATACCGCGTTTTGATTAGTATTAATATTCCGCTAAAATATTACAAATCGCAATCGGAGATATTTTATATTGTCACTTATAGGTAATGAAGCTATAATCACTAAACGAATTGTCTAAATCGTCATAGTTTCGGACTTTTTTTAACCGACCTTTGACAGGTTCTTTGTTTTTTAACCGATAACTCGGTTAATAGCAAACTGATTTTGATGTTTTTTTTTTATAGAAGATTTGTCATGATTCCAAGGTGCTGCCATATTAATTTTATCATGATCCAATTAGTGATTTTTGTATGTGAATCGTAAAGAAGCTTATAGAATTTACTACGAAGTTTCAATAGGTTAAAGACTTACGGACGTACTGTTTGACTATAGCTGGAAACATAGTATCGAACATGACTGACGGCCCCGTCTGAAGCTGTGACTTACTGGGTATTTAAATAATGAAAGTATACCGAGCCTTGCAAACTATTTCGTAAGTAGTGGACGTGACCTTGAACGTTCAGACGACCGAAACATATCTAGATGTTCATATGAGTCAAAAGCGTCCGCAAACGGCATATACTCGTACCTATACATTCATCAGTCGCATTTGTAGTACGGTGCGAATTACGGACGCTGCTAACATCTGTAAGCCGGGACTGATAGTATGTTTCCGGCTTGAGATGTCGAATTTGAAAGTGTTCCGTTTTTTGCCATTCGGACCTTAAAAAGATTTTTCCATTTTTTTTTTATTTTATTTGTGAAACAGTCTTTAAATCCAGATCACATTACTTGTTTTGTCATGATTAGCACAGATTACATCGTTACTGTAATTAGTGAGAACCAATCAGTTAAATTAAATGGTTTTAAACGAACTGTTAATTACTTTAATAATATACTAGCTAACTCTCAAACTGCCTGTCACTTTAGGTTAACAGCTACTAACAGCTAACCTGAAAAAGTTACTAAGGCTTTTTGTGCATTTCCCCTGTAATATTCCCAGTTTTTCCTCTTTATAAGAACCTTCTCCTGACTTTAACACAACAAAAAAAGAATGAGCAAAAATGGTCTACCCGTCAAGGCGTGATATAATATAAGGTCTTTTCAAATTAGTGCTCGAAATTTTGCCCGGATATTTTTAATATTTAACTGAATCAGTAAAAAATAAAATATAGCGCCATTAATATTCCCTTTTTACAAACTGACATAAAATAGTTGTAAGTACTGTTTATACTACATGCTATCAATTCTAACCTGAAGATAAACATTACAATGGCACGCGTCGTCGGACATACAGAGCAGCACAGGTCAAGGGCATATTCGTACATCTATGATCAGTTGAGAGCGTTCGTTGACCCATTGCAGTGACATCAAATATATTTTTGTCCTTTATTTATTTTTTGTTTTAGATTTTTAAATTATTTTTTACGATTTTAGATACGCATTCCGAGCCCATGGTTGAAATATCGTTAGCTAATTTGTGAAAGCCCTGTATTTATATTAGCAACCATGTAAATGAATTTCACATCAAGTTAATATATACTCGTATTTTTTTTTGCTTTAAGCATTGCATATTTTATTGCAGGGTGAACACTTATTTGGTATTAGAACCACAGACACCGTTTGGAGGGTTTAAGGACTCAGGCCTGGGACGTGAACAGTAAGTGTTTGTTACGATTTCGCAAATTATACTTTTGGTTTTTCCTGTTAATTCGAATGTTAGATAAGATCTGGAAATGATGAGCGATTTTAATAATTATTTACTTTTAAATACTACATTAATAGAAGTAGTTAATTGCAAATTTTAATAAAATTTGGTATTTAGGATTATACTGATATTTTTTATAAACAAATGACAAACAAGTAGATGGATACTCCGGTGGTAAGAAATAGGTACAGGCGCAGACGGCGCAGTAGTGTAGTCAAGCCTTTTCTCTCTGCAACACTTAAACACAAATGGCTATTCACTGACGGTATGGTGAAAGGAATAATTAAGGTAATGGTACTTAAGAATAAATTATATTTTTTTTATTTAAAACATTCATCACATAATATCATGTCAAGATTGGGTAAAGCGGTGACCCCGTTAATCAAGTTCATTCAGTGAGATTTGGCGGCAACGAGAAATACACGATACATTAATTTCTTCGTAAAAACTTAATTTGTGTACAAAATTGTACGATAAGCCAAAACAATTTACTAACTATAAGAAAACTCAAGAAAATTGCGGCCATTTTTTCTTCCAATGGCGACAAAACTTTCTCGCAATTTTAATCTGTTTGCTGTGGAAAGCATTTACTTATTATTTACAGGAACCACTATCATATTATTATGTAAGATTTGACTCTACCCCCTTAAACGGCCCCTTCCATTTTCTGCAATGTAAACCGTGGTAATTTTCTGTGTACCATTTTTAGATAAACTAATTCTTATATTTCTTTGCAGTGGGCCTAAAGCTCTTGATGAATATTTGGAAGTAAAGACTGTTACTATTTCCTTACCAAGAAAGTTTTAGTCTGTAAGCAATGTATCTATTTGTTAATTGATAAATGCTTATGTTTTTTTAAGTCATCAATAAAAGAATTATAATTTTATTTAGTGTCTGTTTTTTCTGAATTTGGAAAGTTTGGCTACTGATGAGAAAATATTGTTAATAGTATGCGGGCTAGAAGACAGCTGGAATGACCTCAAACAAACTTCTTTGAGGCTTTTTATGATGATAAACAGACATATTTTCGTTACAGAATTTGTTCTTTGGTATGTAAATAAATATTAATATTTAAAGCCGTGAAAAAACTTTTGATTCATTTTGAAGTACCTATTTCAAGTAATATGGCTAATATGATAATAACAAAACATATAATAATGTTAACCTTTTTTGTGACTTTTTATGACGTAAACAAAAATAGACATATTTTCGTTAAGGAATCTGTTCTTCGGTATGAAAATAAATATTAATAATTAAAGTCGTCAAAAAACTTTTGACTCGTTTTGAAATATTTCAAGTACATGGCTAATATGATAATATCAAAATATGTATAATGTATGTACCGACAAAATATGTCGACCTAGTTGATCTAGATCCGTTAAGGGCGTATAGCTGTCATCATTTCTGACCGATTTGACAATAAATACCCAATCCTAAACCTTACCATTTTCGATATATTTGAATTAATTTAATATTTTATAAAATTTGCCGGTTTTTCGGCCATTAGATTAGACCATCGTCGATGACCTATTTAGTTACCTAACGATCACTTTTTGTTTTTGAGGTTATAAAGCAAGTTATTTAACATATAAAAATTCAATAATATTAACTATGTAACCGGCACATTTCAAAATATCTAACCTGCAAATTTTATAAAAATGCAATGAAATTCGAATATCTAGAGATTAAGTTTTAAAGGATAGGGTATTTCTTAGACAAATCAGTCAAAATATAGGGCATTTACGCCGTTAACGCCTGTAAACCTGTATATATATAAGACCGACAATCATTGTAGATTCAGTGTAACTCCGATATTCAACTACTTTCGTAATAATGGGACATCATCACTACTGTCGGACAGTCTGTCGTTCGAAGTTATCCTAAAAAATTCCTTTTGTTTACATATCGATCAGTTTGCTGTTTTGATTTCTCATCTTTGTTTTCTTATTTTTTTAGCTTTTTTGTTTTCCTCTTTATCAAAATTTTGTCGTACAGAAAATTCTGGGGCCAATATCTTCTTTCCAAGCCAATAGCGTTCCAACTTGTTTTGCTCATTTACAAATTTGAATAAACTATTGTGTACTGTAAACTTTAAGATGACGTGGAATTTGGATCTTAATTCAAGAGAAAGGCCACCATAAGGAGAGCTATGTTCTCATTCACTGACCTTTTACATAGAAAAAGGCATTTTTTCTATAATTTAAGTAGTAATGATTACTATAAATTCGAGATAACGTGCAAACTGGATATTTGTTCAGAGGGAATTAACCTGTGAAATAAACGGCTATGTAATTAGCGGCTTCTGGTTGTATGGTAACCATTTTGGGGTTATATGTTATGTTTCTTAGCATATTAGAACATAGTGCAATCTTTGCCTGCAATAGATACTCCTTTATTTTCATTTGCTAATATAATCAGAGACATTACACAAATAACAGAAGGAGAAGATGCACAAGGAATCAAGTTGGCTCCAGCTCACTGCGGTTAGGGGGCATCCATAAATTACATGAGGTGTTTTTTTACATTTTCTGAATAGTGAAATGTCGAGAGATTTTATTCAATCTCACGTGAGATTTTTCAAAATGTAGGTTTTTTATTTAAACGTATTGTATTGTTACAGCAAGGGCTTTTAGGCTCCAGAAAGACTATTGGAACCAACATGCCCGTATGATTTTCAGTAAAATCATCTGCTCCTTCAACTTTGTTCTGATCTAACCACACTTAAGCACAGAAACTTATCAGCTCGTCTTGTGACAATCCGTGATGGTCGCACTTTGCTAAAAATACATGCTTTCTTAGCTGGTGCAATATAGACTGATCGCCTGTGTTCTGTAGCTCTTGTAATAGAAGTAAAATAAACACCGCATTTACTGCACCATCTTTTCTCTAAATCATGATGTACACTTAGCCAATAGTGATTATAAGACGTGCTGATAAAGCGGTTGAATAGGTAGGCAATGTCGTATTAGAAATGGAGCAAATGACTTTCCTTCATGCTCTTTAAAGTCCGGAATTGACAAATGTCCGTCAACCTCCATGTTGGTCCGGGCTTTTATGCAGAATAGATCATCTGCTTACGTGCCAGGCAGTGTGTAAAAAGCGAGCATAGGATTTGGTATTGGCACCACCACGGCACCACTGCCTTGCCTAATCCTGCCGCTGTAACGTCAGTGCTTGCCCTTGACGTGTTGCGGTTTGGAGGATAAGGTACACTTACTTTTACACGAGGCCAAACCTCCCAACCTCAGGTTGGCAACGCACCATTACTATCTTTGGTGTCTGTAGGCGGCGTGATTTTTTTTAGCATCAGGAAATCCTTGTTTGTCTTCCAATAACATAAAACCTAAGTGATATGAGTATGGAGGTGCTAAAAAACGGTCGTGCAGAAACATAGTAATAATCATATATTGGTATATTTCAACTAAATTAGGTAAACTGAGCTGTTTGTTTTAAAACAAATACGGTGGTTTGACAGTCGAAGTCGCTTCGAGTCGAAGTATGAATGAAATTATTTTCTTTTAAAGGAATTAGTGAATGATTTTCATCGTATTACGATTACGCTTAAGATTAAATCTTAAGCGTAATCGTAATCGTAACAGCAAAAAAACCCTCCCCCCTCCAACGTAAGATAAGGTGAGATTTGAATCGACCCCCTTCCCCCCTTAAAGATCTCACGTAAGTTTAGGACGCCCCCTTATCTTACCATCCGGTAGCAGCGTCGTTGTTGGCTTTCTTTTGTCATAAAAAAGATTAAAAAATGAGAACATGTTTAAATAAAATTTATTACAAATTTTATTCAATAATACAAAAAAATTGCGCCGGAATCTGGTAAAATTCTAAGAATTTCAGGTTAGACTTGGTATGCAAATTATCAGAACTTTCTTGGTAAGGAGATGACAACACTTTTTTCTTCCAAATAAGCATCCAAAGAGCGAGGTCCTCTGAAAATTAAAAAAATATTTGCTCTACAAGAATAAATAAAAAATCATAGCAACAAAATACTGAACTCCTCCAATTTGGAGTAAAATAAAAATATAAGAAATTAGAATATTTTTTTACCAAAGTGCCACTCTAACCAATCACGAATAGCATTTCGTTTAAGCTGTGTCTCACTCTATTACATAGGGATACGAAATAGACAAGTCTTTTGTCGACATTATTTCCTAGATATTAACAAAAATTAAATCCGAAATAGTCTTCCTAGACTTCAGTTATCAAGCGGCGTAAAAAACTAAATGTGAAGAAAGTAGAATGAAAGAAAAGAAAAATGTTAAGAACACAAAAGTGGTATTTTTAAGATTACACTTTACTTCAAATAATATTTAAATATTCTTGATTGTAATCTATATTTATATATGCTATAGCAAATAATGAGAGAGAATAAATAAATAATTTATTTATATAGGTTATAGCAATTTTACGCTTAGTATTGCGTTTAGTAATTTTACGCTTGAAGAACATAAAAATACGACAAATTTCTAAATTTGTCCCTATTTTTTGCAATATTACAATCGTATTCCAATCGACTTGTAGTAATTTTTGTATATATTACCAGCAGAAATTAGTTTTATTGAAAATTTCTATGAATTATAATATGTATAACTATGATAGAAATAATTAAAATATAGCCCTAAATATACTGCTAATAGCGATAAAGGTTGGATTTCAAAATAATGAACTAAAATGTATGCAGAAAATTGCAAATGTGTATTAATATTAAAAAAATTCGCTGAGGTTTTGAGTTGTCTGTAACATGCGAATGCATCGATATGAACAGCAAAAAAGACCAAAAATCATATGCGATGCTTCGTATTTTTGGAAGACCTTTACATTTTCACAGACAAAAATATTTTTCAAAGTAATGATACAAATAAACACATGTGCATATTTTATGAATTGGTGTTTTTTTTATCTTACCGTTCTCTTCCTAGGCCAGACTCTTTAAATCCACCGAATGGAGCCTGTAAGGCTAAATTCATGTAGTTATTGACCCTGTAGAAAAAAATTTAATGCTAATTAAAAAAGTTCTTTACTATTTATCGACTAGGTTACGTTGTATGTCGTTTCAAAATATATTGCTTTCCACGAGTAAAAACTGGAAATAATAACAATTTTATCTTGAACGTTTTATAAATGAATGGTACCTAGTATTATTTTAAAATAAAGAACAAGTTTTAAAGAGATATGTATATATAGGTAGATATATAGAGACAGATCCTATGACAATCACGTTTTGTCGTCTGTTTGTTTATATTTTTGTGAAAAGATAACATTTGTTTATATGTATCGGATACACTTCAAAACTAATCACGGTACTAAAAGAACTTCTACCAATATCCAAAATGAAATATCGGAATGGACATAGAATCTATATCTGTTTCGATAACATATAAGATAAATAATACGCAATAGCCAGATTTGATGTTCAAGTAGGGTGATGAATTAAGATTCTTGAACTATTTAAATGTAGGTAAGTATAGTATTAATAATGTCTACAGAAAAGTTTTTCATAAATGAAAGTCTTAAAGAAGTGTTTCAGACTGAAAAAAATATGGACACACCGATTATTCCTAAAATGTATTTTGAGGTGAAGCTAAAACCTTGAACACTTTTTTACGAAAACTTTGCTGACGGAGGAGTAAGAAATTTGGCACACCATACCAATTGCAAAAGAAAGTAACATCATTAATTTGTTATTTGCAATTTTATTTTTCAATGGGAAGTGAATTAGGTGGACGTCATCCAGGGCGAGCTATCAATGAACAATTACTTAGTTACGATGACACCGTCATTGATGAACCAACTTAATCACCACTTCTAGGAGCTGTCTGGCAGGTAGGTAGTTGGTTTAAATTTTAATAGAGTCAAGAATCAACGTAGTAAATCAAATTCATTAAGCTTTTCTATCTAGGTACATAATTTGAGATTTGAACTTACAACCCACATTAAATATGCACCTTGCGCTGTAACGTCATTTAATCGTAACGACAAAAACAGCAATAACAGGATCTAACTAAAATGATTTAATTTGCAATTTTCCGATTTTGGGCGGTAAATTGCAAATTAAATAATTTTATTTAGATTTAAGTGTGGATTTCCGTAAAGTAACGCCTTCTTCTATTAATTGCAATAACAGGAGTTTTAAACCGTGTTTAGACGATTCCAACAAGAGTCGTACTTAAAAAATCTGAAAATTAATTTAAAGCGCTGGAACAGGGCAAAAACCATAAATACCAATTAGTCTTCACCAATAGTTACCATATAACTCCAGCTTCAACATGTTTACTATACTGAAGGGCAGTCTCTAGGTTCGTCGTAAATATGCCAGCAGCCAGACCGAAATTAGTGTTGTTAGCTCGATCAATGACTTCTTCTAATGTATCGAATTTCATTATGCTTTGTACTGGACCAAAAATCTGTAAAGATCATATCATTATTACAACATTTCCTTAGTTAATCTTACCTTTCAAGTAATGTATTACTCTTTAATCTGTAAAAATACAAGGTGACTTCAAATCAGGAAGCTTTATGATGTTTCAGTTTCATCCTATTTTCGTACTAAATTCATCCAATTGTTCTAGCTTAAAAAAACAACATGCTCCTCGCTGCGGGTACAAAATTTCGCATTTGAATTATATTTGGGTACTTTGGATAACAGCCAGGTAAGATAAACCTACCGTTATACAAATTACATAATTTAGCGAGCAATGGCGTTGTAACCACAAGAATTGGTGGGCCAATACCCTTCCTGACGTTTAAAGTTCTGATTGGTAAATCAGGTGTCCGTTATTAAGCCTGAGGTCAACGGGGGAACTGTTTAGAATTATTATTTAATTAATGTAGTTATTATTTTTAAAACCTATGTATTGAGGGGAATATTTAGTATTACACCATAAATTCAAGTGTGGTGTAAAAGCGAATGAATTCACGGTCTTCGTATTAGAGTTGATCTTATTTTATGTAATGCTTAGCGAACAAGCACATGGGTCATCATATCGTAAGATAACCGTATCTTATAGATACCATAGATGTTAAAAGTTGGTCTCTGTCCTGTCAGGGTGTTAGGCATATTGTGCAAGTATACCAGCCACCCTACTCTTACATGACGGAGTCATTGTGATACTTAAGAATTCTGGTGGATCCCTAACTAGATAAGTTGCTGTTGCAGCAATTAATTAACTAAGCATTTTTTTACCTCCTCCTTGGCGATTGTCATGTCGTCGGTGACGTCCACGAAGACTGTGGGTTCAATGTAGTACCCAGATCTTCTGACCCGCTTCCCTCCCGTCAGTAGCCGCGCGCCTTCTTGATTACCCTTCTCTATATATCCAAGCACTTTATTCATCATTTCCTCATCAATCTGCAAACAATCCAGTTCTATAAATTTCATAGCTTTACAAGACATATGTAGCATTTTTACCATATGTCTTCTAGTAGACGCCATGTTTTGAGTTTATCTGCCCTTAGCGTATACTCTGCAACATTAATTACTTTTATCAGGATGTACACATACACCAATACCTTCTAAAAAGTGTTGTTGATGGTCTACGATTGTGTTAGAAAGGACCTACTGCTACTACTGTAGTCTTTGACCTAGTGTGAAAACTTTTAGCAGATCCAAAATATTCCTTTGAAAATAATACTACTGTTTTCTTTTATAAAATCAAAGTATTTTGGATTTGGCAAAAGTTTAGTTGTAAGTTGCATTCAAAATTCTGTTCAGCGATTTGATGCTATTGAGCCTCCTGTCCATTAGTTTAGGTTCAGTTCAGTTCAGTTCAGTTCAGTTCATTTACAAGACATTTTAAAATACAGTATACTTAGAAATCTCCTTTTTTATAACTGTACTCCATGTTTCTGGATGAAAGAGTTGCTACCTTCTGCAATTAACATCTACCTGCGGGCCGTGATCTGTTGTGGGGTCCATTGGGTCACCAATCTTGCGTTTCTTTGCAATTTCTACAGACTTCTTAACGAACTCATCATAAATACCAGATTGTACATACAACCGTGAAGCAGCAACGCACACTTGCCCCTGATGAGCAAATACAGCCATCGAAGCGATTTGCGCGGCAACATCCACTACAAAAAATTGCAAACAACATATTTTTCACTTGCGCTGATTAAATGCTCACTTGAACAATTCAAACATTTATGAACAACTAGCGGCCTGGTATGTGCTTCGTTACGTGCAAAGAGTATGATCACGAGTATGATAATATGCCTATACAGGCTACGTATATGACCGCACGAATGATGTGACACATTAAAATAAAAAAAAACAATGAAAACAACTGAAAAAAGTCTCAATATGACAACATAATCCCCATCTGAAAAAAGTTTCGATTTGACTGAAAAATACGCATTAACAAAATGATCCGTCATTTACTGAATTCATTTGTTACAAAAAATGTGATAAATGAAGAACCACTCGCCCTATTTTATGAGTTATGAAATTACAACGAAAAGTGGCATTGATTTTTAAATATATAGATATTCACGCGTTTTAAAAATTTTTTTCAAAAGCTACAAGAACCAAGAGTTATCATGTATCTTTGTTTTTTCCGCAACTTTGTGCATTTGGAGTTTTAATGCAAACTTCCTTTCCAATCTTACTGCTAATACAGGGTGACCCGCGTTAAAGTGCAACCCCGAAAATGGGTGAAATTAGATTGAAAATTATCGACGAAAATGGGTCTCAAAAATTTCTAAAAAAAACCTACACCGCATTGATTTGTCGTTTATTTCATCAAAATCGGCCAGCTAGTTTGAGATGAATAAATGTATTTGTACATAGAGGTCAAAATTCGGAAAAAGTGTTCAGTGGCATATGAAAAAAATTTTTTTTTTGGACCCATTTTCGCTGATAGTTTTGGGTCTACTTTCACCCATTTTCGGGGTTGCACTTTAACGCGAATCACACTGTATAGATATAAAAAAACTTCCTTGACGGATACCCACATCATAACTATCTACATGCCAATTGTCGGGTTCGCGTAGAAAGATGTTCATTGGATCCAGCAGTGATTATAATAATGTAACAGATTTACATATTCATAGAGTTTACATATTCAAGTTTCAAAATGGTGGAAAAGGATACAAACACTCGTAGATTCAGACTTACCATTGGCATCATTCATAATAACAAGCGGACTTTTGCCGCCTAGCTCGAGGGTAAGACGCTTCAAATTGTTCTTACCAGCTGCTTGTTGAATAAGTTTTCCGACCTAAGAACAAATTATGTATTCATTTTGATACTTTTTTTGGAAGTATTCCTACTATTTCATTCCATTTATAAAAATACAAGAAACTTTATACATGCACACCAGGAAACTTTTTACTTTTGTTTTAGCCGAATGAAAGGCAGAGCTGTTGTGCAATAGCTTGTCTGGATTGGTACTATCACACCTATTCCTGTCATAATATCATCAGTGCTCGCTATGTTGATGTTGGTCCATACTTCGCATTTTATTTTTTGTTTTATTAGAAGGCTTGTTTGCCTTCTTTCAGGCAGGCGGATTTCCTGATGGTAAAATATTCACGCCGCCTAGAGACACCAAAGGTCATAATGATACGTAATCAATCTGAAGGGATGTCAGACCTCGAGCAAAGGTAAATTTACCGGCTACCTTAAAATCCGAACCCACGTCAACAGCAAACACTGACATTATGGCGGAGGAATAGGTAAGGCGGTGGTACAAATCCGGGTGAGTCGCTGCGAAAATCTACTACTTTGTAACGCCTTGTGTAGAAATATGCGCATCCCACCTCACAAGATCCAGTGAATGATATTTTCCCGACGTCGGGATGGTGTGTGAGTGCAGCGCCAGCTGTTTCCCCGTAGCCGGGTACTATGTTAACCACACCGGGTGGGAAGCCTGCCTCAGCTATTAGCGCAGCGACCGCCAGCGCAGTCAGCGGAGTCTGCTCCGCTGGCTTCACTACCACGGTACAACCTATCAAAGTATTATAATGTTGGACTACTAGTTAGTTTTAGTGAGAGGAATGTATATAAAATTCGTATGCATTGTTTGCTTTGTAGCATCCCGCAGACTCAAAACTTTATATTATTAGTAAGTTATGAACAATCAATGGAACTATTACTAAAGGTATACTATATCATTTCAAGTATACTGATCCTAACACATTAACTTCCAAAATTTTTTAGACATTGAATTAATGAGCTTAGTCTCAAACCTACAGATGTAATTATTGGATCAAAAATTCTCTTACAAAATCTCGGTCCTCAGTCAGAGATTGGGGTGTCCCTGTTAACTGTAAATTAACGTTTGCTGAACATGTGGGAAGCATCGTCTATAAAACTTCCAAAAGCCTTGGCTGTCAGGAAAAATATCTCTGACTCACTTTACTTTGCCTATAGTCGTAGCCTATTAGAATACTTTCGAAGTGTCTCGAATCCGCAACGTACTTATGAACACTCATTACAGTTATATTAAAGTTAGCTAAAAACATTGGTTAACTTATGAGACTGTGAGACTTATATATTAAACTTACCCTTACAGGGAGACTCGCATTCTTCACGATATTAATTTTGTACTGTAATGGTTCATATTGATTGATTGTTCATAACTTACTAATAATATAAAGTTTTCGAATTTTCTATACTTTGCTCTAACCAAAACTTACTAATAGTCCAACACTTTAACTCTCCGTTTACCGCGTACATATAATAAACATTTAACTGACATTGACTTGTTTGCACTCTCTGGAATGCTTTCAGAATTAAGATTTCCCAAAAACTTGGCATACGTAATAAAATAGACTCACCAAAATTTAATTTCTTTTATTTACAAACACTTCCCTGTACACACGCACTCACACACACGTACGTAAACATAGAGACACAAACACATTCTTTGTACCATAATTACCAACAGACAAAGGGATTGTTAGGGTTTACCTGTAGTTCTCAACGTACTTATACAGTAGCTATTTCATTTTTTTTTTGTTTTATTTTAAAACTGTTTAAAATTTTCGTTCTTTTTCATTGGTTTATCTCTTTTTCGTTCTATGATTTTAGTCTAACGCTGTGAATTTGTCTCTAAGCAAACAAAATAAAACAAAGAACTTTACTTTGTGGCTCAAAAATTACCTCTCGGTTTAAAATATAGTCCCACTAACTTTCATAACTTGCTATCTGCAATGTGTAGAAACATTTGAACGAAAGGGCAAGCAAGTTTAGTTAAAATGATATGTGTAAATACGCGTGCAATTTATTGAGGAAGCACTGCTTATGAACCTTTATAGAGCGCATATCACTACTGGTATGACTCAATATCAAGTGCTTCGTCAGTTATAGATAAATTTACTATAGATTGGGTGTATCAGTAACGCAACAAGAAATAATAATTTTAGAAATATTTAATGACAAAGATTAAAAAAAATCTTTTAAATTTTAAGTATTACAAACAATCCGTAATACTCGTATTAATATCTTACAAAGCATTGACTCGCACTATAACATACCTGCTGCTAGAGCTGTGCAAACTTTGGTGAAGAAAGTTGTTAATGGACCATTCCATGGTAGGATGATGCCCGCAACACCAATAGGTTGTTTAAGAGTGTAAGAAAATAAATCACCACCTGAAAAACGGTAACATGTTACAAACTATTTTTTTAATTTTTTTTTGTAAGACAGCAAATAAGCATGTGGGTTAGTTGTGATGGTGAATATGAAAGGTCATCGTATTTTATTAGGTAAGTTTAAGTCTGACATAACCAGAAGATCCCCTCGAGATGGGGTTTTTCATATGTAAGAAGGTGGCTTTCCTGATACGAGGGCTAAACTGAAAGTTTTTAGAACTGGCAACTTAAAAGCATTATATTAAAAAAATAAGTTTAAATTTTGAAAATAGAACTCTTTACCAATAATATTGAGTATACATTTCATTCATTTGTCATTTGTTTTACGATTTGGCGGCAAATTGAAAATTGTCTGTGCACGTCAGAATGAATTTAAGCCGAGAAAATTTTTGTGCAATGATTTTTTATGACTTTCGATGTCTTATAAGTCAACAAGAAAGTTATGATAGACTTCGATTGGCTTTTCACGATGAAGCCCCATCTCGTGCCACAATTTACAACTGGTTTAATGAATTCAAACGTGGTCGAACTAATCTCACCGATGATTTGCGTGAGGGACGGCCTTCTACAGCGACGACTGAAGACAATATCAGTGTTGTGCGGCGTATGATAGAGACTGACAAAAGAGTGACCTATCAGCAGATTCGGACAAGTCTAGGCACAAGTGCACAAAATCCTCCATGAACATTTAGCAGTCAGGAAGCTTTGTGTCCGCTGGATACCGCATAATTTGACCGAGGCTCAAAAACTCCGCCGTGTTGATTGGTGCCGAGAAATGATCCAAAAATTTAACGGAGGTGACTCAAATGCTGTGTTCGACATACTAACGGGTGACGAAAGCTGGATTTACTGTTATGATCCGGAAACCAAAAGACAGTCTGCTCAGTGGGTGTTTCCTTCCGAAGAGTTGCCATCTAAAGTGAAGAGAGGTCGAAGTGTTGGAAAAAAGATGGTGGCCTCGTTCTTCGGAAAGACAGGTCATTACGCGACAGTTGTCTTAGAGGATCAGAAAACGGTTAATGCAAAGTGGTACACTAACAACTGTTTGCCACTTGTCTTGGAAAAAGTTCGAGAGAAACGACCTCGCAGCAGGATCCTCCTTCATCACGACAATGCCTCGTCACACACCGCCAGGCAAACGATCGACTATTTGGCGACCTCAGACGTGGAATTACTGGGTCACTCGCGGTATAGCCCCGACCTCGCACCCTGCGATTTTTATTTATTCCCGAAAATAAAAGAAAAACTTCGAGGAAAACATTTTATGGATGCCGAAGAAGCAGTGGCTGCGTTTCAAAACGCCGTCGAATGCAGCGATGTATTGATGTAAATGGACGCTATTTTGAAAAGTTATAATAAAACTAATAACTTGCTAGAATGCTTAGTTTTTGATTTTCTAACAACATTCAGTTTGACCCTTGTAGTAAAAATTTAGTATAATTTTCAAACAAATACTTAAAACATTCTCCAAAGCATAAAACCTGTAGACATTGCCTAAACTGAATTTACGCACCCCACTTGTAACTAGTTTACTCGTACTTGTGTTATAGCTTACTTGATAACGACATCTTATCTGTGAATGAGTGTTCGGAATCCACTCCTTTTTTTATGATATTGGAAGGCAAACAAGCAGACTGATTTCCTGATGATAAGAAATTCACGCCAAATAGAAACACCAAAGGTGGTAATGGTGCGTTGCCAACCTGAGGCCTGGATGTTTGCCTTGAGCAAAAGTAAGTTTATCGGCTACCTTACCCTCCAAACCGGAACACGTCACGACGTTATGGCGGCAGGAATAGGTAAGGCCGTGGTACCAATCCGGGTGAGTCGCTGCGAAGCTCTATCTCCTAGTCAGATGTCACGGTGCTAGTGACGGTACGCCTATGCTCGCCTTTCACGAGCTGCCTGGCAGGAAGGCAGATGGTCTATTCTGCACAGGAGCCCGGACCAACACGGAGGAAATCGAATTGCATCGAAATTGCAATAGATATAAAAGTAAAATAATGTTCTATTTCAAATTTTGTTAAGGTGCTGATAGACTTGAGCATTTACTTGTAATGAGCATTTGTGCGAATGTTACATCACAGAAAAATAACGAGAATGTTTTAGCGAGCATTCTAGCGAACATTGTTCGAGCTTTTTGCCGAGCTAAGCTTCGATCGTCCTCTCTAAGACATCCCTCCCTGGCCTCCCGTTGCTCTGTTTCTTTTTTGACGTAATGAGAATTACCACTGAACAAAAATGAAGCACACGCGACCGTCAAGTCTGATATCATCGTGAAGAATGTTTTTTTAACGAGCATCGACTAGAGCATTCACTAGATTGCTCATAAAAATGTTCATAGTAATGTTTGGCTCTACGCTTGGCTTAGCTCGTAGTTTAGTTCGACAAACGACGGATGGTCTTCAACAAAACACACTGGGTACAGTAACCGGCACGGATCTTGGCGCTGACCGTTTTATGCGCAGAAGTCATTTTTTAGATATGTTTAGTGGTATGAAGCGCGGGGGGCGAACACAGTTTGGCGTTTCAAACTACGTGATTGGTTATCAGCATGTCGCGTTATAATTGTAAGTTGTGATTTGCTCTCGAAACTGTCACTGCGCGTTTCGCGGCAACAAATACACTTCCGTGCATACGTAATTGAAATTTAATTATAATAGTAAAATGAAATACTTTTCATATACAACATCGATTTTATTTTTTGGCAAGTTGATTGTTTAATGTAAAATTTTCAGTGTAGCTTAATAAAAAATATGTAAGTAATTAATCCCATTAAGTAACATTTTAAAACCATAAATTCCAAGACTTTATTAAGTCATTATTACAAAAATTTATGGTTTTTATATGGCATAGAGTTGATGGTTCCGTCGAATAGGTGATCCGATCCTATAATTCCTATAGATACGTTCCCGTCCCTAAGGCTCGTTAAGCCTCAAGTGTAAATCTAGACGGATACCCTGCAAACCGGAACACGTTATCAGCCGATGATTTCACGGCAGGCATCAATAAACTTTTGGTATACTTTGTTTCATAATATTGAACCTAGTCTAGTATGGTCTAATTCTTATTGATATTAAAATTTACTTTACTTTATTAAACAAAGATATTTTTGTAAGAAATTGTGCTTCTTTAAATTATGTAGGTATTTCGTTTACCTCAAATTCAACAACTTATGTGTTTTCCATACTTTTGAAAATTGAGGTAGGTATTAACTATTTTTTTTGGGTAGAAGTGTACGATGCGCAAACCTATCCCCACTCTCGCACTCAGCGCTCAAGATCCGTGCCGGCTATTATACCTAACGTAACGTAGTGTTGACGAAAATTTATTTAAATTTATAAAGTTTGTTAATAAATTGTATTAAAAATTATAGCCATATTTTATATGATATATATTAAAAATTATTGCTTTTGGTTTTTTTTTCGTTCACTCCATATAACGATAACTCCCTATAATGGTAAAATAATGCTCAGTCCCTGTAGTTTCGTTATAAAGAGCTTACACTGTATATATAAATTAAGATATATAAGTATATAAATCTTAATATACATAATTCTTGTGTTCGTATGTTTGTCACTGAACTCCTTCTAGACGACTGGAGCGATTTTGATTAAAATTTTGGTTTTTTTTCTAGGGGATTCGGAAATGGTTTAAATTCACAATTTGGTCCAGTAGAAAATGTTTTTTTTATTATTTTTTAATAATAAGTAGTTGTTGATTTTGGAATGTTTTACATTGGATCCGGCAGACTGCACTTCTTTCGGAGCATCAAATATCACGTAGTAGTTGTTAATGTTAAGCGATAAAAAGGAGAGCTGTGTGCTTGTTTGCAAATGCTATTAAAATACACAAAAAAAAAAAAAAAAAAACTTTGTGGACATGTCGGACTTTGTGGGCTCTGTGAAAAAATAATCTTTAAAAATATTATAAGTGACTTTTTTTAGTGAATTTAGTGATGAAAAGACTAATAAACCCGTGTTAATATGATGTAAATAATTATTTTGAGAAAACAGTTATTGTTTAATAAATAAATAAAAAAATAAGCTATTATAATAAGTCGGACCAGAGAGTGATTTACTTAAAAATAAATGAAAATATAAAATTCCCAGTGAAATATTACAACAAATTTAACAATACATGAAAATTATGATAAGTCATAAAATAGAAAGTGTGTAAAATAAAAACATTCTTGAAGTGACGGTGATTGCAAAGAACATATAAAATTCAAAAGTTTGTAACGTTTATTTCACCCGGGGGCTTTGTCCAAATGAAGTGATTTTTAATTTCGACGCCAAACGTCAGTAGCAAGTGGCGTATAAATTAGACTGCAGACTGAAATTGAGATTGTCCCTGGTTCAAACCCTAG